>JALAZF010000266.1:4200000-4622500 GCA_022829125.1 Lathyrus tuberosus | reverse complement strand
CTCCCAAAAAATAGGGCGCATATTTCAAGTTTGGCCTCATTTCACCTATGGTTTCCCGGCCCGAATCTCCGGTGACCAGGTCCGGACCTGTAACACCCCAAAATTTGCCCTCTGTGGAGAGATATTCAATAAAGTGTTTGTCACCCAAAAGTGAACTCAAAGATAGCGGATACCAACCAAAAGTTGAAATAGCGAAAGATGACAGATGAGTCAATAGAAGACGCCAACCAAGAGTTGGGACAAAGAGCGAACTCGTGACACGGAATACCGACAAAAAGTTGGAATAATGGAAAGGACATTTACTTCAATTGGAGATAAAAGACAAAGTACCGACCAATAGTTGGGATATGGGGTACTAGTCACCAAGTAATATAACGGGGCGGTCGTCCGAAGACAAGCTCACAAAGGGTATCAACCAAAGATCACCAACCAAAGGCGAACTCACAACGAAGAATACCAACCAATAGTTGGGACAGGGAAAAGACACCAACCAAGAGTAGGAATAGAGGATACAAACCAAAAGATTACCAACCAAGAGTTGGGAACAAAGAGACTAACCAGGAGATCAAAACAAAAGATACGCCGACCGAAGGCAAATTCACAACGAAGGATACTAACTAAGAGTTAGGATAAAATGGAGGGTGCCAACCAAGAGTTGGGGAAGAAGATGCTAACCAGGAGTTAGGACGGAGTGACGTATACTAACCAAAAGTTAGGATGACATGAAGGATACTAACCAAAAGTTAAGACAAAGGAACATTAATCAGGGATTAGGACAACCGGAACACCGACCAAGAGCAAACCCATAACGAAAGATTCCAACCGAGAGACGGGATGAAAAATACTAACCAAAAGTTAGGATAGCCAAGACGCCGACCGATGGCAAACTAACGACGAAGAATACTAATCAAAAGTTAGGATAAAAGATACTCACCAAGAGATTAGAGTAATAGGTACTAACCAAGAGTTAGGATAACGGGTATATGGAACATCGACCGAGGGAAAACTCAATACTAACCAATAGTTATGATGGTGAGGATGCCAATCAACACTTAGGATGAAATATACTAACCAAAAGTTAGGATAACGAGAACGCCAATCGAAGGCGAGCTCCCAACGAAAGGTTCCAACCAAGAGTTGGGAAGGAATATACTAATAGATGATATTAACCAAGAGTTTAGATGAAATAGAAGATACTAACCAAAAGTTAGGACACAGAACATTAATCAAGAATTGGGACCACCGGAATGCCGACCGAAGGCAAACTCATAGCCAAAGGTACCAACCAATAGTCGAGATGAAAACCAAAGATTACCAACCAATAGTTGGGAAAGAGGGTACTAAACGAAAGTTATGATGATGAGGACGCCGACCAAGGCGTGCTCACCACAAGAGATACCAACCAATAGTTGGGATAAAAAGGATACTAACCAATAGTTAGGATACACGAGGACACCGACCAAAGGTGTGCTCACAACAAAAGATACCAACCAATAGTTGGGATAAAGAATACTAACCAATAGTTAGGATAACCGAGAACGCCGACCAAAAAGGCGAACTCACAACAAAAGATGCCAACCAATAGTTGGGATAAAGGATACTAACCAATAGTTAGGATAACCGAGAACGCCAACCGAGAGCGAACCCATAACGAAAGATGCCAACCAATAGTTGGGATAAAGGATACTAACCAATAGTTAGGATAAACGAGAAGCCGACCAAAGGCATACTCACAACGAAGGATACCAACCAATAGTTGGGATAGAAAATGCTAACCAAGAGTTAGGATACACGAAATATACAGGAAGTAGACTTTACAGATTTACGACCTGAAGGAAAGATGACTCCGTTGGGGCAAAGAGAAGTTTAATCAAACAACTATGCAGGGGAGTACAAGCCTGATGAGCGAATTCATCGGCGAATTCACCGGGGATAGAGTAAGATTGAATCTCCTGAAATATGCCATTCTCTGCTGAGAAATGTCTGGTAAAAATAATGTAAACCTGGCTTATGCTTTGAATGCATATGTTTGAATTTTTCCATGGCGTAATGCTCCATACGAAATGGAAATGCTACGCGTTTTTAGGATGCAATGTAAAAATGCTTACTATATGCAAAAGACACTTCACCGCGAGAAGTGCTGAGAATCCCAGAAATAAACTCTGCTAAGGAAGCCAAGCTGAACGGCCCTCCTAAAATAAACTTCCACACAGCTGAGGATTATGAATAACCCTTGTTGAAGATAAAACCCAAAGATGACTTCCCCTACACTAGGAATCAAGAATAACAACCGCTGAAGATGAAACCCAAAGATCTGATACGAAAAAGGTGACAATAACCATTGGGCTTGGAATCTGTCGGGGCTGTCAACCGATGTTGATCAAACCGTTGAAAGGATTAACACCAAACTCTGCTTGGGTATTGAAGCCAATAGTACCAAACCGGCCGGGGAACATCATTGAACTCAATATGCTGCTGGGGAACTGACCTTCCTTAACTTGCTGGGGATAAGAGCACACTGCTGCTGACGAGATTGTACTTCCTGACTCGATGGGGAAAGTAGGCACCGAGACTCGGTGGGGAACACATATCTCTATCAAACAAATATCCTGCAGGAGATGCAACATTATCCTGTCTGAGACAGTCGACTAAGCCAATCTGACCGGGGAAAGCAATTCTCTACACTCTTGCTGGGGAGGAAGAAATTCCCAATGCTCTGCTGAGGATGCTAAATCTCCAATGCTAGAGAGAAAAACTCTACTGGGGACGGGATGTCAGACGAGCCTCTTGCGGGGGATGCCAATTGTTGGAGCGGTAAAGCGGCAAGTAACAAAAAGATTTGGAAGTATTTTTCCGGGAATTTATCATGTCCACAGAGATCGGTGATATTGAACAGCCGTTCGACAATTTAAATGCTACTGAGTTTGGTTTAAGATGTTTCAAACATAGAAGCAGAAAAGTAAATATTAACACAAAAAGAATTCATTCTTCAGAGAGAAGAAACTTATCCGACATGCACATAATCGACTCGTCACAAACTTAAACTTACCGACCAGTTATACTCAACCTACAATACTCCTCAATATCATCCAGCATCGTTCACAACAGTGTCCATCTCTGACACACTGAGCTGAGAGAACACCGTGTTACCCTCGTCGACACTCTCGCACCCGACTCGAGATACCGAGGCATTAAGCTTCGACACCCATAAAGATTGTTAGCTCTAAATCTATCTCTAGCACCCAGAAACTAACAGATAATCATCCCTAATCAAAGTTTGTGATGTTTATCTCTAACACAGCCCAAACCCCGAGCATAAAGCAAAAATCAAGGACAAACACCGATAAAGATTTGTAAAGCGGATTTATACAACGCCATGGGCGATAAATATACATAAGATCAAAGTAAATACATATACAAAACCCAACAAATGGAGAATACACAAAGAAGAAGAGAAATGAACCAAAAATCTCCCAGTGTGTCGGTGTTGATCAATGATCAATCCAACCCGGATCATCCGTGTGCAAGCTCTATAGTTGTTTACTAAGCTAATCCTATGAAAAAATAATGTTTGATGGAGTGGGAGCAAAAAATACCCAAACCATAACCTAAAATATGACTCAAATGACTTAAATAGTATTTCAAAATCCGTCAAGTTCGCAGTGCAAACTTTTATTCGCAAAGTGAACATCAAAAATTGGCTCTTAAGTGCCTCAAAATAGCTAAACCGACTCTGCGTTTCTGCAGAAGTTTGCAATGCAAACTTTTATTCGCAAAGCGAATATTCACTGGAAAGTTCGAAATGCTAACTTTGGTCCCTTTTTCTACTACCATAATTATGGGAGCATTCGCTGGGAAGTTCGCAAAGCGAACTTTGGTCCCTTTTTCACACCAGATTTTGTTTTGACCACAACTTCTGAACCGTAACTCAGATTGACGCACGGTCGGAAGCGCTGGAAAGCTTATTAAATGCTTTATACAAAAATGGCAAAATATCATTACTTGAATACCTACAAAAATGAGAGAAAATCAATTAAACTCAATGATATTTACACGATACGCAATATATACACTATAATGTAAAGTAAACGTATTTACAAACAAAGCGGGGTTTATTCGAACGATATTAACAAAAAGTATCGATAAGTGAAACAAAACTTATATACAAAAATAGCTACAATTTTCACTTATCACCAACCTTCTCGGAGAGCAAAAAATGAACCATCCTTAACCTGTCCGAGGCTTGGACACTCGCATGAGAAAAGACAAATCCGACTCTGGTTGGGGAAACCAAACCTCAGGACTCTCCCTAGGGAGAATAATAACACTCTGCCAAGGATAATGCTACCTTGGATATTTCTGCCGGGGACGAATAGCTATTCTAACACCTCACGGGGGAAAGACACCTTCTAGTGCCTTGCCGAGGAAGAGAAACCACATACTGGGAACTACTTTGACATTTCACACTTCTGCTGATCAACTACATGCCAATTATCATAAGCGGGCTCTTTATTTGTTCTCAGACCACATGGGCCATTGGGAGAAATCGTCTCAAGAGAATTTTACAGAAAACCTGGCATTCAAAATGCCCCAGGGTTTTCAAACTCTTGGAGAGATTTGTCAGATCTTGACGTAACTTCCCCAGCTTGGCTAAACTAGGAAGGAATTTGCGTCGAGAGGATTCGTAGTGACTTCAAATATTCTACCCCATTATACTGAACTTTGAAGAGATTGCTCGATGTGATTGCCCCGGATTGGCTGAATTGAGCACAACCTGCTGGGAAAACCTTTACCTAACAGAGTCCTTTGACTACATGCTCATCAGTATGGTTGTCCAGGAATTTCCTCTTGGCAAAGTTAGACTCCTAGACTGATGCTCATTATGCAAGCTTCATTAGCATAAAGTACAATGTATGCAAGCAGAAAACGTTTATTCTGAGAATGATTATTCTAATACAACATACATGTTAATCTTGAAGTTTTCATCAAAAAGATATCGAAAAACCTTGTGAACGAATCACTAGTTAAAATGCGACACTAATTTTTAAATAAAAGACATTATGCACATGCAATACCAACAAAAACATTTTAGCCTCACTCATGGGAGTCAGGAACGTTGTCTTATCAGAAGTACGCCTTTGGAATAACCTTGCCTCAATTAGGACTTTTGAGGGTTGTGACGTGGCCTGGTTCACGGTTTGAGAAAGAAGGATTTATGGCTCAAAATTTTGTTTATACCCACCCGTTCTCCTTGATGTCCTTCAGTCCTACGTTCAGTTCATTTGGCACAGACGCTCACCTTATAAAAGGTTATTGTATGTCATCAGCGATGGTTAAGGAGCCCACAATGCTTTCGGAGTGGCAATCGCTCCTCTCGTCTTTGGTGCCTGTAGTAACACAACTCGTTCTTGCTCGGGGATTTTTCTTTTGTAATCCTTTTCGCTTTTTCTATTTGCTTCTTTTTTCATTTGTTTCCCTGATTTTGCCTGGACTGATTCTTTTGAATCCTTTTCGATTTTGATGTCCAGCGAGATGCCCTAACTTTTGCCTAAGTCATTTGTTTTCAAACTTTTGACTTAGCGGGTTTTCTTTCTCCTTTTTCTTTTTTCTTTTTCTTTTTTTTGGAACAAATCGTGTGACACTGGTTGTCTTGACTTTCTTGAAGGGATTGTGACTTCTTCACTCCTTGTGGTGAGGGATAACCATTGTGGTTTCATGCTCCTTGGCCTCCTAATGAGAAAAAAAGGTAATGGATCCTTAGATGCGCACTCCTTTCGAAAGTTGAATGCTTGGTCAAATCAACTGACAACTACCCTGCCCTTGGTTTAAGTGTTAGGGTTTTTTTCAAAAGAAACTCCTACTTCTAGGCTCAACGGGGTTAACGAGGGCCTATCTCCCTTATATCTCCTGTGTTTGGGGAGTTGAAACAATGCATGTACATCATCAGCAAGGTTTTGTTCCCAAAAGCATACGACCAGAAAGCTTGCGTTTTCAAATCGTCATCCTCCATCTAAGAGTTTAAGCATGTAAATTGGTATTGCAATGCACATAAATATCATATGAATGAATAAGAATGAATTACTTTAAGAAAAAACATATTTGTTGCATTAAAACCGCCATTCAGTACAAACAAGTTTTACATGTATATAATGTATTAACAAACAATGAAAAATTATAACTGAATATACAGTAAAGAAGTTAAGAAATGCCATTTTTGAGGAGGTCTGCCTCTGCTTGGTCTTATTTGCAGCATGAGTGCTTCACTTGGAAGGCTTCAATTGGTGTGCAGACCATCCGCCATGAAAGTAATGACCCCAGCACCAATCCAATCCTGCACCTTGTGTTGGAGCTCTGCGATCTTCCGTTGAATGCCCCTATGCCCCACCATGATTAGACATAGGGTTCTGGATTACGTTTGGGCCATCGTTGGTAAAATTGATAGCCTTAGAATCAAGCAGGTCTTGGACTTTATGCTTGAATGCTTAGCAATTTTCGATGTGATGCCCCGACGCTCCAGAATAGAAATTGCAGTGGGCATTGGCATCATATCCGGGTGGAGGAGTGCTGGTTAGGGGAGCCAACGTTCTCTTTTGAATCAACTGTAACTGAAGCAGATGTTACAATAGCTGAGCGTACGGCATAGGCGGAACGTCAAAATGCTTGTCTGCCATTTTTGGTCTTGTGGGATACAAACGAAGAGCACTATTTTGTTGTTGTGGCGCATCCAAAATTGTTACAGCAGCCGCCTGATGACATGGGGCTTGATATCCTTTATTTCTTCTCTTCTGAGAAGACGCAGAATTAGTCTCCCCTTCACGTTTTTTACTTGCAAAAGGTTTTCGCGCACCAGAAGATGACCCGACACTGTCTTTAATCTTACCCAGCTTAAGCAAATTCTCAATCCTCTCCCCAGCAACTACAATATCGGAGAAACCAGATGAGGGACACCTTGCCACGCGTTCCAGGAATGGACCTGGCCCTGTTCCCATGAGCATGTCAGCCATTTCTCTTTCAAGCAACGGCGGTTGCACCCGTGCAGCCAACTCACGCCACCGCTGGGCATATTCTTTAAAGCTTTCCTTGCTCTTCTGCGTCATACTCTGCAACTGAGTACGATTAGGTACCATATCAATATTGTACTTGTAAGTTCCTGGATTGGCTGGAATTTTGGTAAAACAAGAAAGTGTTCAATGTTGATGTCATGGTGTTGATGTTGCAGCATTGAGTCTTAGTACTGGGCTGTACTAAGTTGTGAAGGTTAACAATGTTTGATGTCATGGGCTTGATGTCATAACATTGTGCTTAACACTGGGCTGTGTTAAGTTTTCAAGTTGCTGAAGTTGGATGTCTGATGTTACATAGGTGATGTTGTAACATCAGACCTGCAGAACTGAACTGATAACAGCATGGGCTTGTTGTTATTAGGGTACGCGTATTAGCTGGAATTATGGAGAGTTGGATGAGAATATCTTGGGCTAGATATTTTCTGTTACATGGGAGATTTGATTGCAGGTCTGTTGGAGAATTAAAAGGTTGAAGATTTAAAAAGATTTTGGGGATAAAATCTGTTTTGAAGATTCAGTTTTAGTTAACAAATCTGATCAAATATTGTGACAAATCCAAGCCCAATTCAAGGAGCTATATAAAGCGCACAAGATCAAGGAAGAAGGTACAGAAAACAGATTGAAGATCAAGAGCTGGAGGCTTAGTGTCTAGAGTTTGTTTAGAGTGCTTGTATTTACACTATTCTAGGGTTTGAATAGGTGTTGTATTTTCTGTCCTCTCTAGAAGCTGTGAAGCAATAGAGAGTTGTGTAACTTGGTCGAAGCTAGGAAGCAAGATCAAGGATTCTCAAAGAGGGTGTTCTTTGAGTATTTTAGGGATTGAGTAGTGTTCTCATATCTAAGTGGTTTCTTAGGTAGAAAGTCACTAGTAGAGTATAAGTTTAGGAGATTGTCAACGGGTTGTTGAGTCTGTAAATTATATCTACAAGTAGTGAATTTCATCCCTGGCTTGGTAGCCCCCAGACGTAGGTAGTTAGACCGAACTGGGTGAACAATTCCTTGTGTTATTTCGCTTCTGTTATTGCTGTCCATTGCAGAGTGTGTTGTTGTGACATCGCACCTTAACATCACACGTCTGGTACCAGAATTTCAGTACTGATATTGCTTCAGAAATGCCTCTGCCAACTCTTTCCAGTTCCTGACGTGGACTCTTTCAAGTTTCATGTACCACTCCAGAGATGCCCCAGACAGGCTGTCTTGGAAAAAGTACATCCAAAGCTTTTCATCATTGAAGTAAGCAAAAATCTTCCTGAAGTAAGCTTGCAAGTGAGTTTTTGGGCAATAATTGTCGTTGTATTTGTCGAAAGATGGAGCCTTGAATTTGGGAGGGATTCTCACCCCTTGAACCAACCTAATGTCTGCTACGTCAATGTCCACAGTATTCTGACATTCTATGGCCCTGATTTTTTCAGCAAGCAGTTGATATCTCCGGTCTCCTTCACCATTGTTACTATCCAGATCTGCGTTCATCAGAGAAAACTTATCATAGTGATTATCCTCCATATGAGGAACATGAATAGGAATAGGGATAGGACCCCCAGTAGCTTGACCGAGAGGAATACCACCATTAACTCCAGTGACAAGAATACCAGCATTAACTCCACCGACAGGAATACCAGCATTAAATCCACCGACGGGAATATCACCTCCAACCGGAGGGTCAACTTAATTGTCATTATTTGGAATCTCGACTTCGGGCCTTTGCACCATCGCCTTTAGCTCTTGTTGGCCCTGAGCCACTCCTTGCATCAGGTCCATAAACTAGTTCATCCGGGCCCTCATTTTAGCCATTTCTGCCTGTAGTTGTTCCATGACTCGATGTTGGTTTTGACGCGTTGAATAATAGTGGATATGAGAATCAACAATCCTTCCTATTAACCAAATAAGGTTAGGAAATCCAGAAATAAACACCTGTTATGCAAAAATGATATGTATGAATGCATGCATATGCCATGTTTAATCATTTCCAAGATATATCTACTTTGATTCCAGTATTAATCGAGCGAGGGATCAGATACGTTACAGGGAAAATAATATCACAGGAACAGATAGATATTGTAGAAAATTACAGCTGAAACAACACTGCTGAGAATACCACTAAAACAATATAGCTGAAACAACCACATCTTCATATGACATTTCTGAAAGTCATACAAATATATCTGATACAACCAAGGGTGATTCCATCAACAAGCCTGATGGTAATCACGATAGACAGCATACAGAAATACATAAACAGATCAATCTCAAACCCTTAGCCCAAACAGAATGGTCTTGACTTCTTCGAGGAGGGCTTCAGTGTCTGAATGAGTTGGTCGTTCTAACAGCCCTTTGATCAGTTTATTCCTTTTTCCAATGTCTTGATTCAGCTTGACAATATGTTCTGCACTATCATCGTCTCCGAAGACATCTCTAACCTTTGACTTCTTGATCCCAGCTTGAATCTTGAGCTCTGCAGTATCCTTCTGAGCTTTCTTCAGTTTACCGAAGAAGTGCTTCATGCCTTTCTTCACCTTTTGGAGCTCCTTTTTTAGTTCCTCATTTTCAGCCATGGTTTCCGCCCACCTATTCTGAGAATTAGCAAGCTTGACGTTTGCCTCAGACAAAAGTTGCTTAGTTTACTTGTGAGTCCGGGTGTAACACCCCAAAATAATTATAATAGTTATTTAATTGAATTATTATGATTATTCGGTGTTTTGGTGAATTTTGGTGAATATTGTGACGCTCGATGACTTTGGGTAGTGTTGTGGGGTAGTCTGAGTTAAGGGAACATTGAGGTATCTTAGGGGTAGTAATTAAATTAACACTGTTTTATTAATAATAATAGTAAGATAATTTTAATAATTAGATTATTATGTATTATTATTATTATTATTATTTAAAATAATTAAGAGAACCATTAAGGGTAAGTCGGTAATATTGAGAGGGTTAATTGAGGATAGTTTGAGTAAATCATGATTAAGGCCCAAAAGATAGGTTTAACAAAAAGAAAATAGGGAATTAAGAGAATTAGTCTGTGCAACCCTAAGTAGTGAAGAGAGAGGTGAGGAAAGGAGGCTAGAACACATAGAACAAGAGGATCAACCGTAGAATCCCGAAAAGAAGAATCTTTGCTGGAAAATTCGAGGTATGGGGGGTTAATCTGGGTTCAAATGTTTGATATGGGTTTAAGGTAGAGTAGGTTGCGTGTTCTGTGTTTTATGATGAATTTTCGTATACTGAATCTGTGTGAATTTTCATGCATCTGTGTTGGTCGATTTTCTGATATGTATCTAGTATGTGTTGCCGTAAATTTTGTGAAATTCGTGTGAATGGTTTCTGTTGCTGTGATGAACATGTGAATAAACCAGATCTGAAATTGAATGTAGAATTAACAAATTAGGACTTAATAATTAGGAAGAAATTGATGAGGATAATGAAGTAGGATAAAAACGTAGATCTGTGATGAATCAAAACTGGTTTGAGTCTGATTTTGGAGGATCGAAGGTGCTGGAATGGGGAGGTTTTTGTTCAGATGCGAAATCTGAGTTTTGGAGTGTTGTTTGGCAATACGCGTAACAGGGGAGTCATTACGCGTAAGAAGGGACATTCCCAGGGTATTACGCGTAGCATACGTACCCGTCCCCAGGGCCAGCACGGCCCTCTGCCAGTACGCGTAGTATACGCGTATGAGAATGGAGGTAATACGCGTATGGGATGGTGATACATATATGGGAAGCTGAGGAGGAAGAGCATACGCATATGGGAAGGTGCATTACGCGTATGGGTTCTTGGGAAAGGTGCCTTACGCGTATGGGTTAGCCATTACGCGTAATGGGAATCTGAAGGGGAATTTTGGGAGGGAAACCTCTCTGGTGATACACGTAACAAGGAGGTCATTACGCGTATGAGAGGCCTAGGTAGGTGGCCCTACGTGTATGATACGCTGGCCATTGGGCAAGGAATTGAGCCATACACGTATGGGGCATGGTTATACGCGTAGGGGTAGGGATGTTGGCAGATCTTCCCTTTTTGCAATTTCTGTCCCGATTTCGCTTGTGATGCGGTTTCTTTGAGACGTAGGGCTATGATGAGGTAATAAAACATCAATAAACGAGTAATGAAGATGAATGGGATAAAAATCAGGAATTTTTATGTGACGAGTATAATATGACGAATCGTGAGGTATAGTGACGAATTGTGACGAGTGCGACTTGGTGTTGTATAATGATGTTTGTTTGATGATGATTCATGAATGATGATGCAATTATGACGATTTTATGATGATAATTATTATGACGGTTTGCATAATGCATTCATGGCATAGTTAGGACTTTGGTCCATTTGGTGGCTTCATTCCCATTGTGTGGATTGGAGTGTTTTGTGACGTGCTCTGGTTCTTGTGTAGAATCGATCCTATTGGTGGGGATCTTTGGAGGGTGATGGCCCAGTGTCCATCAATTATGATGAATTGGTACCAGATGCATGAGTTTATGATGTTGCATTAAATATTGTGTGGCATTGCATTATGTTGATGTGATTAATGTAGTAATGACGTTGTGAATGATTTGATGATGTTGGTGCTTATGCTTTATCTTTTGCTTATATCTTCTATATTGATTCGAGATTACTTACCCTGCCTGTTTGAATGTTTCCTCCACGTGGGTAACGTGCAGGTGATCAGGCTTAGCTTTCTTGGCGCATGAAGATTTAGCATTTAAAGTATTTTGATTTCTCTGTCGATTTAGAGGGTCTTGCTCTGATATGTAACATCGGGTCGGGACGTTTGAGTCAAACGATTTACGTTCTTTCATTTTATTGGCATGATGTTTTCATGAAGTTTATTTTAAGAAGTTTGGATTATAAAATTGTTTTAAATTTTGAGTTTCGCTGCGTGATGTTTAAATAAATTCAAGATGGTAAAACCCGTGTTACGGGGTAGGTGGTTATCATTGATGATTTGTGACGATATGTGGCGTCCTTTTGGGACTTTACTCTGATTAACTTGTTGTTTTTATTCGTGATGTTTGTTGGGTAGAGAGGGTGTTAAATTAGTGGTATCAGAGCAGGTCGGTACGTCCGACCAGGTTTTACATGATGTCAGTCCCCTATCAGTCGACGAGTGTGTGTACACTGTCGATGTTTTGTTTCTTCTAATCTTGTTGGTGGTATTCAGGATGGCGGGAAGAAATGATCGTGCAATCGTTGATGCATTGGAGTCGCTTGCTCAAGCAATGGCTCAGAATAATCAGAATGGTGGAGTTCCGAATGAGTTTCGTGCTTTGGGGAAGTTTCAGAGGAATAACCCGCCGACTTTTGTGGGTACCCACGATCCAGAGAGTGCATATAAGTGGCTAAAGGTGATCGAGAAGATCTTTTGGGTGATGGGGTGTACTGATGCGCAACAAGTTCAGTTTGGAACTCATATGTTGTCAGAAGAGGCTGAGGATTGGTGGGATAACATCCGTCAGAGATTGGAAGATGTTGGCACTATGATAACATGGGTTGTGTTCAAGCAGGAATTTTTGGGAAACTATTTCCCAGAGGATGCTCGTGGCAAGAGAAAGTTGGAATTCCTTGAGCCGAAGCAAGGAAACATGACGGTGGCAGAGTATGCTACTAATTTCGAGGCTCTGGTGAAGTTCTGTCCTCACTACAACCACGCTGATGCCGAGGCGTCCAAGTGTCTCAAGTTCGAGAATGGGCTGAGACAAAAAATCAAGCAGGGTATTGGATACCAACAGATTCGCAGGTATGCTGAGCTAGTGGATAAGAGTAGGATTTACAATGAGGATAACCTAGCTTGATCTGCTCACTACAAGCAGCTGAGTGAGAAGAAAGAGAAGGGGCGGTATATAGGGAAGCCTTATACGACTTCACCTGACAAAGGAAAGTAGAAGGCTTCAGATGGGAAGAAGATAAGTAGGGGAGCAGCTGCCGCTTCTGGAAAGTGTTACAAGTGTGGCGAGCAAGGCCACCGTGCTGATGTTTGCACCAATAATGTGTTGAGATGTTACATATATGGCAAAAAGGGGCATATAGCTACTGATTGCAAGGATGACAGTCCAACCTATTTCAATTGTGGTGAGAAGGGTCACATCAGTACCCAGTGTCAAAAACTGAAGAAGACTGCTACTGCTGCTCAGACCAACGGTAGAGTGTTTGCTTTGAGTGGTGCAGAGACTCCAGAGAAGGACAACCTGATTCGAGGTACTTGTTTTATTAATAATGTTGAGATAGTCGCTATCATTGATACTGGTGCCACTCATTCGTTTATCTCGGTTGAATGTGATAATAAATTGGGTTTGAAATTGTCTGACATGAATGGTAATATGGTAATAGAAACTCCAGCTAATGGTTCTGTTACTAATACTTTTGTGTGATTGAGATGCCCTTTGACGATTTTTGGGAAGAGTTTTGAGATACATTTGGTGTGTTTGCCCTTGCACCAAATCGATGTAATCTTTGGAATGAACTAGTTGGAGTTCAACCATGTTCATATCAATTGTTATAACAAGACCGTAGAGTTTCCTGAGTTTGGTGATGGTGGGGAGCTAATGTTCTTGTCTGCTAAGCAAGTAGACGAACTTCTGTAAGACGAAGCCTTGGTGTTTGCAATGTTTGTATCATTACAAGTTGATCGTGAAGCTGCGAGTGTCGAATTACCCATTGTCTGTTAATTTCCAGAGGTGTTTCCAGACGACATAAGTGATTTGCCTCCAGAACGTGAAGTAGAGTTTGCAGTGGACTTGATACCAGGTATAAGTCTAGTGTCAATGGCTCCTTACCGGATGTCTACTTCTGAGTTGAGTGAATTGAAGAAATAATTGGAAGAATTGTTCGAGAAGAGGTTTGTCTGACCGAGTGTTTCTCCGTGGGGTGCTCCCGTGCTGTTAGTGAAGAAGAAGGACGGAAGTATGAGGTTGTGTGTTGATTATCGGCAGTTGAATAAAGTGACTATCAAGAATAAGTATCCACTTTCGAGAATCGACGATTTGATGGATCATCTAGTAGGCTCTTGTGTGTTCAGCAAGATTGACTTAAGGTCGGGTTACCATCAGATTCGTGTTAAGCCTGATGACATTCCAAAGACAACTTTTAGAATGAGATATGGTCACTATGAATATACTGTGATGCCGTTTGGAGTGTCCAATGCACCTGGTGTGTTCATGGAGTCTATGAATCGGATTTTTCATGAGTATTTGGATCAGTTTGTTGTGGTTTTCATTTATGATATTCTGATATACTCTAAATCTGAAGAAGAGCATGTTGAGCATTTGAAAACTGTGTTGTAAGTATTGAAGGAGAAGAAGTTGTATGCAAAACTGTCGAAGTAGGAGTTTTGGTTGAAGGAAGTGAGTTTCCTTGGCCACGTGATTTCAAGTGGTGGGATTGCTGTGGATCCTTCTAAGATTGATGTTGTGTTACAATAGGAGACTCTGAAGTCCGCTTCTAAGATACGAAGTTTTCTGGGATTGGCGGGTTATTACCGCAAGTTTATTGAAGGCTTTTATAAGTTGGCATTACCTTTGACTCAGCCAACTCGAAAGGGTCAGGCTTTTGTGTGGGATGTAGCTTGTGAAGAGAGTTTCGTGGAATTAAATAAGAGGTTGACGACCGCTCCAATGTTGATTCTGCCTAACCTGAATGAATCTTTTGTAGTGTATTGTGATGCGTCGAAGATGGGTCTTGGAGGAGTGTTGATGCAGAATGGTCAAGTTGTTGCTTATGCTTCCAGGCAGTTGAGAGTTCATGAAGTGAATTAACCTACCAATGACTTGTAGTTGGCATCTATGGTGTTTGTGTTGAAAATTTGGAGACATTACCTGTTTGGCTCTAAATTTGAAGTGTTCAGGGATCATAAGAGTTTGAAGTACTTATTCAATCAAAAGGAGCTGAATATGAGGCAGAGAAGGTGGTTGGAATTGTTGAAGGATTATGACTTTGATTTGAATTACCATCCTGGTAAAGTAAATGTAGTGGCTGATGCCTTGAGCAGGAAATCATTGCATATGTCGATGCTTATGGTGAAAGAGTTAGAGTTACTTGAGAAATTCTAAGATTTGAGTTTGGTATGTGAAGAGACTCCTGACAATGTGAGGTTGGGCATGTTGAAGTTGACTATCGGTATTCTAGAAGAGATCAGATTGGGACAACAATCTGACTTGAATTTGGTTTACCAGTGGACATTGATCAACCAAGGTAAAGGAGGTAAATTCCGGATTGATGAGAATGGTGTAATGATGTTCAGAGACAGAGTGTGTGTCCCAGATGTTCCATAGACTAAGAAGAGCATTCTTGAAGAAGGACTTCGAAGTAGATTGAGTATTCATACCGGTGCTACGAAGATGTGCCAGGATTTGAAAAAGTTATTTTTGTGGACAGATATGAAGAAGGATATTGCGGAGTTTGTTTATGCGTGTTTGACGTGCCAGAAGTTAAAGATTGAGCATCAGAAGCCTTTAGGTATGATGCAACCGTTAAATATCCCAGAATGGAAATGGGGTAGCATTTCCATGGACTTTGTGTCGGGGTTGCCGAGAACTGCAAAGGGAAATTATTCGTTATGGGTGATTATGGATAGATTAACTAAATCGGCTCATTTCTTGCCTATGAAGATTAATCATTCTATGCAGAAGTTAACTGAGATGTATATTGAGGAGATTGTGAAGTTGCATGGGATACCTTCGAGTATTGTGTTGGATAGAAACCCAAGATTTACATCGAGATTCTGGAAGAGTTTGCAAGATGCTTTGGGTACTAAGTTGGGGATGAGTTCTGCATATCATCCACAGACGGACGGTCAGACGGAAATGACTATCTAATCTTTAGAGGATTTCATGAGGGCTGGTGTGTTGGATCATGGAGGAACTTGGGATAGCCATTTGCCATTGATTAAGTTCACGTACAATAATAGTTCTCATGCTAGTATTGGAATGGCGCGCTATGAAGATTTGTATGGAAGGAGATGTAGAACTCCATTGTGTTGGTATGAATCAGGCGAGAGTGTTGTACTCAGACCTGAAATTGTGCAGGAGACGAATGAGAAGTTTAAGATGATCCAAGAAAGAATGAGGGCTTTGCAGAGTCGTCGGAAGAGTTATCCTGATAAGAGAAGAAAGACACTTGAATTCCATGAGGGAGATCATGTGTTTTTGAGGGTACGCCGGTGACTGGTGTGGGTCGAGCTTTGAAGTCTAGGAAGCTCACTCCACGTTTTGTTGGTCCTTATAAAATCTTGCAGAGGATATGAGAGGTAGCCTATCAGATCGCTTTACCGCCGTCGCTTGCGAATCTGCACGACGTGTTCCATGTGTCTCAGTTGAGGAAATACAATCTGGATCCGTTGCATGTGATTCAGATGGATGATGTACAAGTGAGGGATAATCTGACAGTGGAAGCATTACATGTGCGGATTGATGGTCGTGAAATGAAGCAATTGCGGGGTAAAGACATAACTTTGGTGAAGGTGTTATGGGGTGGACCAGCTGACGAAAGTTGGACTTGGGAGCGTGAGGATCAGATGAAGGAGTCGTATTCGACTCTATTTCCTTAAGGTAATTTTCAAGGGCGAAAATTCTTTAAGTGGGGGAGAGTTGCAACACCCCAAAATAATTATAATAGTTATTTAATTGAATTATATTGATTATTCGGTGTTTTGGTGAATATTGTGACGCTCAATGACTTTGGGTAGTGTTGTGGGGTAGTCTGAGTTAAGAGAACATTGAGGTATCTTAGAGGTAGTAATTAAATTAAGACTATTTTATTAATAATAATAGTAAGATAATTTTAATAATTAGATTATTATGTATTATTATTATTATTATTATTATTATTATTATTTAAAATAATTAAGAGAACCATTAAGGGTAAGTCGGTAATATTGAGAGGGTTAGTTGAGGATAGTTTAGGTAAATCATGATTAAGGCCCAAAAGATAGGTTTAATAAAAAGAAAATAGGGAATTAGAAGAATTAGTCTGTGCAACCCTAAGAAGTGAAGAGATAGCTGAGGAAAGGAGGCTAGAACACATAAAACAAGAGGATCAACCGTAGAATCCCGAAAAGAATAATCTTTGCTGGAAAATTCGAGGTATGGGGGGTTAATCCGAGTTCATATGTTTGATATGGGTTTAAGGTAAAGTAGGTTGTGTGTTCTGTGTTTTATGATGAATTTTTTTATGCTGAATCTGTGTGAATTTTCGTGCATCTGTGTTGGTCGATTTTCTGATATGAATCTGGTATGTGTTGCCGTAAATTTTGTGAAATTCGTGTGAATGGTTTCTGTTGTTGTGATGAATATGTGAATAAACCAGATCTGAAATCGAATGTAGAATTAACGAATTAGGACTTAATAATTAGGAAGGAATTGATGAGGATAATGAAGTAGGATAAAAACGTAGATCTGTGATGAATCGAAACTTGTTTGAGTCTGATTTTGGAGGATCGAAGGTGCTGGAATGGGGAAATTTTCGTTCAGATGCAAAATCTGAGTTTTGGAATGTTGTCTGGCAATACGCGTAACGGGGGAGTCATTACGCGTAAGAGGGGACATTCCCAGGGTATTACACGTAGCATAAGCACCCGTCCCCAGGGCCAGCACGACCCTCTACCAATACGCATAGTATACGCGTATGAGAATGGAGGTAATACGTGTATGGGTTGGTGATACGCGTATGGGAAGCTGAGGAGGAAGAGCATACACGTATGGGAAGGTGCATTACGCGTATGGGTTCTTGGGAAAGGTGCCTTACGCGTATGGGCTAGCCATTACACGTAAGGGGAATTTGAAGGGGAATTTTGAGAAGGAAACCTCTCTGGTGATACGCGTAACAAGGGGGTCATTACGCGTATGAGAGGTCTGGGAAGGTGGCCCTACGCGTATGATACGCAGGCCATTGGGCGAGGAATTGAGCCATACGCGTATGGGGTAAGTTCATACGCGTATGGGCAATGATGCTGGCAGATTTTCCCATTTTTACGATTTCTGTCCCAATTTCGCTTGTGATGCAGTTTCTTTGAGACGTAAGGCTATGATGAGGTAATAAAACATCAGTAAACGAGTAATGAAGATGAATGGGAAAAAATCGGGAATTTTTATGTGACGAGTATAATATGACGAATCGTGAGGTATATTGACGAATTGTGATGAGTGCGACTTGGTGTTGTATAATGATGTTTGTTTGATGATGATGCATGAATGATGATGCAATTATGACGATTTTATGATGATAATTATTATGACGGTTTGCATCATGCATTCATGGCATAGTTAGGACTTCGGTCCATTTGGTGGCTTCAATCTCATTGTGTGGATCGAAGTGTTTTATGACGTGCTCCGGTTTTTGTGTAGAATCGATCCTATTGGTGGGGATCTTTGGAGGGTGATGGCTTAGTGTCCATCAATTATAATGAATTGGCACCACATGCATGAGTCTATGATGTTGCATTGCATATTGTGTGGCATTGCATTATGTTGATGTGATTGATGTATTAATGATGTTGCGAATGATTTGATGATGTTGGTGCTTATGCTTTATCTTTTTCTCATATCTTATATATTGATTCGTGATTACTCACCCTGCCTGTTTGAATGTTTCCTCCACGTGGGTAACTTGCAGGTGATCAGGCTTAGCTTTCTTACGCATAAAGATTTAGCATTTAAAGTATTTTGATTTCTTCGTCGATTTAGAGAGTCTTGCTCTGATATGTAACATCGGGTCAGGACGTTTGAGTCGAATGATTTACGTTCTTTTATTTTGTTGGCATGATGTTTTCATGAAATTTATTTTAAGAAGTTTGGATTATAAAAGTGTTTTAAATTTTGAGTTCCGCTGCATGATGTTTAAATAAATTCAAGATGGTAAAACCCGTGTTACTGGGCAGGTGGATATCATTGATGATTTGTGACGATATGTGGCGCCCTTTTGGGACTTTACTCTGATTAACTTGTTGTTTTTATTTGTGATGTTTGTTGGGTAGAAAAGGGTGTTACACCGGGCGGAGGATTCTGTAGCCAACTTAGATTTCTGATAGACCTGAGCTATATCTGCAAAGTCTACCTCTTTCTCTGTTAGCAGCTTCGTTGCGTCCTTAGCCTTACATTTCAAGTCCACGTTGTTATGCAAAGCGTCTTGAAGATGGCTACTCAAGTCTTAATTTTCTACTCAGAGCTCAAGCACCAGAGCTTGCAACTTGTTGAACTCTTCAATGGCAACCGTGGTAGGTTGTTCTAGCATTAATGGATACAAAGGTGGCTCCCTTGAGAAAGGTAAGAGCACCTCTTCTACTTTCCTTTGGATCCACTCTGTATAAGGAGGGTAAGCTCTACAGTCACTTTTTCCCAGAACGGTTTTTCCCTTCTTATGAATATGCGCCCAAGCGCTCACAGCTTCTCTCAATATTTCCTGGTCTTCAACCCCATTAAAGAACAAAGATTCCTCAATGTCTCGGTCTTCAGGAGGACTCCTCGAAGAATATCCAAATTTTCTGACAGCCAGGACATGGTTATTATTGATTCCACCCTTCCTGCCCACCAGAGGCACATTCGGAAAGTTTCTACAGCTAGAAATGATCTCCGTACCCAGCAACTGATGGTTAAACCAGACGATGTTGTCAGCAGTCAACTCCATTATCCGCTTGGACCATTTCAGAGAAGTCTTTGTGTCAACAAATGCACCAGTCTGAGGCAGATGAATAAGAAACCAATAGGAGAAGACTGGCGTACAACAATTGACAGGCCCCCCATCTTCTCTTCTCATTTTTGAAATGTACTGAATGATAGAAATCACCAAGCAGAGTAGGAATGAGACTTTTCAGAATGAAGATTCTCAGGACGTGCATGTCCACAAAGTGATGTTAATTGGGAAATAAAACAATCCTGTAGATGTATAAGGCCAAAATAGCATTGAAAATAGTCCAACTCTTGGCGTCAGCATATTCTCGAGCTTGGCTAACCAAGAATTCCAACAGAAACCTTTAATTCCACCCTTATCGGCAACGTTGTCCTTCAGAACTGACAGACCCATATCCAGAGCAGATAAGACTTCCTCTAAGCTTGGACACTTACCATAAAAAACGGTACCCTCGGCTTGATAGAGATCCCTAGGGTGAAAGAAAACTCTTTCAGTGTTGGCATCAGAATATAATCTGAAAAGACGAAGCACTGCAACAGAGGCTCATAAAACTGCAATAGTGTATGAATAACATCGTGCTCATACTTCGTGATGTTGCGGACCATACTCAATAATCTCCCATACTCTTTTCTGAATTTGGTAAGAACACCAGGATCGACCATGGCAGCCACTTTATGGAGTAGGTCTATTATCGGCTTTGGAAATCTGTAGGCCACATTATTCTTTCTCTGGGTATCCATCCCTATAGAACCCGCTGACCAGAATCAAAAGTACGATATAAACCTGGAATGAAAAAACATGAATGTCATGGTATGAAAATGCAATGCAAAGGCATGGTACCAGAGTGCCACATATAACTGGACGTGTCTATGATGAACTGTGTGAATAGTTTTAGTGTAGATTTGTGAACAACAACCGGCTGAATATAACAGGATGAATTGCCCACTTCTGTAAGAATACCAGAAAACCGGGTAAGTTGGAAGTCAAATTTACCTGCAAACCTGTAAACACCCAGCCCATCTCACACATGGGTTCTAAAACTAAGGATCCTCAGGGTCACAGACTCTCGGGTCGAGAAATGATGATACGTTCACCATTTCTAGTTTGGCATCATCATCAATCGAGGAGACCTCAATTGCTTCTCCTAAAAGGTCATCCTATGGCAAGTTCTCAGCTTCGGGTCCTCGGATCAAGAAGCGTAATGGGTTTGCCATTTCTGGTATACCATTATCACCTCTTGGGAGGAGTGCCTCAATTGAGTCCTCGAAAATGGTCACCAGAGTCGACAACTTTCTAGGTTAACACCCCGAAATGCACAAGACGCGCAAATCAGAATATCTCCCAAGAAAACCTCACCTGGGTGTGGGTTTCGTGTAAACCAAACATACCAAGACACTACGTAGGCCACATTACTTTCCACTCTAGTCCTAGGTGTACACTCAAGCCTGGGTAATGGACTTATCTCTCAGATCACCCATCCCACCAAAGAAAACAACAGTCCAGCACAGTCCAGTATATATGGCAATAATGAATGTAAAGCAAGTAAAATATGATAAAAGCGATAAACATGCAATGAAATCCATAAATAAAATAGGTAAAGCATACAGATAAACACCCAATAATATAAAAAACAAATAGTCTAGGATTGAATCGCTTAGGGAACCAGATTCCCCAGGAGAGTCGCCAGCTATCGCGCCTACAAAAATCAACCGGCGGAAATAGACAGAAGAGTCGCCACCGAACGTTATTTATCCCGACGCAAGGAAAGGAAACGATCGAAGAAAACCTCAACAAAGGGAAAGACATGGTCATCACAACCATAGCCTGGGTTCCGGAGTCGGTTACGCGAGAGGAAGGTATTAGCACCCCCTCGCGTCCATCCTACTCGATGGGATCCACGCTTGTTGTTCTAATCAAATGGTATAAGTATCTGAAGCTCAACTGCTAACGGGAAAGGAAAAGAATGAGGAACGGGGAACGGGGGGAAAGAAAAAGAAGGTGACTCGATAGGACATCGCTGTCCTAGGCCTACTTATTCCCTCGGGAATGGGAAAATCAGAGTCAACATAGTTCAGAGGACTACGGGATTGTGGGGGGAAGGTTGCTCGCCAAGACATCGTCATCTCGTGCCTACATATCCTCAATCGGACAGGAGAGAGGAAGTTAGAGCAGTCGTAGTTCGACCTACAGGGTCTTGTTATTTTGTGTTTTTTAGGTGGAAGACGCCAACGTTCGCGCTCTAGCAGTTTAGGTGTCGTTGCTCGTTGTATGGAGTCTTGCGCGATTACCTGTTTGCGGTAGAACGGAAATGACGTATCCTTTAAGATGAGAGTGAGGGAGGTAAGAATCGAATCCCGAAGGAAGACGATTGTTTGTTTTTGTTTTTCAGAAGAAATTGTTTTGATTTATTGTTTGAAACTCGTATTGCACTAAAGTCTATGACATAGGATCGAATGCGTCGCAAATTGACCCAAGACGGGACGCATGCTAAACACTCTAGGAAAGTGAAGAGAAACCCTTCACCCTCCATTTCCCATGTACTTAAGGCTCATGGCATACAATAATCGTTGTATTTATTGAATGTTTTGATTTTGTTTAGAGATGAGAAGAGAAAGGACTCAAATTTGAGAAGAAAACAACTAAGGGAAACTAGGTCCTAATGTTATCATGCAATAGTGGCCCTATAGTTGAGGTTATGAGGGGACTCTACTTGTTATCACACATGGATTTCTAGCCTAATGTCTCTCCTACCTCCAACTTAATCAGAAATTAAGTGGAGCTAGGAATCCTAAGGGATCATGTGAATAAACACAAGTAAACATTATTCTAACCAATCACAACAGGGAGAGGTGGATAAGAAGTGAGATGAAAAGGAATCATGTAAGTGTAACAAGCATGTAAAGTATCATAAGAAACTTACCATCTCCATGCCAAGCTCAACTATCAAGTAGTTGAAAGCAAAGTACAAAACTATGTCCTAATGCACAAGGAAGTGCTCTAATTCTACCATAGGAGCAAAATTACACAATAAGCAATGAAAAGGGAACCCTAGAGGTACATGACATACAAGGGGAAGTAGCTAAACCTATTATATCCTATCTAGGTTAATGTCCTAAGCAAAGTCAAAATGTTACATGTTATGTCTTATAACAACACACAAACATTTGTTATTTACAAACTATGTCCAAAAGACTTGGAAAAGTCGCAAAAATGGAAGTCAAGTAAAGTATTCAAGCAACATATGTGATATAAACATGTAAAGGGAAAGCTTGAGGTATGAAGAGGCAATCATGGAATGTACATCAATTAAGTTCAAGTGGTGTGAAAGTTGCATCCAAAGATGACACATAAAGCATGCTTAAATTATTCAAGGTTACACAACAAGCAAACAAGTTTGAGATGAACTCACAAGTCATAGGTCAGAAGTGGGTACATGTATCTAATGTGTAAGATCAACCTCGAATTGTCACAACATCTCATGTTACTCTTAATCTCCAAAGCTATGGGAAGTAAGGGTCGAAACCACACTTAAACATCTTTTAAGGCATGTAACTTATCAACCAAGCAAAGAGCAAAGAAAGAACATGGTAAAGTAACATCCGAGCATCCACACCAGAAGTAAGACACCTATATATCCCATAGTTGAATACCAAAAACAATGAACAAAAATGACATACAAATGATGTTACAAGAGTAGTCAAAAATTCAGTTTGTCTCCCTCTAGAAGCAAGACAAGTTCAAGTATGTAAAAGTAAATCCAAAGTCAAGTAAATCAAGTGTTTATACACATGAGGCAGTGGAAAATGATATGTGGAATGACACATTTGAATATCAAAATCATTGTACAAATATGGCACATCCAAAGTCCAAGTGGAAATAACAAAGTTAACTTCTCATTCAAGTTCAAACTTGTGGAAGCGTAATACCAATTAGAAGCATATGAAGTGACCCATAAATTCATGAGGATATGATATGATTCATGCTAATCCATATGTGAAATGATGTACAAAAATATCCTAAAGAGGATTGCACAAATACATCATTAAACTAAAACACCTAAGCAAACATCAAGCATGATCGGGTAAGCAACTTAGGGTTCAAAAAGAATCATGTGAGTCATGATCAAAAGCAACATTCAAGGATCAAAAGGTGCCAAAAATTTCATTATATATAGGCTCAAAAGATTGGTCATGTAATGGAATGGTCCATGAAAAATAGTTAGGATCTTTAGAAATTTTGGAGAAATTAACCATGTCATGTTAAGGTCAATGAGTGATCATGTACAAAAAAGTTGATCAAAATCATGCATCAAAAGCATTCAATTAATTGCAAACATCAAGCACATGTCAAGGATGATGATATAAAGCAAAGCTCAAAAGATGAAATTCAAAAGCATTCCAGAATTCAAGGACAAGATATCAACCAAGCATCGACATGTTAAGCAATCAAGTGGCTACTTGAATACTAAAAATCAGGTTCAAAAGATTAGAGAAAGGTCATTTTTGTGGCTTGTATTACAAGGTACCTCATTATGAACACATATCTTTCGAAAATCCAAGAAAAATATCCAAACAACCCAAAAATGGAATTAAAATTCATCAAAAATTAATTAACATGTTTAAGAACAACCATAATTTTTTTCAGGATCTTAGGATAATATTTAGTATTTTAAAAATCCAATTTGAAACGTGTAAGAAAAAAAGAAATTAAAAATACAATGGAAAGGAAGGGGGGTGATGAGTTAGTAAGAGCCTAGTTCATTTCTCATGTGGGCTCGCGAAGGGAGGGGCGAATAACATCCCTGCTAGGCCCAAAACGCATCACAAAAACCACCCTTTGAATGCTGAAAAAATAAGGGGAAGGAGGAAAAGAGTGTCACGTGAGGGGGAGTGTGCCTCATTAATGTGTTGGCACTCCCCCCACGCGTTCGATCAAGATCAACAGCCCAGGATTTTGCTGTACATCACCACATTATTTCATATTATTTTCATTATTTGTTCATCATGCAAGGAAGAAAAAGAAAACGTACACATGCTAACACCCATATCAATTGGTCAAGTTGTATTTTAAGTGGGAAGAGGACAAAAACTCTTCATGACAAATGATAAGACGACACGTGGTGGTTTTCTCCAACCTCCCATGCATAAAACGTAAGTTCCACCCTCCATGGCCAAGAAGCTTGCGGAAAAACAAGATGAAAAATGGCCTTCTTTAACAACACCAAGCACACTCAAATCTTGATCGTTTTTCATGAAATAAAAGTTTAAATTGAAGCCCACGAAACGTAGATCATGAATCCATGCTCAAAATTCTCATACAAACAACACACAAAAAGATATAAAGGGGATAAATTATTATATCAAACTTTGAAGTATCACATTTTGAACCAAACCTTATCCAAACACATTGCCTCTTCATAGAGGACTTCAGATGCACGTTAATCACATAATTTTAAGACTTATGGAGGTTCTACCATGGTGCTAAAGTTTCAAGAATCACCAACCTGGATGAAGCTTTACTCACTTACAAGAAACCCGATAACTTCCTGCAATTCTTCTAATCTACTTCAGGAAAGCAAAATAAATGCTTTGATCTTCTTGGATTTTGCTAAAACTCCCAAAAATGAAAAAGATGATAAACCTTTGTAAGACAATGGTGGTGATTCCAGGTCCAAAATAGTGCATACAAAAGAGAGAATGAGGCTTGGTGATGATAACTATGGAGAAAAATCGTGGAAACTCCAAGGAGAATTGATTTTTGAAGTTATGGAGTGTTGAGCTTCAATGGTGGATCTTGGTGATTTTGGATCTATTTTTGATAGAATGAGTGTGTGTAACTGAATTGGTCAGGGTTTACAGTTTATACATGGGTGGTTAGGGAGTGTTAATCATGGTTAGAGGTGTGGTTAAAAGCTTTGGTTAAAAAATGGAAAAATGGAGGTTATGAAGTGTATACGGGCTTGACTTGTTTTTGTGGTGAATTTTGGCTATGGCATAATGATAAACAAGTAGTTTTTGTTCTATCCATCCATTTTTGCGACTTTTCCAAGTCTTTTGGACATAGTTTGTAAATAGAAAATGTTTGTGTGTTGTTATAAGACATAACTTGTAACCTTTTGACTTTGCTTAAGACATTAACCTAGATAGGATATAGTAGGTTTAACTACTGCCCCTTGTATGTCATGTACCTCTAGGGTTCCCTTTTCATTGCTTATTGTGTAATTTTGCTCCAAGGGTAGAATTAGAGCACTTCCTTGTGCATTAGGACATAGTTTTGTACTTTGCTTTCAACTACTTGATAGTTGAGCTTGGCATGGAGTTGGTAAGTTGCTTATGATACTTTACATGCTTGTTACACTTACATGATTACTTTTCATCTCACTTCTTATCCACCTCTCCCTATTGTGATTGGTTAGAATAATGCTTACTTGTGTTTATTCATATGATCCCTTAGGATTCCTAGCTCCACTTAATTTTCGATTAAGTTGGAGGTAGGAGAGACATTAGGCTAGCAATCCATGTATGATAACAAGTAGGATAGTACCCTTATAACCTCAACTATAGGACCACCATTGCATGATAACATTAGGACATAGTTTCCCTTAGTTGTTTTCTTTTCAACTTTGAGTCCTTTCTCTTCTCATCTATAAACAAAATCAAAACATTCAATAAATACAACGAGTATTATAAGCCATGAGCCTTAAATACATGGGAAATGGAGGGTGAAGGGTTTCTCTTCACTTTCCTAGAGTGTTTAGCATGTGTCCCGTCTTGGGTTGATTTGCAACGCATTCGATCCTATGTCATAGACTTTAGTGCAATACAAATTTCAAACAATAAATCAAAACACTTTCTTCTAAAAAACAAAAACAAACAATCGTCTTCCTTCGGGATTCTCTTCTTACCTCCCTCACTCTCATCGTAAAGGATACGTCATTTCCGTTCTACCGCAAACAGGTAATCGCGTAAGACTCCATACAACGAGCGACAACACTTAAACTGCTAGAGCGCGAACGTTGGCGTCTTCCACCTAAAAAACACAAAACAACAAGACCCTGTAGGTCAAACTACGACTGCTCTGACTTCTTATCTCCTGTCCGATTGAGGATACGTAGGCACGAGACGACGATGTCTTGGCGAGCAAACTTCCCCCCGCAATCCCGTAGTCGTCCAAACTACGTTGACTCTGATTTTCCCCCTCCCGAGGGAATACGTAGGCCTAGGACGACGATGTCCTATCAAGCCACCTTCTTTTTTCTTTTCCCTCGTTCCCCATTCCTTATTCTTTTCCTTTCCCGTTAGCAGTTGAGCTTCAGATACCTACACCCTTTGATTATAACAACAAGCGTGGATCCCATCAAGTACGATGGACGCGAGGGGGTGCTAATACCTTCCTCTCGCGTAACTGACTACCAAACCCAGGCTATTGTTGCGATGACCATGTCTTTCCCTTTGTTGAGGTTTTCTTCAATCGTTTCCTTTCCCTGCGTCGAGGTAAATAACGCTCGGTGGCGACTCTTCTGTCTATTTCAGCTGGTTAATTTTTGCAGGTACGGCAGGACCCTCTGTGATCGGGTCTATGTCATCCGTTCAAGGGGCAGAAACAACTGAATCATGGCCTACACAATGAATTTTGATCCTAATTTTTGCATGAACATCTCTCCCAACAAATAGAGAGTAACTACAAAGTTTGGCCTCATTCGGATGATTCCCTGATGTATTTTAATTTTTTGGGGGTAGGGCGTTCAAAAGACGTATGCAGCGCAAAAAACCCTAGCTAGCCTAAGTGTATTGTTTTGAGGTGATTTTTTTGGAAGACCCTATCTCCCAACAAGTAGGGTGCAGATTCCAAGTGTGGCCTCATTCCGCCAATGCCTCAATTTTCTTCGACATTTCAGGGGCTAAGTGTTCAAGAGGCGGATACAACGGAACCCTCGGCTTGCGCATCCCATTTTGAAATGTGTTTTTGCAGGTACTTCTTATCACAACACATGGATAGGGAGTTGCCAAGTTTATATTAATTTTGCGGATGCATCGATTTATTTTGACATTCTGGGGGTCAAGTGTTCAGGAGGCAGCTACAACAACATTTGCATCGAGTTTTAAACCGATATTTTGAGGGGACTTCTCTCAAAAATCCTAGAGGTGTTGAGTTTTTTTAATTACATTATTTGATTTGTAAATCACCTACAAATGACATGAAGCATACGTCGACATTTATGCTCTACAATAAATTTGGCAGATATAGTCGCCACATTATGACTCCTCCATAAAGTCCACCTGTGAGAAAACCTTGCTTTTGGAAGCCAGAGAGAAAGTGTCACGAGAAATTTTCCCCATAAGGCTCACCCTTATTTGGACGACGCGAACCCAAAACGCCGCTCGACACTTTTGTAATACAACTAGACACCTCAACCGTGAGGAGACAAAAGAGAAAATGGCAAAGACCTGGGAGCGAGGAGGTGTCACACACACTTTGTCATTTTGAAAATTTCCAAGTAAAAAATTTTCCAATCTAACCCTTGCGGCATTTTGTATGGAAGGCAGGTAACACGTGGATTGGGAGGGACGAATCGAAGCGACAAGGGATGAATCTCAGTGGATCGTGGCAACAAGGTCACTCTACCACTTACAATACCTCGTCGCGTATTTAAGTCACCCTGCAAAGGATTCTACCCGCCGCTCAATAGGAATTGTGTTTCAAAGTGACCCACAAGGCTCATCCACATTACGAGGGACAACAAGGGCACGTGCCTCTAAGGGGCCAAGGCCCCCTACTGTTGGTCGTCAAGCGAATGGTGGGCTCACACATTTCTTCTAGCCCGGATTCTGACTTAAAGGCGTTCAGTCATAATCCAACGCACGGTAGCTTTGCGCCACTAACTTTTAAACCAAGCGCAATGACCAATTGTGCTAATCAACAGTTCCTCTCGAACTATGTTGAATTACTATTGCGACACTGTCATCTGTAGGTTAAAAGTAACTTGTCTCACGATGTTCTAAATCCAGCTCATGTTTCTTATTGGAGGGTGAACAATCCAACACTTGGTGTATTATGCTTCATAATGATATGAAGAGCCGACATCGAAGGATAAAAAAGCAACTTCGCTATGAAAGCTTGGCTGCCACAAGCTAGTCATCCCTTTAGTAGCTTTTCTGACACCTCTAGCTTCAAATTCCAAAGGTCTAAAGGATCGATAGGCCACGCTTTCACAGTTTATATTCGTATTGGAAATCACAATCAAACGAGCTTTTACCCATTTGTTCCACATGGGATTTTTGTTTTCATTTTTCGTTGAGCTCATCCAAGGACATATGTGTTATCTTTTAACAGATGTGCCACCCCAACCAAACTCCCCACCTGACAATGTCTTCCTCCCGGATCGAGCAACAAAAGTCAGCCTTGGATCCAAAAAGAGGGACAACACCCCGCCTCCGATTCATGAAATAAGTAAAATAACGTTAAAATTTGTGGTATGTCACTTTCATTGTTTCCACCCTTCACTTATCCTATACCTATCTAGTCATTTCACAGAGTCGTACTAGAGTCAAGCTCAACAGGGTCTTCTTTCCCCGATGATTCCGCCAAGTCCGTTCCCTTGGCCGTGGTTTCACTGGATAGTAGACAGGGACGGTGAGAATCTCATTAATCCATTCATGCATGTCAATAATTATATGATGAGGCATTTGGATACCTTAAGAGATTCATAGTTTCTCCCTCCATTTACCCGCACTTGTTGAATTTCTTCACTTTGACATTCAGAGCACTAAGTAGAAATCATATTGCGTTAACATCCATAGGGTTCATCGCAATGTTTTGTTTTAATTAAACATTTGGATTCCTCTTATCTGTATCCGTTTTAAGTTGATTGTTCGATAACAGAGCCCAAAGGGCCCGTTCCCAATTTATCCCCCAACTGACATGCGGTAACCCGCTCTCATCGCGGGAGCAGCTCTAGCAGTCCACCGATATCCGACAAGTTCAAAACTGGGATCTTCGTGCCCAGCCCTCAGAGCCAATCCTTTTCCCGAGGTTCTGGATCCATTGTCGACTTCCCTTGCCTACATTGTTCCATCTATAAGAGGTTGTTCACCTTGGAGACCTGATGCGGTTATGGGTACGACCGGGCATGGAAGGCACTCGATCCTCTGGATTTTCAAGGGCCTCCAGGGGCGTACTGGACATCACACGACGTGCGGTGCTCTTTCAGTTGCTGAATCGTACCTCTAGTTGAGCTGTTTCCTAGGTGGGCAGGTTGTTAGACAAAAAAGATAACTCTTTATGGGGCCCCCACCAACGTCTCCGGACTCCCTAACATTGTCGTCAGCCACCACGTCCCGGTCTAGGAATTTTAACCCGATTCCCTTTCGGTGTACGCATTTAGAGCGTTATCAGACAGGTTTCCACCGTTCCTTAGAATCGACTAACCCATGTTCAAGTGTCATTCACATGGAACATTTCCCCTCTTTGGCCTTCAAAGTTCTCATTTGAATATTTGCTACTACCACCAAGATCTTCACCGACTAGCACTCCGCCCAGGCTCGCGCCCCAGGTTTTGCAGCGACTATTGCACCCTCCTACTCATTAGAGCCTAGCCCTTGCCCCAACGTCGAGTATAGGTTGCACGCTTTAGTGCCATCCATTTTCGGGGATAGTTGATTCGGGTGACCGTCCTGCTGTCTTAATCGACCAACACCTTTTGTGGGGTCTAGGTTAGCGCGCATTTGGGAACCATAACCTGGCTTCTGGTTCATCCTGCATCGCCAGTTCTGCTGACAAAAAATGGCCCCACTTAGAGCTCTCGATTCCATGGCATCTTCGTCCTACCTATTTAAAGTTTGAGAATAGGTCGAGGGCGTTGTGCGCTCGATGCCTATAATAATTGGCTTTACCTGATAGAACTCACACTCGGGCTCCAGCTATCTAAGGGAAACTTCTGAGGGAACCAACTACTAGACGTTCCGATTAGTCTTTCGCCCATATACCTAAGTCAAACGAACAATTTGCACGTCATTATCACTGTCGACCGCCACCATAGTTTCCTCTGGCTTTGCCCCACTCAGGCATAGTTAACCATCTTTCGGGTCACGACAAGTATGCTCTCACTCGAACCTTCCATTTGGCCAGCCCGGATACCACAAAATTCATCCAATTTTCAATTTTCAATCAAAGAATGTTGGATTTGATGATGAAAAATTCAAGAGTTGATTAGATTTTGTGCGAGAGAGGCTTTGATTTCGTGTTAGAACTGCCCGAGACACCCACAAAATGCCCCCAATAGCCTGTAGGCGACCTGGTCGGGCCTGCCCCGCCCTGGCCAGACCAGCCAAGGGTCTCCCCATATATATGTTGGTGGAGCGATTTGTATGGTTAATTTTGTTAATGAAAGAGACCTCAACCTGCTAAATAGCTTTGTGGAGGTAACCCTCTACGACCAACTTCTTAGAGGCACTATGGTTGCTTAGGCCACAGAAGTTTGAGGCAATAGCAGGTCTGTTATGCCCATAGATATTCCTGGCCGCATACGCGCTACACTGATGTATTCAACGAGTCTATAGCCTTGGCCAATAGGCTCGGGTAATATTTAAAATTTTATTGTGATGGGGATAGATCATTGTAATTGTTGGTCTTCAATGAGGAATTCCTAGTAAGTGCGAGTCATCAGCTCGCGTTGACTATGTCCCCGCCCTTTGTACACATGACCTATCGTTCCTACCGATTGAATGGTCCGGTGAAGTGTTTGAATAGCGATGACTTGGGCGATTCGCTTCCCACAACGTTGTGAGAAGTCCATTGAACCTTATCATTTAGAGGAAGGAGAAGTCGTAACAAGGTTTCCGTATGTGAACCTGCGGAAGGATTATTGTCGATGCCTTACATGCAGTCCAACACGTGAATTAGTTTGAACACATATAGTGGGCTTGAGGTGTTCCACACCTCAACTTGCCACTGGTTTCGGAGGCGGACGACGAAGTGCGTTCTCCTCGGTGCCAAAACTCAAACCCTGACACTGAATGCGTCAAGAAATTTTAACTTTGCTCTAAGCGCATCTGCATGGCACCGGATATATGGTTTTCGCGTGGGTTATTCTGAAGCGTTATATTGAATGACTCTCGACAACATATATCTAGACTCTTGCATTGATGAAGAACGCAGTAAAATGCGATACTTAGTTTGAATTTCAGAATCTTATGAACCATCGAGTCTTTGAACGTAAGTTACGCGCGATGCCATTATGTTGAGGACAGGTCTGCCTGGGTGTCACATATCGAAGTCTCCTTCCAATTTCCTTTTGATAGGTATTGTGCAGGGTGGATGTTGGCCTCCCATGATCTCTTTCATCTCATGGTTGGTTGAAAATTGAGACCTTGGTAGAGCATGCCATGATAAATGGTGGTTGTGTGACCCATGAGACCAATCATGCATTGCTCTATTAAATTTTCCCTCTTTTACCCATATGAGTTTCTAAACGTTCGTGATGAGACCTCGGGTCAGGTGGAGCTACCCGCTGAATTTAAGCACATCAATAAGCAGAGGAAAAGAAATTAACAAGGATTCCCTTAGTAACGACGAGCAAACCGGGATAAACCCACCATGAGAGCTGGTCGTCCTCAACATTCAAATTGTAGTCTGGAGAAACATCCTCAGTAGCGGACCGGGCCCAAGTCCTCTGGAAGGAGCTCACGGGACCTTGTAAGAGAGAGTGTTGTGATACCTTTTATGAATATTGAATTTATGAACCAGAGGGATATCCAACCAGCTGTCTAACCAAAAATTGATTTTCTTACCATCACCAAGAAGCCATTTTGAATTTTCCTTAACATAGTGAATTTATTTTTAAGACTACTCCAAAGGGAAGAGTAAATGTGATGTGAGATGACTCTGTTGCCTCTAAAAACTCTAAAAGATAACAATTTTGACCAGGCAGAATTAGCCTGCGCCAAAGACCAACAGAGGTGCAGATTAGCAACATCATTAAGGACCCTCAAAGATCGAATTCCCAAGCCTCCCTCTTTGAATCTGTTGTAGCAATTATGCCAGGATACTATGGCTGCTTTCCTTTTATCTAAATCTCCACTCCAAATAAAATTCCTCATCCAAGCCTCAATGTTGTTTATGATACCACAAGGCCAACTGTAGGTCAATAAACTATGCATTAGCACGCCATAGACCACAACTTTCACCGGTTAAAGTTTTTCAACCATGGAGAGAAGACTAACTTTCCATGTTGCAAGCTTAAGTTTGATTCTATCAGCAATGAATTGGAAATGAATATTCTTAGGTCTGCCAATAAAAATAGGGGCTTCTAGATAGATGAATGGAGTATATGCCATATAAAAGCCAAGAAGATCAACAAGTTTTTTGTGCCTCGAGTGATCCATAGCTTCTGCAAAGATAAGAGATTTGACAGCATTGCAAGATTGACCAGAACATGCAACATATCTTGTCAAGAGATTGGAGATGGCATTGGCGGACTTCATGTCACCCTTACAAAAGATCATAATGTCGTCTGCATAGAGAGTCTGAGACGAAACCATAATATTTTCTAGAGTTTTGCTTCAGAGATATTTGCATGTCCTCAGTAAGATAAGTTATACCTCTTTTCAAAACTTATTTAGACAAACAAAAAATAAGAGGAGAGAAAGTCTCCCTGCCTCACACTTTTGAAACACTTAATAAAATCAATTTGTTTATTATTTACGCCAATAGAGAGATGAGCAGATTCAAGAATTAACTTAATGGTTAATCGTATGAGATTTGACATTTGTTCACAATTTTTTTTTTTTGTTTTAAACAAATTTGTGTTGTTGTCAATGGATATATTTTATTAGCATAAATAATATCTCTTTTTTTTTTTTCCTTTTGAAAATCGCCCACCGGGGGGCACGAACATATCTCTTTTTGTCAATTTGTGAAAAAAGAACAAAGTACAATACGATGAGATCGTGTTTTGATGGAAAATGTGATGGTGTTGTTGACGCGCTAGTTAACTGCAATTATTGTCACCTACTAATATCATTTTAGGTATGAGTCAGAAAAGTTTGTTGATGAATGATGATTACATCGCCATAATAGAAAAGGAAAAAGAGAAAGATCAAATAGTAGAGGATTTGCGGTTTGACAACAACACAACTAGTATCTTAGTGGACATGCTGTCGAGGTAGTGGAAAGAAAATCTTTCTGGGTCCCCCCCACAAACATCATTGACGTGAATCTTTGTCGTTTGTCGTTGATGTATATTAATACTCACTAATTTATTAATATGTTACACGTAATGTACATATAATCATTAAATGAAACAATTTCAAAAATTATAATTATTTCTATATTAATAAAAAGTGAGAATAACATTATATTTAAAATAAATCTTTTTATTAAAAGACATTTATTTGAAAATGGAGGGAGTGGTATAATTTATGTTTCGATTATATATATATATATATATATATATATATATATATATATATATATATATATATATATATATATATATATATATTCTGGACTGAGCCAGTGCCTGCCCTACTGCCGGACATGCCTAAGCCCATTGACCAGCGAAGGCCCAAAGTCGCCTCCGTGTCGGGCACGTACCAATCCCCTTGAACGTCGAACACGCGGGGTAAAGACTGTCGAGCAGAGATATATAGCCCGCAGACGCACCTCTCCTCGACATCCACGTGCTCCTCCCCGCGAGGACACGTTCTCTTGTAACTTCTCACTCCCGAAGGAATCGGTCTGCCCTACGTCCGGAGATTTAGGGACCGTTACACCAGGGCGAAGACCACGTGCTGATCTTCACTACGCCACGCAAGCCCTGGCAGTAACTTGGATTGGGCCTTGCAATCCAGCCCAGTGCAAGTAACCGTTGGCCCCGCGCTGGGGGCTCTCTATAAATACCCTCTCACTTGAGAGGGTCAGGTTACGAAACATTCTAAACTCACATCTTTGTATTTGCTTTTCTCTGACCTTACTTAACTTGAGCGTCAGAGTATCTTGCAGGTACAAACCCCACCCCCCGCCCCCCCCGTCGTATCATCATCACCGGAGCTGAAGTCCATACGAAGTTGCTGGCCACTGTCTAACTGTCTGATCCAGGTACGATCAGTGGCGCCGTCTGTGGGAAACACTGCTTCCCCGTTTTTCCTTCAACAATAAACCAAAGCAACTCCCCCGTTCATCACCAGCATGTCCAACAACCCGTCTGCGAATAAAGCTCTGGACACCGTCCTTGCGCAACTCGAGAACGGAAACCACCGGGAGGACAATGCTGCCCTCAACGTCGAAGAAGTCGACGTGAGAGACGGGCAAACCGCCTCCCCAGACTCCGAAGACATGGCTTACGACGCCGTCCAGCAGGACGACCAGCAAGCCGCATTTCAGCCAGTTGCTCCTCCACCTAATGCCGATTCGAGCACCGTGGCCTTATTCGCCTTGGTCAACTAGACCAACCAGCTGATCATGCACCAGAATCTCAGAATTGAAGCACTCGAGCGAGGGCGAACACGACGATCTTCCCCGCGAAGACATCGTCGTCCGCCCTCACCTCGCCGTTCTCCTTCCCCGCGAAGGACTCCTCCGGAAGAATCTCAGACCCCCTCGCCGGTGCGCGAAGGCCGACGGCTACGTCTCGAGCGCCCCCAGCAAGAAACCTCCCAGAAGTGCCATCGTTCCCCACCTCGGAAGGAACCCAAGCACTCCTCGACTACCAAGAGGAGCAAGACCACCGAGGAGAGACCGAGGAACCGTTCTAGGAACTCCCCTCCACGACAAGGACCTGGTCGACACCATCGATCCCCATCAAGGTCCCCAGCCGGGAGCGACGACGACGACCAGAGGATCCCCTGTCATGGGAGATCATGGACGCCCCAATCTCTGCGGGCACGGAGAAACCCTCGCCACTGTGGACCTACGACGGCCTGGCCGATGCGGACGATCACGTCGAAGTTTTGAAGCCATTCTCAACTTCAGAAGCGTCAAGGGAGCCATTAAGGGCAGCCTTTTCCCCACCACCTTGCGGAAGGGCGCCATGACCTTGTACAAGAGTCTAGCACCTGGGTCGATCACGTCCTGGAAACAACTAAGAGAACGCTTTACCAAACACTTCACGGCATCTCGCCGACACCCGAAGACGGAGGCTGCACTAGAGAGCATATACCAGGGGAAGAACGAGCCCCTCAGGAACTATATTGAGAGGTTCAACAGAGAGGCTGTCGAGGTCCAAACGACTGACGACATGAAGAAGGTTTTAATCATCCGGGGACTACGACTTGGATCCGATTTTACCAAGTCCATGGGTCTCCACAGACCTCGCCGTTTGGAGGACCTCCTCCAACGAGCTCAGTCGTACATCGAGGTCGAGGAGTCGGAGGCATCACAGATCGCCCTCGACTCGAGGCGGAAGGAAGGCCCCCGCGGCCGCAGAGAAGAAGACTCTTCCCCCGACGTGGAGGAGAAAGAAAGAAGGAAAGCTTCCCCCAGGACTCTCATGAACCGCGAGGACCAGCTGGCCAGTTCACGGAATACGCGCCGCTCAAAGCTCCCCGCGCGCGAATCCTTTCCTAGTGCTCCAACTCGGAATTTCTGAAAGGAGGAGTCCGCTTTCCGAAGCCAACTGCCCCCAAACCAAACACGGACAAGTCCAAGTACTGCAGGTTCCACCAGAGCCACGGACATGTCACGGAGGACTGCATCCATCTCAAAGATGCAATTGAGATCCTGATCAAGGAAGGGCACCTAAAGAAGTACGCGCAGAAGAACGACGCTCCTCGTACCAGTGCCCGGGAAGCCCAAAGCGTCGAGGAGATAACACCTCCACACTGCAAGTCGCCCTCAGCATCACTCGACCCGAGGACTTTTTCGTCCCCGAGGGCATCGAGGGCTAGGAGGCAGTTCGCAGCATGTGGGTGAACTTCCCTCACGAAGATCCCGTCGCTGCCCGCAGCACATGGGAAAGTTTTCCCAAAATGATGGTCATATCCGGAGGAGGTTACGAAAAGATATTCGTCGGGTCGATCAAGCAGAAATTTGACGAACTGGAGTCCGTGACATCGACGAATACCACCACTCTCGAGAAGGCGCAAGGGAAATCAAACCCTATCACCTTCTTCCTTGAAGAGCTCCCAGGCGGAGCGCCCAACGCCACCGTCCCCCTTTTGGTCAGGGTACATATGGCGAATTTTGGCGTTCGTAGGATACTTGTCGACAAGAGAAGTTCGGTCGACATCATGTACGCTCACCTGTTCGGGACTCTCCAGCTCGACGAGCGACACCTGACCCCGTACGTCAGTTCAGATCTGCAGAGGTTCAACGGCACCACCATCAGACCATGGGGTTACATTGAACTGATGGTCATATTCGGGGCTGAAGACACTGCCCGTCAGGTGAAGACCCGCTTCCTGGTGGTCGAATGTCCATCCCTCTATAACTGCATCCTCGGGAGGACCACCTTGGCCGAACTCACAGCAGTGCCCTCCACGGTCCACCTCAAGATGAAGTACTACACGACCAGGGGACGGGTAGTTACAATGCACGGGGACATAGACGCGGCTAGGAGGTGCTTCGACGCGGTAATCAAGGGCATGAGTTCCATCGGCACCAAGCCCAAGACCGGAGCAAAGTCATCCCCGGACACCGTACAAAGGCCTCTCCCGCGCGTCAACGCGGTTGACCTCGACAACAGGTTCCTAGATGAGCATGAAGAGGGCAGAGCAGTGGACCTCGACCTCCAGGCGAAAAACAACGGGAAACCTCTCCACCCAACGCGCCCCATCCCAGACGGAGACTTCGAGCTCGTCGCCATCGGGGACGATCCAGACCATAACGTGAAGATTGGCACCGGGATCCTCGACCTGGCGAAGAAGCAGCTGAAGGCATGCCTCCGGGAGAACGCATATATGTTTGCATGGAGCACCTCCGAGATGCCTGGCCTTGACCCCGAGGTGGCTTGCCATCAGCTCGCAGTAGACCCGGCCGCTAGGGCCATAGTTCAACGTAGGCGTAGACAGTCTCCCAAAAAAGCGGAGGCTGCTGAAAAAGCTGTAAAAGACCTCCTAGAGGCGAATTTTATTTCGGAGGCCAGGTCCACCACCTGGCTGTCCAACATTGTACTTGTAAAAAAGAATAATGGAAAATGGAGAATGTGTGTTGACTATATCGAACTTAATCGGGCCTGCCCGAAAGACTGTTATCCTTTGCCTAACATCGACCAGCTGGTCGACAATTCTGCAGGTTACAAGCTATTATCCTTCATGGACGCCTACTCGGGGTATAACCAAATCCCCATGGATAAGGTCGACAAACAGCACACGACCTTCATGACCGAGTCGAGCAATTACTACTACAACGTGATGCCCTTCGGCCTGAAGAACGTCGACGCGACCTACCAACGAATGATGAACAAAGTTTCCCTGGGAGAGATCGGCGACATGCTCGAGGTCTATATGGACGACATGATCGTAAAATCCGCAGAAGAAGTCGGCCACACCGTGCACCTCAAGAAGGTGTTCGACACAGCGAGGAGATGCCGCATGAGGTTCAATCCCGACAAATGCACCTTCGGCGTTCGGGCAGGTAAGTTCCTCGGTCTCTACCTCACAGAGCGAGGAATCGAGGCCAACCCCGATAAGTGTAGGGCTTTCTCCGAGATCCCAACTCTGAACTCAAAGAAGTCAATACAATCACTGAACGGGATGCTGACCGCCCTCTCCCGATTCGTCGCAAAATCCGCACAATACGCACTCCCATTTTTCAAGCTTCTTCGACAAAAAGCCACGTTCGAATGGAGCGAGGAATGCGAGCAGCCCTTACTCCATCTCAAACGAGTCCTGTCACAGCCCCCGGTGCTCTCACGGCCAGAAAACAGGGAGACACTCTTCTTATATCTCGCCATCACGAGCGAAGCGATCAGCGCCGTCCTCATACGGGAGACCCCCGACAGGCAAAAGCCGATTTACTTCACGAATAAACCCCTTCAAGGTCCCGAGCTCAGGTATCAGCAGATCGAGAAGGTCGCCCTGGCCCTCGTCACCGCGGCCAGGAGGCTACGCCATTACTTCCTAGCCCACACTGTCGTCGTAAGAACCGAACAGCCTATAAGGTAGCTCCTTGGACGACCAGATATGGCGGGAAGGATGCTCAGGTGGTCGCTCGAACTCGTCGAGTTCGACATCCAATACGAGGGAAGGAAAGCCCTGAAGGCTCAGGTACTGGCCGACTTTGTGGCGGAGATGACCGTCCCGGAGCCTTCGACCGATGGATCCCAAAAGTGGACGATCTAGGTCGACGGAGCATCCAGCACGAAGGGGAGCGGGGCGAGCATTATCCTCGAAAACGAGGAGGGCATCCTGATCGAGGTCTCCCTCGAACTTTCCTTCCCGACGTCGAACAATCAGCCAGAGTACGAGGCTTTTCTCGCCGGGCTCTAGTTGGCCAAGGACCTCGGCGCCAAGGAGGTCAAAATCTTCACTGACTCCCAGCTCGTGGCCTCTTAAGTCCGAGGAGAGTATCAGGCCAAGAAAGACTGCCTCATCGAATACCTAACCTTGGTAAAGGAAAAGATGAAGAATTTTGCCTCTGCGGAAGTGACCCACATCCCTCGCGAGCACAATACCTGAGCAGATCTCTTATCCAAATTGGCGAGCACAAAGAAGAAAGGCGGAAACAAACCCGTCATACAAGAAGTGTTTTCCCGTCCGAGCATCGACAAACCCATTCCGGCGGCGGACGTGAACGCCATTGGGGACATCAATTGCTGGATGACCCCGATATACGAGTACCTCACGACAGGAAAACTGCCCGAGGATCCCAAGGAAGCGGGGATGGTCAAGCGGCGAGCGTGCTCGTACACTATAGTCGAGGATAAGCTGTATCGCTGCGGGTTTTCTATCCCCCTCCTCAAATGCGTCGAAGAAACAAGGGTCCCCGGTATACTCCAAGAAATCCACGAGGGGACCAACGCCCAACACCTTGATGGGCTATCCTTAGCCCGCAAGGCACTTCGGGCAGGGTATTACTGGCCCACCATGCAACAGGACGCCAAGGAACACGTCAAGAAGTACGATAGATGCCATCGACACGGGGACATGCACCTCGCTCCTCCTAACGAGTTCAAGACACTGTCCTCCTCATGGCCGTTTGCATGGTGGGGCATGGATATCCTCGGGCCTTTCGTCGTGGGATCGTACCAAAACAAATACCTCATTATCGAGGTGGATTATTTTATGAAATGGATCGAGGAAGAAGTATTGGCCAAAATCACGGCCTTCAACATACTCCGTTCTACAAAAGGAGCATCCTCGCCCCGTTCGGCGTGCCCCAAGCAATCGTCACTGACAACGGGACACAGTTCACCGACAAGAACTTCCAAGACTTCGTCACCAAACTGGGCACGAAGCAGCACTTCACGTCGGTCGAGCATCCTCAAACGAACGGCCAGGCCGAGGCAGAGAACAGAGTGATCCTCCGAGGCTTGAAACGTCGATTAGGCGACGCCAAACAACGGTGGGTCGAGGAGCTATACAACGTCCTCAGGGCCTACCGAACAACCCCACATTCCACGACCGGGGACACCCCTTTTCTTCTGACCTACGGAATGGAGGCGGTGATTCTCGTAGAGATCAGGGAACCCTCGAGGAGGATGCAAGCCCCCCTCAACGAGGAGGCGAACAACGAGGCCCTAAGGGAAGAGATCGACTTCGTCGAGGAAATAAGGGCGACCGCATCCCTCCGGGAAGCCTCACTTAAACAGAAAATAACTTTACATTATAACGACAAAGTTATCAAACGTGACTTTCAGGTAGGCACCCTCGTCCTACGAAGGAACCAGAAAGATTCGCGAGAAGGCAAACTCGCCACGAACTGGGAAGGCCCGTACCGCGTCTGCGCGAAAACGGGGACAAGAGCCTACTTCCTCGAAAATCTGCACGGGGAAGAACTTGCTCGACCATGGAACGCTGAGAAGCTTACACAGTACTACAGTTAAGCACTGCCCGTGACACACTAGCATCGTGGTTACGGGGACGCACTAGGGTACAAGCGCGACACCCCTATACAAAACACGATGATCAAGGGCGGTATCGTGTGTGCGCGAGGACTTTTGAACCGACGATGACACCTCGATCGAGCTCCGTCGTCGTTGTACCAAGTAGGCAGAACACCCAGCTCACGATGGGAAGTTCATGCCACGAAGCTAAGACCTCGACCGAGCTCTTAGCCTCGTTGAAGGTCGGAATACACCTCCGACCACTCGGCCAGCTCTCCACGTAGTCGAGGATTATCGAAGTTGAGTAAATTCCCAAAATTTCTATTAGACACAAATAAATAAAGTATAGCAAATACAATAACATCACACACAAGCAAAAACATACAAACACCACACTCGCAGATAAACAAAAATTCATTAAGCGGGCAGAAGCCCATTGTACAGGTATTACAACCAAGTATCAAAGAGCTCCTGGCACGCAGGCCGGGCATAGGCATCAAAAAATAAAATGGCTCGTAGGCCAAACAAGACGAGAAAGGAAAAGCCTAGTCGACGACGGTCCCCTCTGGCTGCTCGTGTTCTTCTGCCCCTCCGCCGACCTCTTCCTCTTGCATCGGCTGCATGATCTGACCGTCGACCACCTCGTAGTCGGGGTCAGTCCCTTCAGTTATAAGGTCGGGGTTGAGAACCCGAAGCTGCTACACGGCGTTCCTGAAACCTATGTCAGCCGCTACGAGGTTATCCTGCTCGGCTTCCCTGAGTTTCGCTATCAACGCTGCCCGCGAAGTCAACAGCTGGTTTTCCTCCTCAGTCGGGCGAACAACTTCTTCCAGCTCGGCGTTCCTCGCCAAGAGACGTTTCCTCTCCTCCTCAGCGTTCTTCAACCTCTCCTCCAACTTCTCTTGAAGCTCGACTTGGGCCTTGTTCTGGTTTTTGCAGTCAGACAGCTCCTTGCCCACCTTCTCCATTTCAGCTGAGATGGACCTGAAACTCTCTTGCAGCCTGCTTAACTCGTGCACTGGGCATGTCTCGTCATTCAGGACCAAGGCGGCAGCACAAACCCGCATCACCGCGGATACTTCCTCCACCAGCGCCCTTCTCCGAGAAACCCTGTCAACACCAAAGATGGTCTGAACTTCGGGTCCACCAACACATAGGGAATTATTCCCCATAAAGAAGTTCGGCCTCGAGTGGCAAGGTGGGAGCACAAATTTCACAGTGGAAGGGCTTTCGTGCTCAGTGAGGTCGACATCAACATGATCAGCAAGCCGCTATCTCTTCGGGGAGTTCTTAGTTCTGGGAGAGTCGCTGTCCTGGGGAGAGCCAGAAGAACCCCTGATTGCCGGAGTGGGACCGGGGACCTGCGATCGGAGTTGCTCGATACGGCCTTTGCCGCCCTTCTTCAAAATGAGAGCAGCTTTCAGTTTCTTGATACGTTCCTCAGCACCCGACATCTTGCCTGCAAAGAAAATAAATGTGTCAGTAAATCGGAAACCAGGACGTGAAGAAAAAGCAAGTCGAAGAGGATTCTACCACCTAACAACACGAGGGCGTCCTCGTCAGAAAATGTTTCGAGGAGGGCCCTCGTGTTTATCAACCGACGTTTCGTCAAGACCTTCCCGTCATCCCCCCGGATAAACTCCCCGTCCGGCGTCACGAGCTTGGCTTTGCTAAACCCGTCGACAAATTTGACTATTGCTTTATGCGCCAGGCGGTCCCCCTCGCACAGTCGACCAGAGCTGACGATGTAGCTGTCCGTCCCCCTCCTGAAATGCTCCTCTGTCCATAACAAGGAGAACCTCGGTTCAAGGACCTCTTCCTGCCGCCCATCTACTTCTCGTCGAACCCGACGGTACACCGAATTCACAGCTTCAAAGGAGACCGGCCTCAAAATATAGTACCGGTACTTGAAGTCACGGACAGAGTCCATGTAGGTGCTAAACAAGCTGCTCACCTGCTTGAAAGACACCTAGCCATGTTTGTAACGCCCAGTTTTTGTTAGATTTATTTAATCGAGTCGATTTAATTGTTATTGTTTTTATATTATTTTATTCTTGGTTTTTATTTGGTAAATGTGTTATGTTTATCGTTATTATGTTTTATCGCGTTCGAGAGCGTTTGCGAGAAAATTGAGTGTAGGGGTATTTTGGTCTTTTTGGCTTGGATAGTTATTGCTTTTCTTTTAAAATAGAACATAGAGAGAAAAATAGAGAGAAAAGAAAGTGCAGAAGGAAAAGAGAAAGAAAAGAAGAAAAAGAGGAAAAACTTGGAGTGTAAGAAATCGAATCAACCGACATTTCGAAGCACGATTAATCGGGTAAGGGTGTGAAACTCGATTATCTTATCATTGTGTATGAATATGTATGTGTGTGTTTGAATGTCTACTTGTTTTTCATAGTTTTTCACTTCTAGGTTGGAAATGAGAAAAATGATTAGGAATCGATGTTTTCGCGGTCGGAAATCGATATAAATCGCGTTGTATGATCACACTGTGTTTATGAACAATTGCTGATATTTGTTTTGCTATTGGAATTGATTTGGGATGAAAAATGGGATTTTTGGGGTTTTGAAACAATGTAACCCGCAACAGAAAATTCAAGTTCTGGTACGATTCGCCAGGCGAATCAGAATTCGCCAGACAAATTGGATCTCGCCACTAGTTCGCCAGGCAAAATGCTGGCGAAGGGGGATTCGCCAGGTGAAATCGTAAGTCGCCAGGCGAAAATGGGGAGACACAAATGTGTTAGCTTCTGTAACTCTTGGGGTTTTTCTAAAATTGTGGTTCACCACTAGGTTGCCTGGCAAAGTGCTGGCGAAGGGGTATTCGCCAGGCGAAATCCTAAGTTGCCAGGCGAATCTGGCTGTTTCTCAATAAATTATTTTCTTTGAAAATTCATAACTTTTGATCCGTAACTCGGATCGGGTCGTTCTTTGTACCGTTGGAAAGCTAATGAGATGTTCTTTCTTATAAAATGGGTTTTTGGATTTGTGGCCAATTTAATTATGTCGGGAATTTAGAAACATGTAGTTTTGTCGACTTTTACCGTCGTAATTGTGTGTGATTGATGTGTTATCTTGTGATATGCTTTGGATATATAACGTATGACTTATGTGTTGTTATATGATGTGAATACAAGTGATGTGAATGTTGTGATGATGGTTTGTGGCCTTAGGGAAAGTAAATGCATTGTGTTGTGTTTGATTGTATATACATGATTATTGTTGTTGAGATGGTTCACATGGATGTATGTATGTATGCATTTGATTGTCATGAGTCATTGTATGCCAAGCATCATGATATACATTCTTGTGATGTCGTGTGCCCTAGTGGGTGTGAGCGACGAAATGATTCCAGAGGGAATCTGTTGTAACGGTCGTGTGCCTTATACAAAGAGGACCTAAAGCGACGTTATAGATGATCGTGTGCCTTATACAAAGAGGACCTAAAGTGATCGGGTCATGTGCCTTATACAAAGAGGACCTAAAGAGATCCATAAACGTCGTGTGCCTTATACAAAGAGGACCTAAAGCGACGGGGAACATCGTTTGCCCGACGGGGAGTTACACTAAGTAACAAGCGATGATTCCAATAATTCCTGAGTGAATTAATGATGAGAATGATGGATGGAATGGTACCGCATTGCATTGCATAAAGTCGTTGTGTCGGTCTCTATGCATTTGCATAAATCATGAATGGATTGATTATGTGTAGAATTGTGAATGGGATTGATGAGTTGATATATGCATTGGTGATAAATGTATTGAGCATGATTAATATGCCTTTGTGATGGACGTATGAGATATGAATTATTTTGTGTTGTATTTGAATTATGGTGTACGTTGTGGTGAGAATGTTTTGTATACGTATTTTCATGTTATTACATATTTGTATGCAACTATATTATGACTGTGTTTCTCATCCTTCTGCTGTTTTGAATGCTCTATGAGGCATTGCAGATTAGATGCTAGAGGTCTTTTTGTGAAGATTATGTCTTCATTCTTTTGTCGGTCGGCTCTGATATGTAGCACCGGGTAGTCGGGGAGATCGTTGTGTGACTATGTATTTGTGTATATTTATATCTTTTTGGATTGTACATGTATGACTTTGTATATGACATACAACCTTTTATGGTATATATATGAGATTTCAGTTGCAGATTTTCCACTTTTATTCTGTATCTAAATTGTGGGTGTTAGGAACTGAGTTCCTCTGTTTTGTTGCTATCTGATTGTTACATATCTTTATGAGCATGTTGTTATATTTCATCATTTTGATGCGACGCTCCCGTCTATGCCATGAATGTTTTCATTACACTCTGATTAATTATTATCGCTTTAATTGCCTGGGGGTATAGATTAGGGGTGTTACAATGTTTACCTTCGGTCGCTTGCCTTTGAAGATGAAAAATGCGGAAGAAGAGGGGCACAGTTGCCCCTATCTGGAGATATTTACAGACGAGCTCGAAGGCTCGGAGGAAGGCGAGAGAATTGGGGTGCAGCTATGAGGGCGCCAAGCGCAGCCAAGCAAACACTGACAGTTGAAAGTCCGTAAAGGGCAAGCGCCACCCCGCCTGGTCGAACATGAATTCGTAAAGGGGAAACCGCATCCACCTCTACGTCGAACATATACGGTGGTGCTCCAGCGGTCGGAACACTTTCCACGACTTCGTAGAGCCCACCAGGCGGTGCTCGACCGTACAAAATATGTCATCCTCGTCCCCGTCAACAAACAGGGAGGCCATGCTTAGGGGCTCGTAGCTGACCCATTCTTCGAGCGGCCGTTCCTCGACACTAGTTATCTCCGCCATCGGTGAGTCGGGTTGGTCGTCAGTGTCTAAAGGTCCCACGTCCACTGATAGAGCGTCCATTAACCTGAAAAGCAGAAGGAAATGGTGAATTCGATGATCCAGATCAAATTCACCCCTCCACCGCTGATCGAGTGAAAGGGCGAAGAAGGGGCTTTGGGACTACGCGACTGCCGCGATCACACGACGTCTTTGCCTATATGACGAACGACCCCGGAACTGCTCCCCGAGGATTCATCCCTAGGTTAGGAACGTTAGCGAGGACCCCGAGATATTCATCTCACGTTCTCGAGACATTCTTCCTGCCCTCGTGGTTCTCATCACTTCTCCCCGCGAGATTCAACAAAGAAACTAAGAAATTCTGTTGTTTTCGCCGGAGATTTCGTGATCTCCATGAGAACTTCATCAGTTCACCATAAAACCACCATATAAATACAAATAAAAGGAGAAAAAAGAGATAAACGTACTTGAAATACACTTTCGGTAGGGTTCTGGTGCGGCAGTCGGTGGTGGCGAACGGTGGCGAAATAGAGAAGTAAGAAAGAGAGAGTCTGAGCAAAGGGGGAGCGAAACTGCAAATGAAACGGGATGACCCCTATTTATAAGGGCCTCACAAGACTCGAGGATTTCCTAGGCAATCGATTACGCTACCCTAACGTAGTCGCCCTAGGCAATGATGAGGGGTGACATGTGGCACACGCTTCCCCTCGCACGTCTTTTCATTCCCCAACACGCGTCCTTCCATTCGTCTCGCTTCAGACTTCTTGTATCCCCGCAACGTCGCCCATCCGCGACCAGTCTAGCGCGAGCAGGTCGATTTATTTCTGCCCGATTGGCCAACCGCTCCTCGTTTAGAATCCCATCCCCGACGGGAGACATCCTCGACATAGTACTGATCCTTAAATCGTTACTCTGACACATCAGAGCAACGACTTGGGAGGCTCCTGTTTTGGACTGGGCCAGCGCCTACCCTACTGTCGGGCATGCCCAAGCCCAATGACCAGCGAAGGCCCAACGAGGCCCAAAGTCGCCTCCGTGTCGGGAACGTACCAATCCCCTTGGACGTCGGACACGCGGGGTACAGACTGTCGAGCAGAGGTATATAGCCCGTGGACGCACCTCTCCTCGACACCCACGTGCTCCTCCCTGCGAGGACACGTTCTCTTGTAACTTCCCACTCCCAAAGGAATCGGTCTGCCCTACGTCCGGAGATTTACGGACCGTTACACCAGGGCGAAGACCACGTGCTGGTCTTCACTACGCCACGTAAGCCCTGACAGTTACTTGGATTGGGCCTTGCAATCCAGCCCTGGCAGTTACTAAAAACTTTTTAAATATATATATATATATATATATAAACAGTGGCGCAGCCTGGTTACCTTATGAATTTGGTTACTATTTGTGGTTATGGATTATTTCTGAAGAGAAAGACTAAAAAGCTTAAGTAAAGAGAGAGAGAGAGAGAGAAGGTAGAGAAAACTGAAAGTTATATTCAAAGAGAGAGTATTGTATAATGGAAGCGTGTTTACAACTGAGAAGATAATTTCCTTATATAGGGAAGGGTTACTTCTTGTAACCGGTAAAAAGAAAAGAAACACACACTAATAGGTTTCAAAAGTGAATCATTAAAGCCGGGTGCTCAATGGGCCCCATCGACACTAATAATGATCACAAAAGACAACCGACAATAAAAGAAAAGAAAAGCAGATTCTGCTGCCACTTCAACTTTAGTTGGGTGGATGTTGCTATCAACTTAGATGGTGGGAGATAACTTTGTTGTTGGCTCCACTGGACTTGTCCTTTTGTAATAATTACTGAGGAGCTTTACCTTTACTGACTTTCTGGGCCATGGAGAAAGTGAGAGAGTCCCAGAAGTCTTCAGCGGTGGGCTCTTGATTTTGAGATTCACTTGCTAGGATAGTATCCAAAGAACCTTGAGACAAGCTTGTCTTCATAGAAACACTGTCGTCTTTGGCTGTTGGGAAGGCCGTAAAAAATTGACTTTTCATATGATCTAGGATTCTGACCATGATGTCTTCATCATCTTCTTGGGGGAATTTTTTTTGGAAATATTCCTTAAGTTGAATTAAAGACATTTGCGAAGAACTTTGCTTCTTAATGGGATTGACTTTGTCTTCCTCAATCGTGGCTTCTATCAGAGCCACTTTGTCTTAAAAATCTTTGGGATCCATTTTGGTCCACCATTTGCAAAAGAAATGTCTTTGCAGAATTGGAGTATTGTAGCTATTTTTGGAGACTGTGATAGTCCACCTCCAAATCCACGAAATCTGGAATTTTGCAAAATAAATAAATGGACATTGCCCAGTTATCAAATTCTTTGATAATACCCTTAATATTAAAGGACTTTCATCACACCAGGGGGTGTAGAGATCCATTAATTCTTTTGGTAAAATTTCCAAAGAAGGTCCAAATTTTGACCACCAATTAAAAATCCAAATTGGCAAGGGTTTTTCCAGAATTTCTGGATTAACGGAGAAGAACCAAGAATGCTTATTCTTAGGGTTCTGATAATAGAATGCTTTTGAAAAGGCCTGGATATAATCCCAATAATTATAGTAAACAATTTTACCATCAGCAAGTTTTATTGCCTTTTCACCATTATGATTCAAACCCCATTCTCTGGGCTGTAAAACCTTATTGATATGACATTTAGAGAAGCTTATGAAGCTACTGGGATTATTATTTTTATAATGATGGGTTATGGTAACCGATCCGGTTATAAGGAGTAATATCTCAAAATTTGGCCTGGATTTGCCAAAAAGACCTGGATATCCTCTTGATTCAAGATATCTGGTCTGAATAGCCCAACCATCATTGTTAGTTACTTGAATATCTTCTTCCTCGATGAACATAATGAATTCAACCGTAGGATTTTCAAAGTAATCAGCTGCTTGTTCCTGTACTGGATCACTAGCAGCAATAGTTTTATAAGAATCATTGTTCTTGGAATTAGATGAGGAAGATTCTTCTTTATTATTCTTAGAGGGTGCAGTTAATTGCTGCATTTTCTGTCTATTGGGATAGACTGTGGACCATTCTCCTATTAGGGGAATGCTTTGATCTGATTGGGGTAACATATTGTTATTCCCTCTTCCTCCTCCTCTGCCAAAAGAGCGGCCTCCTCCTCTAACCCTATAAGGGATGTCATTTCCCTACAAAAATTCACTGGTGAGAAAATCAGCTAGAGAATTATTTTCTCATTTAATGTATTGGATGTCAAATTCAAATACACTTTATTGTGCCTGCCAAGACGAAAAAATTTGTTTTGCAACAAGATTATTAATATCTTTTTCAATAATAGATTTTGCAAAACTACAATCAATTCTAAGCAAGAATTTTTTATTAAGTAAATCTGTTTGAAATTTTGAAATGCATTTAATAATAAAGAGCATTTCTTTCTTAACAGTCGAATATTTGGACTGAGTTTGGTTCCATTTGCCAGAACTAAATCTAACAAGAATTTCTTTAGAGGTTTCAAGATTAACCTGTTTAAGGATACCTCCATAACCTATATCAGAGGCATCTGTTTCCACAATTTTAAAATAGCTAGGATTAGCTAAAGAAAGACAAGGCAAACATTTTACTTTGCTCTTAATTCGTTGGACAGCTTGGGTGTGTATATCTGTCCAAGGTTCAGGAACCTTCTTTAATCTTTTATAGATAATAGAAGTGTCTATCGCCAGATCTTTATAACAATCTGAAATATAATTAAGGCTTCCTAAGAACCTTTGAAGTTGTTTCTTCTCAGATAGTATATCTGGGAATTTTGAAGCAAACTCAATGCTTCTACTGATAGGCATTATAGTTCCTTTATTTATTTCATGGCCCAAAAATCTGACCTTAGTTTGAAAAAGTCTCATCTTTGGGGCTGAAATAACAAGACAATTATGCTTGATTATTCCCTTAAAAATCTTTAAGTGTTTTATGTGTTGTCCCAAAGATTTAGAGAAAATTAACACATCGTCAATATAAACAATTATAAATTCAGAATAAGGGTTAAGAATATCATTCATAATGTTCTGAAATTCAGAGGGGGCATTTTTGAGCCCAAAGGGAAGAACGTTCCATTCAAAGTGACCAAATGGCACTGTGAAAGCCGTTTTGTATTTATCAACTTCTTCAATTTGAATTTGCCAATATCCGAAATTCATATCGAATTTGGAGAAGATAAGGGCATCGTTAAGTCTGTCTAACAGATCCTTCTTGTTTGGTATAGGATACCTAATCCACTTAAGAACCTTATTAAGAAGTTTATAATTAATCACAAGTCTAGGAACGCCTCGTTCCTTTTCAGCAGCATTGTTGACATAAAAACCTGTGCAAGACCAAGGGGAGTTGGAAGATCTTATAAGACCTTTAGATTATAAGGATTCAATCTCCTTTTTACAAAGTTCCAGGTAATCTCTATTCATTTGGGCAGGTCTAGCCTTTGTGAGGATTTGACTTTCATTAAAGTCATCCAGATAAGGAAGAGAAATAACATGTTTCTTTCTTTCCCATAACGCATTTGGAAGATCGCTGCACACTTCCGACTTAAATTGATATTCTATGATCTTAATTTGTTTCTTGACATTGTCTTTGCTAAGTTAATGTTCAATGCTTAGAAGGCTAATTTCTTCCTGAAGAAAGCATAATTGTTTTTCTTTATGCTTTAGAAGCATGTCTTTGACTTCATTAAACATCCTAGTTTGAGGGTCAGTGATGAAATCAAACTTAATAGTTTTATTCTTTAAAACAGCGGTTATTCCTTGTTGATTAATCTGAGAAATGGCCATAATACTATGCAAGAAAGGGGTTCCTAATATTATCCTTCTAGTAAGATTCTTGACTAAAATAAAGGAGGTAGGAATGCAAACATCTTGATTGCAGATATGAGTATAGGACAATTTATACTTGACTTTAAGTTTTTTCCCTCCAGCTTAGGTAAGGGATTGAGTGGTTTTATCAAAATATTTGGTAGGGATAATTGCTTCCTGAATACAGTTTAGATCAGCACCACTATCAACAAGGGCAACTTCATCTTTAAGAGTAAAGGTTCTATTAATAACAAGGGTAATTTTAATATACCAATTTTGAGAGGTTACCTTATCAAGAAGGTGTAAATAACTTTCTTCTTCAAAAGGATTATCTTCCTCCTTTTCCTCTGTTTCTTCATTAGTGAGAGACCCTAACCGTTGCTTAAGGGTGTTGAGAGTATTGAGCTGCTCTTGAAGGTTTAAATATTCTTCATTAATGGAATGTCCAACTTCTTTTCCCTTTTCTAAGACAATTAGTATTTGGTTAAGGAGTTTATTGGTCTTCTTTATCTGACTAATTTCAGATTTAAGAAGAGCCATCTCATGTCTAAGGTCATTTAAGGATGTCGGAGTTTTCTTAGTATTAGAATGATGAAATCTAGACAATACCTCACTTAATTGATAAGGGGCTTCTATCATTCTAGGTGCTTCCACCTTAGGTTGTTCTTGAATAAGGATCTCAAGCATTTTTCTTTTTATCCTTGGATCCGAAATTGCTTCTATGGCCTTTAAGGCTTGATCTTGATCACTGGTCAGAACAAACAATCCATTCATATCAACTATGGATTTCCAATAGTTGAGTTCATTGCATTTGCAATAATTGGTAGAAGATTATGAAAAATCAGAATCAGAGTCAGAGGAGTTTATGACTTCTATTTCTTCATAAGAGTCTTCTTCAGAGCTGGATTCTATAAGAAGAACCTTTTCCAATTGGGCTCTAAGCTTCTCGTCCTCAATGTTATTGAGAGCTTTCTTAGTCCAGCATCTATTTGCATAGTGACCTGGTTTTCCACATTTGTGGCAAGTAACATCAAGCTTCTTAGCTTTTCTCTTTCCCTTTTTATATAAAGGTTTATCTAAGGGTTTAGGTTTCGTTTTTCTATAACCCTTCTTCTTGTAATCCTTATAAGGAGTTTTGTAGGGATTATGAGACTTATGGGAATCTTTCCTCTTGCCATGCTTAAGGGATTTCTTTCTACTGGTTTCTCCAGGAGATTTTCCTAGGTCAAAGGAGAATTGGTCGCAGAATTCACCAAGTTGATGTTTCTCAGACAACTTTTGTTTCTTAAGCTGGTGTTTGAGTTTGATATCGTTGCATAATGCTAATCCTTCATTAATGCAACTGTTAATAATATGACCATAGATCAGTTCAGGGTAATTGATGTTAATACCATCGTTTTTATCCCTAAGAGCTTTCCTAACTCTTTCAGAGAAGAGATGGGGTAGACCATCTATGAATTTGGATTTCCAATGAGTTGATTTCGAATTATTCAATTGAAAAACTCTGGAAAGGAAGGTGTCTTTATACAACCTAAAATGAGTTAAAGAGGGGCACCTCAGATTCTGAAGGAGGTTTTGGAGCTTTTCTCCTATGGGTTGATTGGTTCCAACAAAATGTTGAAGGATGGACATGCTAAGGGTGTAAATAACATCCTCCTCTCCAGTAGTGGCAACGGTAGGGGTGCTAGTTCCTTCAGTCTTAATAATTTTCTTGTGGGAAAGAATATCCTTCCTCTGAGCTTCAGTGAGATAATGATCCCACCATCCTCTAAGCTGGTCGATAAAGCCGGTGGTTATGAATGAAGCGACGGAACTATCCAGGTTTCCATTTTGCTTGCAAACCGTAGCATACATAAGCATTCTATGTACGGTATCAAGGATTTGTTTTTCATTCAAACCATCTATGTTCCATTCATAAATGGCTTTTCCTAAATAGAAATTATGGTAATTATCAGGTTCTTCAAAGAGAACATCATGAGGGGTAGGCCTCTTGTAGTAATATTTCTCTACAGGTTTGGTCATGTGAACTGGATTTATCTCATGGTTATTGTTGATGTTTTGATCAGTAAACATCTGGGTTAATTGGTTGATGTTTCCAAAGACTTCATCGTCTTCTTCTGAAGTACAATTTTCTTCAGAGGAGTTATCATCATGGGATAGAATCCTAAGGTGTAAATTCTTAAGTTTTTCTTCAAGGACCTTTATGAATTCATTATGGTCCTCATCCATCTTGAACCCACTGATTTGTATGGGGGGTTGGATAATAGGAGTGTCTGACGATTTTGAAGATGAAGATTCTTCTTGGAAAGGAATAATTTTGTTTTTAGACAATTGGTCTATGATCAATCTATGTTGATTCATCTGTTTTTCCATACTTTCCTTAACAGATATGATCAACTTTTCTAAAGAAACCATATGATCTCCCAGACATGTAAGAAAAGCGTTGGTAAAGTTTTGGGCTTTTATTAAAGAGTTTAGATCTCTAATAAAGACTTGACTGTTTTCAAGCTTCTTAATGGTATTATACGCACTAGCTTCAGCATTCTCAGCAAGTTGTATAGCCCTTTCCGGGGGGTAAGGTGCTTCAAGAGCTTCTCCTTCAGGAGTATTCCAAGATCTTTGAAGAACAAGGATATTATCTTGTTGTAAGGCAATTATGTCGTCTTGAATTCTTTGAATAAAGAACTTAACGAACCAATGGGTAAATGGGATAATCTTCTGTTTCTTAGTTAAATCTTCATAGAAGAGTTCTTTAAATTCTTGGGCTTCCGCTTTGGAGAATTTTCCAAAATACCATCTTTTGAAATCATGGTTTTTAACACTATTAAACTCATTACTAATGAGTTTTCTGGTCTCACTTACTATGGAGAAATCTATCATAAATGAAAAGACATTTCAGATTGAGTTGGTGATTCAACCCGGGGTTCTTTGTTTTGGTAAATTCCAAAAGGGATTTTATTTTCACTTAATTTGATATTTTCAACGTACTCTTGATCCAAGATTTCCTCTCTAACTCTAGAGGTTGAAACCCTAGGTAAGGTACTAAGAGCTGTGACATAATCACTGCGGGTAGAATATCTAGCGGACAACGTTCTAGGTATGGTAAACCTACGTTGTTGATTGAATTTTATCTCAACATCTCCTTCAACACTTTGAACTATTTGCTCTATGTGCTTATTGAGAAAAGGTTCTGGCTCAATTTCTTGAGGCAGAGACCACGTTTCGGGGAAGTTAATTTCGTTCCACCTAATCAATCTATTAGTAGCAACATTAGAAGTAAGCAAATTAGTTTGCACTAAAGTAGTAGATCCATGGGGTGAAATTTTTTTTACCTTTGGATTTAAAGTATTTAAAACTTTGTAATAAACTCTATAGCAAATTGCTATGATCTCACTACCTGGTTTAAAATTGTAACCATTAGTGTGAATAGTTAGTCTCAAGGCATCAAAAAAAATTTTGTCAGACATGGAAAGACTTAAATTTGGAGAGACTTCAAAATAAACTGGTCCATGACATAGACTAGTTTCTATGACAGCAGCCAAAGATTGTTTAAAATTTTGATTTCTTCCATCTCTGACATAAGCCACAAGACTAGAATTTAATCCCAACATAGTTAGGGGTTTTAAAGCAATTTGGACTAATCCAATATGGATAAAATTATAATCTTTAAAAGGAAGCAAATCTTTTTTGCTTAATAGCCCAATATTTTGGGTCGATCCTAAAACAAATATGGTTTGCTCGGTTGTTTTGACAGCAAACCTGGACATTACATCAAACATACCAAATTTATAAATTTGTTTGGATGGTACGGATGGAATGATCCATTTGTTTAACCTTTCAAGATCTTTTGGAAACTCATTGTTTTCCTCATTTTTAATAAAAGGGTTTTGACAATCATTGTTGTCAATAGTAACTGCATTAATATTTGAATCCATAAAGATTTTGCTAACAAGTGTTGTGGTGAGCAACAAATAGATAATCTTTCAAAATAACGGTTAAGTTTAATGTATAATAGTAATAGTATTTCATCTTTATCCTTTAGAGTCATCTTTGCAAACAGGAACTGTTTAACGACCAACCACAAAATATGGGAATTCGGCGGAGCCAAACGTCAACCCACAAGGCGATCAAAGGGTTTTCCGATAGACTGGTACGAGGCGTTGTTAAACTGAAGTTAGGCCATTTCAGTAATCACTATTCCGAAGAACAAAGTAATTACCTATCCGACGTTGAACGTCGGTCGCCAGGTTACAGTATTCCAGCCAATATACCAATAAATCACAAAATTGACCTAAATCAGAGATGTAAAAGATGTTTTCAGCAAAAAGTTTCTTAAAACGCTCACAAACATCCAAATCTGGACAACAAAGAGCTACAGAAAGCACTGAAAACATTTCTTAAGATAAAAGATAAGAATATGATACTATTATTATTACATAAAAAACTTAAATTATATAGATCCATATTATCATCTGCGCTACCACAACAATAGTTTAGCTACTATTACTCATTATATATATATATATATATATATATTACTTGGATATTATTTTTAAGAGTGGATCTTTCACTTGTATTTATATATTTAAATTTTATTTTTTTATATTTAAAAACCTGTAAATTACTTAAAATTTATTGAAAAGAATTAAAATGTACCGTCCGTTTATTTCATAAAATATGTCATATTTTTGTTTTTCAAAATATTTTCTAAAATAATTTTTATCTTAAATTATTAACGTAATATTCTTTCAGATTTTAGTTATAAACAAAAATATTTTTTAATTTTTTTTTATCTTAAACATAAGACAATACCAACTAAACTATGCGCATGTAATATTATGAGGATATGACAATTTAAATAGAGGTATTATTTATGTTTTTTTATGACTTGTTTTCATGAATTTACACACATTACGAGATATAAAAATTATTGTATAAAAACATATACTATAAAATATTTTAAAAAATTAACCGTTCTTGAACTAGTTTTTCTCTATAGAGCATTGAATATTGTGAGATTTTTTTAGAGCATTGAATATTGTGAGACTTTTTTTCTCGAGCAACATCTGTGTGAGAGACATACCACATATTCACCTAAAATCTTAAAGTGATAGGTGTGTGGGTTCTCCCACTTGTACATTCTCAAATTTCCATATTTTCAACCAATATGATTCACACTACTCACACTTGCTACATTCTCAACAACCATTAGTAAAGATATATGAAATATATGAATAAATTAAAACAATGAGTTATAAATAAATAAATTAACCTTTAGTAAAACAATGAATTAAATATATGAAATATATAAAATGAATTAAAACAATGAAAAAAGAAAGAATTAATTAAAGATATAATAAAATATATGAATAACTTGTTAATATCGTAAAATGAGTTATAATTTGATATAAATATTTTTTTTAAAGTAACTTGAAAAAAATTGAATGAGTACGTGAATAATTGGATTAAGTTTTTTATATGAAATTAAGAAAAAGTTGGGTTTTGTTACATGCCATAGAGGTTTCAAAAGATGTGAGGGAAACGAATTTCGATAGATACATAAAGGAGAGGAGGACGAGATTATGTAGGAATTGAGTATAGGAATTCAAGGAGTTGACAAAGTCTCCTAATTCAGGTGGTTCCTTTTGATAGTAAGAGCCACTGATAAGTCATAATATTAGGGTATTAAGAAGAGCAACTAAGAAAAAATTAATTCAGAAATTAAATCAAAATCAGAAACCGTGAATTATTTACATTTAAGAAACAAAGATATATACTATTGGCGAGAAAACTTGCTAAGTCTTGTGGGGTTCCAATGATTTCTAGTTTGTATTGAAACCCTTATTAGGGAGATCGGGTAGAATTATGACGATATGGGAAAACAAATTTATCACAGTTCAAAGAGCACATTCTTTAACGTTTGCACTATGGGTAGAGGGAGAGCGAGGGAAAGATAAAAAACAAATTAACATAGTGAACATCTTCGCACTGTGTGATAGGAGAAGAAAGTGAGGGTTATATGTTGGGTTATTTATGAGAATAGTTGAGAAAAACATAAAAGGCATTTGCTTAAATGGTAGATTTTAATACTATCAGGTTTGAAGAAGAGAGAATTAGATCACCTGAAAACAACATAAGAGATGAGATGGAAGTGTTTAATAACTTCATATTAGGATAAGATCTGATCGACTTACCATTATAAGAAAGGAAATTCATATATTACCATGTGAAACTTTGCGAAAATGGGGACTAAAGTCTTTTTTTGTGTTAAATTATTAGACGGGTTTAAAAGGTTATCATGAATTCATAAGAGATTATTGGAAAATTTTGAAGGTTGAAGGATGGGGGTTGTTCATTCTTAAGGAGAAAATCAAATTGATCGAGGAAAAGTTAAAAGATTGGCATAAGTTTTGTACGCATAATATGGAAAGAATGATCAAAGAGGCAAAGGAAGAACTCAACGATATTGAGATTAAAGGGAAGGCAATGGATTTATCAGAAGAATATATGAATAAAAAGAGAGAAATAATAACAAAGTTAAATAAGCTATCAAATCTCTACTGCAACATTTAATGGCAAAGAGCAACAAGTAAGTGGTTGAAAGAAGGAGATGCAAAGACTAAATATTACCATGGTTGTATAAATAAGCGAAGGAAAGAAAATAAAATTGTATCACTTAAATTGATCGAAAGAAAAATGATAGAGGTGGAAGAGATAAAAATAAAGATACATGACCACTTTATGAATCTTTTTTGCTAGTATGGAAAAGGCCAATATTGGCAAATATTGACAAAAACATGCGGGAAGAAGTTCAGAAATGGTTCGAAAATTTTCAGAAGAGAAAGTCTGAAAGGCGATATGGAAATGTGGAGGTACTAAAAGCCCATGTCTTTACATAGTTAATTTCAAGTTTATAAACGAGTTCCATATGGAATTTATGAGGGTTATGAAATAATTCCATTCAAATGGCAGGATTGTAAAAGAAGAAAATTGTTCATTCTTTGTTCTAATACTAAAAAAAGATATTAGACTACAAACCAATATCTATGATAGGATTCATATACAAAGTCATCTCCAAGGTTTTGGCAAATAGATTGAAAAGGAGATGAACATAATTATTTTTAAAAAATCCACCAAATTTCATTTCTGGAAGACAAATTATGGATGAGATATTGGTGGTTAATTAAATAGTGGATGATGCTAGGAGAAAGAAGAAATAAGTGATATTATTTAAAATGGATTATGAAAAGGCATATGATTCTATCGACTGGAATTTCATAGTGTTTGTGATGAGAAAATGAGATTTCATGATAAATGGATGAAATAGATCAAGGAATGCCTAAGTTCATCTTTAGTCCTGGTGTTGGCAAATTAGGAGCCCAACAAAGTTGTTTAAGATTGGTTGAGGTTTAAGACAGAGAAATCCACTATACCCATTTCTTTTCTTAATCATAGAAAGAAGGCTTTAGTATTTTGCTGAAGAAAGTTAATGATGTAGGACTATATCCGGGATTTAGATTTGAGTCAGGAGTATAACAGTTTTCTCACCTACAAAGCGCATATGATACTATGATTGTAGCTGATAAGTACTCTCTCTGCCCTTATTTATAAGCAAAAGTCTTTATAATTTTTTGGCCTTAAATATAAGCAAAAGTCAATAGATTATACTATATTAAATACTTTATTTCAAAAATACCCTTTTTCTAATTTCAATAATATTATTACACATTTAATGTATACACTCCTTTTAATTTAGTCTTTTGAGGAGTAGTAATTTTTCTATCTTTTTTTCCTTCTTATTATACATTTTTCCTTTTTTATATTTCATATTTCATTTTAAATTATTTGGAACTGTATCATGAATTTTACTGCGTTCATTTCAAATTACTACTAGTAATTTTTTTTGCCTAAAGCAAATTGTAATACTTCTTGCTAATTCTTTAATTTTTTAATTCAAAAATAAAAATAAAACAAATAGAAGGAGTACTATTTGAAGGTGCGAGAAAGACACAAGAAAGGGGGGTTTGAATTGTGTATTTACTCTTTTAACTTCTTTTCGCTTCTTGTCATCAGGACGTTCATATAACATCAGAGTTCGTTAAGAGACTCTGACTAGTGGAGTTACATTCAGACTTGCTATGCGTGAAGCACAAGAACTAACAAGAGTCTGAACATAAAATATGTTTCTCAGAACTTGAAGTGCGGAAGCTTATCAGAGTTAAGCTGCAAGGTTCTGACTTGCTTATGTAAGGTTCTGATACTCAATATAGAAACATAAACAAAGACATTAAGCATAAGAGTAAAGAACACACGATATATCCTGGTTCACCACAAAGGCTAATCCAGTCCATCCTCCTCAGGTGATTTCGCCTTGAACACAAGGTCTTAATCCACTATAATCAATCTCGATTACAGATGCACGGGCAACAGCCGGTGACTAACCACTTGCACAGTCGCACTGTGACTAACATGCAATGAACCGTTCAGGAATTCAACTTAATGAATATAACGAACATTGTCCTGCAGGTTCCAATCTCGCAAGATCTACTGCTAGGCTTTCACAGCTAGACGTTCAGGGATTCATCGCAATGAATATAACGCTACTGACCCTATTTCAGGCTTTTCCCACAATGACATCTCGCCATTGTCTTCTCGAGTCTCCGGTCACACTGACCACTCAAGGAATCCTAATTCACCAAGAATTAGTTATACAGGAGATTACAAAGATGCTTCTCAACAAGCAGATTACTCCTAAGTTTAAGTACAAAGAACACATAAGTGTTCGAGCAAGATATAAGCAGCAGCTCCTTGCTATCTTAAGAAACTACACAGATGTATGAGGATTTGACAGTTGTTGACATCTTGTAGATCTTCTTCTTCTTCGTCTTCAAGGTGAGCAAGCTTCAAGCAACAACTCCTTGCTTCAGATCTTCAATGTAGCACTGACGAGAAGGTGTTTGATGACTTGACTGATTTGCAATGTTGTCTTCTTCATCAATAACTTCTGTTCCAATTGATTGTTGTTATGTTGATTTATGATCTTAAGCTTCAACAACAATAGCCATGTGTAAATAGTGACAGCTTTAGATATTCTAAGTGTTACAACGAGAACTCATCGTTGTTGATATCTTCACACAATGACTTTGATTAATTCACTTTTTCATGGAATGCGTTGATTCATTTCAGAAGCGAATACTCTTTTCTTTAAATAGCCCAGTAGAAATATAGTTGTTTGAAATACCGTTGGCTGTTGGAAAAGAGACGTTGTGTAATAATTAGCTGTACCGACACGTCTCCTTTTTGCTGTGGGAGAAGTGACGAGATATATCTTTCTTGGGCGCTGTGTACAGTTACTCATAACGGTAACATTTGATTTCCAAACTTCAGAGGCTTTTGATGGTAAATTGATGAAGCATGAGTAGAGTCTTCTTAATACGATATCTGATACGTCAAGTCTTTAGTCATTTGAAGAAGTCCATTAGATATCAGTCTTCAGAACTTCAGCACTTGTCTTTAAGAACGTTATCTTTTACATCTTCAAGTCTTCTGAATCTTCAGAACTTGTCCATTAGGAATCTGTCTTCAGAGTCTTCAGCACTTGATCTTCAGAACCTTAACCTTCAGAACACATAAGTCTTTAGAGTCTTTCTGCACTTGGTCTTCAGAGCCTTCCGCCTTCAGAACTTCAAGTCATGAGAGTCTTCAGCACTTCGGTGCTCTTTTTCAGAAGTTTCGCAATCTTCAGAATCTCGACCACTTTCAGATAGCATCCACAAGAGCATTGCAACAACAATATCCGCATCCTTGGATCTGACTGATCACGATCAGATACAGAAGCATTCTTGCTTCTTGCGACTTGTGTCACACACAGTAACTTCGCATATTATCAATTACGCTCATCTGGATGGTGCTTGTTGGATCTGATAACTTCTATAAATATGATCTGCACACAACACACATTAGAAAATAAAATGGTTCTTTCACAAATACGTATTGTTATCATCAAAACATAGATCAACTTGTAGAGACAACTCTTGCTCTCACAATCTCCCCCTTTTTGATGATGACAAAACCAAGTATTTTGATTGAACATTTTATACAAGGTAATCACCAAACAGAACATATTCAGAGTCTGGAACAACAGCTCCCCCTAAATGTGTTATCCTCAAAGTTTTATCTGTGATCATCTAGAATCTTATATGATCCAAAGACATACAGAATAACAACTTGAGTTTCCAGAATGAAGAATAGAAAAGGACTACTTCTCTATCTTGTCTTTAAGAGAACAGAGAATCTTTAGCATCTGGACCAGTTCATCAGAACTTCCATCTTTAGATCTTCAGAACTCAGTTTCTTTGTAATCGTATCAGAGCTTGTAATCTTCAGAGACTTCTATTCTTTGTTCTGGCAACTCAAGTTGTTTGATCAGAAAGAGTTGAATATGAGGCAACGGAGATGGTTGGATTTTTTGAAGGACTACGATTTTAGCTTGAATTGCCATCCTGGTAAAGCTAATGTGGTAGCCGATGCGTTAAGCCGGAAATCTTTGCATATGTCTGCTTTGATGGTTAAAGAGTGGGAACTTTTGGAAGCATTTAGAGATTTGAGTTTGGTGTGTGAATTGACACCTGATAGCGTGAGGCTTGGTATGTTAAAGGTCACTAATGATTTTCTGTTGACCGTTAGCGAGAAACAGAGGTTGGATGTGAAATTTGTGGATCTGATGACGGTTGGAGGTAAAGGTGTGAATGATGACTTTAAAGTGGATGATCAGGGTGTTTTGAGATTCCGTGGTAGAATTTGTATTCCTGATGATTCGGAATTGAAAAAGATGATTTTAGAGGAAGGACACCGAAGTAGTTTGAGTATACATCCGGGAGCTAATAAGATGTATCAAGATTTGAATAAGATCTTTTGGTGGTCCGGATTGAAGAGGGATGTGGCTCAGTTTGTTTATGCGTGTTTGACGTGTCAGAAGTCAAAGGTAGAACATCAGAAGCCTAGTGGATTATTGCAACCGTTGGATATTCCCGAGTGGAAATGGGACAACATTTCTATGGATTTTGTGACAGGGTTTCCGAATACACAGAGGGAACATAATGCCATTTGGGTGGTTGTGGATAGGCTGACTAAATCGGCGTATTTCATTCCGATTGACATCAGTTTTTATTTGGAGAGGTTGGCTGAGATTTATATCCGTGTGATTGTGAAGTTACATGGTGTTCCATTGTGTATTGTTTCAGATCGAGATCCGAGGTTTACTTCCAGATTTTGGGAAAGTTTGCAAAAGACGTTAGGTTCCAAGTTGAGATTGAGTCCAGCTTATCATCCTCAGATGGATGGACAGACCGAGAGAACTATTCAGTCGTTGGAAGATTTGCTGAGAGCTTGTGTTCTTGAGTAAGGTGGTGCTTGGGATGGTTATCTTTTGTTGGTTGAATTCACGTATAACAACATTTTCCATTCGAGTATTGGAATGGCACCTTTTGAAGCGTTGTATGGAAGAAGATGTTGAACACCTTTGTGTTGGCATGAATCTGGTGAGAGTTCGGTGGTTGGACCGGAGTTAGTTCAACAGACTACGGAAAAGGTGAAACTTATTCGTGAGAAGATGAAGGCTTCTCAGAGTAGGCAGAAGAGTTATCATGATCGAAGGAGGAAAGATCTTGAGTTTCAAGAAGGTGATCATGTATTTTTGAGAGTTACACCGGTGACGGGTGTTGGACGGGCATTGAAGTCGAAGAAACTTACTTCTCGGTTTATTGGTCCTTACCAGATATCCGCGAGAGTGGGTGCTATGGCTTATCGGGTAGCGTTGCCGCCGAATCTTTCGAATTTGTATGATGTGTTCCATGTTTCACAGCTTCGGAAGTATGTTCCGGATCCGTCGCATGTGATTCCGATGGATGAGGTTGAGGTAAAAGAGAACCTTACGGTTGAGGCATTACTTGTGAGAGTTTTGGATCGCGAGTTGAAGCAGTTAAGAGGCAAGGATATTGCGCTTGTGAAAGTAGTGTGGGGAGGCGCTGCTGAGGGCAATTTGACTTAGGAGTTGGAGAGTCGGATGCAGGGATCGTATCCGGAGTTGTTCGTCTCAGGTAATATTTTCGAGGACGAAAATTTCTAAGTGGGGGAGAGTTGCAATGCCCGGTTTTTGTTAGATTTATTTAATTCAGTCAATTTAATTGTTATTGTTTTTAGATTATTTTATTCTTGGTTTTTATTTGGTAAATGTGTTATGTTTATCGTTATTATATTTTATCGCGTTCCAGAGCGTTTGCGAGAAAATTGAGTGTAGGGGTATTTTGGTCTTTTTGGCTTGGTTAGTTATTGTTTTTCTTTTAAAATAGAACATAGAGAGAAAAATAGAGAGAAAATAAAGAGAAGAAGGAAAAGAGAAAGAGAAGCAGAAAAAGAGGAAAAACTTGGAGTGTAAGAAATCGAATCAACCGACATTTTGAAGCACGATTAATAGGGTAAGGGTGTGAAACTCGATTATCTAATCATTGTGTATGAATATGTATTTGTGTGTTTGAATGTTTACTTGTTTTTCATAGTTTTTCACTTCTAGGTTGGAAATGAGAAAAGTGATTAGGAATCGATGTTTTCGCGGTCGGAAATCGATATAAATCGCGTTGTATGATCACACTGTGTTTATGAACAATTGCTGATATTTGTTTTGCTGTTGGAATTGATTTGGGATGAAAAATGGGATTTTTGGGGTTTTGGAACAATGTAACCCGCAACAGAAAATTCTGGTTCTGGTACGATTCGCCAGGCGAATCAGAATTCTCCAGGCGAATTGGGTCTCGCCACTAGTTCGCCAGGCGAAGTGCTGGCGAAGGGGGATTCGCCAGGCGAAATCGTAAGTCGCCAGGCAAAAACGGGGAGACTGAAATGTGTTAGCTTATGTAACTCTTGGGGTTTTTCTAAAATTGTGGTTCGCCACTAGGTCGCCAGGCGAAGTGCCGGCGAAGGGGTATTCGCCAGGCGAAATCCTAAGTTGCCAAGCGAATATGGCTGTTTCTCAATAAATTCTTTTCTTTGAAAATTCATAACTTTTGATCCGTAACTCGGATCCGTTCGTTCTTTGTACCGTTGGAAAGCTAATGAGATGTTCTTTCTTATAAAATGGGTTTTGGGATTTGTGGCTGATTTAATTATGTTGGGAATTTGGAAACGTGTCGTTTTGTCGACTTTTACCGTCGTAATTGTGTGCGATTGATGTGTTATCTTGTGATATGCTTTGGACATATAACGTATGACTTATGTGCTGTTATATGATGTGAATGCATGTGATGTGAATGTTGTGATGATGGTTTATGGCCTTAGGGTAAGTAAATGCATTGTGTTGTGTTTGATTGTATATACATGATTATTGATGTTGAGATGGTTCACATGGATGTATGTATGTCTGCATTTGATTGTCATGAGTTATTGTATGCCAAGCATCATGATATGCATTCTTGTGATGTCGTGTGCCCTAGTGGGTGTGAGCGACGAAACGATTCCAGAGGGAATCTGCTGTAACGGTCGTGTGCCTTATATAAAGACGAACTAAAGCGATGTTATAGACGATCGTGTGCCTTATACAAAGAGGACCTAAAGCGATCGGGTCCTGTGCCTTATACAAAGAGGACCTAAAGCGATCCATAAACGTCGTGTGCCTTATACAAAGAGGACCTAAAGCGACGGGGAACATCGTTTTCCCGACGGTGAGTTACACTAAGTAACAAGCGATGATTCCAATAATTCCTGAGTGAATTAATGATGAGAATGATGGATGGAACGGTACCACATTGCATTGCATAGAGTCGTTGTGTCGGTGTCTGTGCATTTGCATAAATCATGAATGTATTGATTATGTGTGGAATTGTGAATGGGATTGATGAGTTGATAAATGCATTGGTGATAAATGTATTGAGCATGATTAATATGCCTTTGTGATGGACGTATGAGATATGAATTGTTTTGTGTTGTATTTGAATTATGGTGTACGTTGTGGTGAGAATGTTTTGTATACGTATTTTCGTGTTATTACATATTTGTATACAACTATATTATGATTGTGTTTCTCACCCTTCTGCTGTTTTGAATGCTCTATGAGGCATTGCAGATTAGATGCTGGATGTCTTTTTGTGAAAATTATGTCTTTATTCTTTTGTCGGTCGGCTCTGGTATGTAGCACCGGGTAGTCGGGGAGATCGTTGTGTGACTATGTATTTGTGTATATTTATATCTTTTTGGATTGTACATGTATGACTCTGTATATGACAGACAACCTTTTATGGTATATATATGAGATTTCAGTTGCAAATTTTCCGCTTTTATTCTGTATCTGAATTATGGATGTTAGGAACTGAGTTCCTCTGTTTTGTTGCTATCTGATTGTTACATATCTTTACGAGCAGGTAGTTATATTTCATCATTTTGATGTGACACTCCCGTCTATGCCATGAATGTTTTCATTACACTCTGATTAATTATTATCGCTTTAATTTCCTGGGGGTATAGATTAGGGGTGTTACAATGTTTACCGTCGGTCGCTTGCCTTTGAAGATGAAAAATGCAGAAGAAGAGGGGCACGGTTGCCCCTATCTGGAGATATTTACAGACGAGCTCGAAGGCTCGGAGGAAGGCGGGAGAATTGGGGTGCAGCTGTGAGGGCGCCAAGCGCAGCCAAGCGAACACTGACAGTTGAAAGTCTGTAAAGGGCAAGCCCCACCTCGCCTGGTCGAACATGAATTCGTAAAGGGGAAACCGCATCCACCTCTACGTCGAACATACACAGTGGTGCTCCAGCGGCCGGAACACTTTCCACGACTTCGTAGAGCCCACCAGGCAGTGCTCGACCGTACAAAATATGTCATCCTCGTCCCCGTCAACAAACAGGGAGGCCATGCTTAGGGGCTCGTCGCTGACCTATTCGTCGAGCGGCCGTTTCTTGACACTAGTTATCTCCGCCATCGGTGAGTCGGGTTGGTCGCCGGTGTCTAAAGGTCCCACGTCCACTGACAGGGCGTCCATTAACCTGAAAAGCAGAAGAAAACAGTGAATTCGATGATCCAGATCAAATTCACCCCTCCACCACTGATCGAGTGAAAGGGCGAAGAAGGGGCTTCGGGACCACGCGACTGCCGCGATCACACGACGTCTTCGCCTATATGACGAACGACCCCGGAACTGCTCCCCGAGGATTCATCCCGCGATTAGGAACGTTAGCAAGGACCCAGAGATATTCATTTCACGTCCTCGGGACATTCTTCCTGCCCTCGTGGTTCTCATCACTTCTCCCCGCGAGATTCAACAAAGAAACTAAGAAATTCTGCCGTTTTCGCCGGAGATTTCGTGATCTCCATGAGAACTTCATCAGTTCACCATAAAACCACCATATAAATGCAAACAAAAGGAGAAAAAAGAGATAAACGTACTTGAAATACACTTCCGGTAGGGTTCCGTCGCGGCAGTCGGTGGCGGCGAACGGTGGCGAAATAGAGAAGTAAGAAAGAGAGAGTCTGAGCAAAGGGGGAGCGAAAGTACAAATGAAAGAGGATGACCCCTATTTATAAGGGCCTCACAAGACTCGAGGATTTCCTAGGCAATCGATTACGCTACCCTAGCGTAGTCGCCCTAGGAAATGATGAGGGGTGACACGCGGCACACGCTTCCCCACACACGTCTTTTCATTCCCCAACACGCATCCTTCCATTCGCCTCGTTTCAGACTTCTTGTATCCCCGCAACGTCGCCCAGCCGCGGCCAGTCTAGCGTGAGCAGGTCGATTTATTTCTGCCCGGTTGGCCAACCACTCCTCGTTTAGAATCCCATCCCCGACGGGAGACATCCTCGACATAGTACTGATCCTTAAATCGTTACTCTGACACATCAGAGCAACGACTTGGGAGGCTCCTGTTCTGGACTGGGCCAGCGCCTACCCTACTGTCGGGCATGCCCAAGCCCAATGACCAGCGAAGGCCCAAAGTCGCCTCCGTGTCGGGCACGTACCAATCCCCTTGGACGTCGGACACGCGGGGTACAGACTGTCGAGCAGAGGTATATAGCCTGTGGACGCACCTCTCCTCGACACCCACATGCTCTTCCCCGTGAGGACACATTCTCTTGTAACTTCCCACTCCTGAAGGAATCGGTCTGCCCTACGTCCGGAGATTTTGGGACCGTTACACCAGGGCGAAGACCACGTGCTGGTCTTCACTACGCCACGTAAGCCCTGACAGTTACTTGGATTGGGCCTTGCAATCCAGCCCTGGCAGTTACTAAAAACTTTTTAAATATATATATATATATATATATATATATATATATATATATATATATATATATATATATATATATATATATATATATAAACAGTGGCGCAGCCTGGTTACCTTATGAGTTTGGTTATTATTTGTGGTTATGGATTATTTCTGAAGAGAAAGACTAAAAAGCTTAAGTAAAGAGAGAAAGAGAGAGAGAAGGTAGAGAAAACTGAAAGTTATATTCAAAGAGAGAGTATTGTACAATGGAAGCGTGTTTACAACTGAGAAGATAAGTTCCTTATATAGGGAAGGGTTATTTCTTGTAACCGGTAAAAAGAAAAGAAACACACACTAATAGGTTTCAAAAGTGAATCATTAAAGCCAGGTGCTCAATGGGCCCCATCGACACTAATAATGATCACAAAAGACAACCAACAATAAAAGAAAAGAAAAGCAGATTCTGCTGCCACTTCAACTTTAGTTGGGTGGATGTTGCTATCAACTTAGATGGTGGGAGATATCTTTGTTGTTGGCTCCACTAGACTTGTCCTTTTGTAATAATTACTGAGGAGCTTTACCTTTGCTGACTTTCTGGGCCACGGGGAAAGTGAGAGAGTCCCAGAAGTCTTCAGCGGTGGGCTCTTGATTTTGAGATTCACTTGCTAGGATAGTATCCAAAGAACCTTGAGACAAGCTTGTCTTCATAGAAACACTGTCGTCTTTGGCTATTGAGAAGGCCGTAAAAATTTGACTTTTCATATGATATAGGATTCTGACCATGATGTCTTCATCATCTTCTTGGGGGAATTTTTTTTTTGGAAATATTCCTTTAGCTGAATTAGAGACATTTGCGAAGAACTTTGCTTCTTAATGGGATTGACTTTGTCTTCCTCAATCGTGGCTTCTATCAGAGCCACTTTGTCTTAAAAATCTTTGGGATCCATTTTGGTCCACCATTTGCAAAAGAAATGTCTTTGCAGAATTGGAGTATTGTAGCTATTTTTGGAGACTGTGATAGTCCACCTCCAAATCCACAGAATCTGGAATTTTGCAAAATAAATAAATGGACATTTCCCAGTTATCAAATTCTTTGATAAGACCCTTAATATTAAAGGACTTTCATCACACCAGGGGGTGTAGAGATCCATTAATTCTTTTGGTAAAATTTCCAAAGAAGGTCCAAATTTTGACCACCAATTAAAAAACCAATTTGGCAAGGGTTTTTCTAGAATTTCTGGATTAATGGAGAAGAACCAAGAATGCTTATTCTTAGGGTTCTGATAATAGAATGCTTTTGAAAAGGCCTGGATATAATCCCAATAATTATAGTAAACAATTTTACCATCAGCAAGTTTTATTGCCTTTTCACCATTAAGATTCAAACCCCATTCTCTGGGCTGTAAAACCTTATTGATATGACATTTAGAGAAGCTTATAAAGCTGCTGGGATTATTATTTTTATAATGATGGGTTATGGTAACCGATCTGGTTATAAGGAGTAATATCTCCAAATTTGGCCTGGATTTGCCAAAAAGACCTGGATATCCTCTTGATTCAAGATATCTGGTCTGAATAGCCCAACCATCATTGTTAGTTACTTGAATATCTTCTTCCTCGATGAACATAATGAATTCAACCGTAGGATTTTCAAAGTAATCAGCTGCTTGTTCCTGTACTGGATCACTAGCAGCAATAGTTTTATAAGAATCATTGTTCTTGGAATTAGATGAGGAAGATTCTTCCTTATTATTCTTAGAGGGTGCAGTTAATTGCTGCATTTTCTGTCTATTGGGATAGACTGTGGACCATTCTCCTATTAGGGGAATGCTTTGATCTGATTGGGGTAACATATTGTTATTCCCTCTTCCTCCTCCTCTGCCAAAAGAGCGGCCTCCTCCTCTAACCCTATAAGGGATGCTCATTTCCCTGCAAAAATTCACGGGTGAGAAAATTAGCTAGAGAATTATTTTCTCCTTTAATGTATTGGATGTCAAATTCAAATACACTTAATTGTGCCTGCCAAGACGAAAAAATTTGTTTTGCAACAAGATTCTTAATATCTTTTTCAATAATAGATTTTGCAAAACTACAATCAATTCTAAGCAAGAATTTTTGATTAAGTAAATCTGTTTGAAATTTTGAAATGCATTTAATAATAGAGAGCATTTCTTTCTTAACAGTCGAATATTTGGACTGAGTTTGGTTCCATTTTCCAGAACTAAATCTAACAAGAATTTCTTTAGAGGTTTCAGGATTAACCTGTTTAAGGATACCTCCATAACCTATATCAGAGGCATCTGTTTCCACAATTTTAAAATAGCTGGGATTAGCTAAAGAAAGACAAGGCAAACATTTTACTTTGCACATAATTCGTTGGACAGCTTGGGTGTGTATATCTGTCCAAGGTTCAGGAACCTTCTTTAATCTTTTATAGAGAATAGAAGTGTCTATCGCCAGATCTTTATAATAATCTGAAATATAATTAAGGCTTCCTAAGAACCTTTGAAGCTGTTTCTTCTCAGATAATATATCTGGGAATTTTGAAGCAAACTCAATGCTTCTACTGATAGGTATTATAGTTCCTTTATTTATTTCATGGCCCAAAAATCTGACCTTAGTTTGACAAAGTCTCATCTTTGGGCCTGAAATAACAAAACAATTATGCTTGATTATTCCCTTAAAAATCTTTAAGTGTTTGATGTGTTGTTCCAAAGATTTAGAGAAAATTAACACATCGTCAATATAAACAATTATAAATTCAGGATAAGGGTTAAGAATATCATTCATAATGTTCTGAAATTCAGAGGGGGCATTTTTAAGCCCAAAGGGAAGAACTTTCCATTCAAAGTGACCAAATGGCACTGTGAAATCCGTTTTGTATTTATCAACTTCTTTAATTTGAATCTGCCAATATCCGGAATTCATATCGAATTTGGAGAAGATAAAAGCATCGTTAAGTCTGTCTAAAAGATCCTTCTTGTTTGGTATAGGATACCTAATCCACTTAAGAACCTTATTAAGAGGTTTATAATTAATCACAAGTCTAGGAACACCTCGTTCCTTCTCAGAAACATTGTTGACATAAAAACCTGTGCAAGACCAAGGGGAGTTGGAAGATCTTATAAGACCTTTAGATTGTAAGGATTCAATCTCCTTTTTACAAAGTTCCAGGTAATCTCTATTCATTTGGGCAGGTCTAGCCTTTGTGAGGATTTGACTTTCATTAAAGTCATCCAGATAAGGAAGAGAAATAACATGTTTCTTTCTTTCCCAGAACGCATTTGGAAGATCGCTGCACACTTCCGACTTAAATTGATCTTCTATGATCTTAATTTGTTTCTTGACATTGTATTTGCTAAGTTAATGTTCATTGCTTAGAAGGCTAATTTCTTCCTGAAGAAAGCATAATTGTTTTTCTTTATGCTTTAGAAGCATGTCTTTGACTTCATTAAACATCCTAGTTTGAGGGTCAGTGATGAAATCAAACTTAATAGTTTTATTCTTTAAAACAGCGGTTATTCCTTGTTGATTAATCTGAGAAATGGCCATAATACTATGCAAGAAAGGGGTTCCTAATATTATCCTTCTAGTAAGATTCTTGACTAAAATAAAGGAGGTAGGAATGCAAACATCTTGATTGCAGATATAAGTATTGGACAATTTATACTTGACTTTAAGTTTTTTCCCTCCAGCTTAGGTAAGGGATTGAGTGGTTTTATCAAAATATTTGGTAGGGATAATTGCTTCCTGAATACAGTTTAGATCAACACCACTATCAACAAGGGCAACTTCATCTTTAAGAGTGAAGGTTCTATTAATAACAAGGGTAATTTTAATATACCACTTTTGAGAGGTTACCTTATCAAGAAGGTGTAAATAACTTTCTTCTTCAAAAAGATTATCTTCCTCTTTTTCCTCTGTTTCTTCATTAGTGAGAGACCCTAACCGTTGCTTAAGGGTGTTGAGAGTATTGAGGTGCTCTTGAAGGTTTAAATATTCTTCATTAATGGAATGTCCAACTTATTTTCCCTTTTCTAAGACAATTATTCTTTGGTTAAGGAGTTTATTGGTCTTCTTTATCTGACTAATTTCAGATTTAAGAAGAGCCATCTCATGTCTAAGGTCATTTAAGGATGCCGGAGTTTCCTTAGTATTAGAATGATGAAATCTAGACAAGACCTCACTTAATTGATAAGGGGCTTCTATCATTATAGGTGCTTCCACCTTAGGTTGTTCTTGAATAAGGATCTCAAGCATTTTTCTTTTTATCCTTGGATCCGAAATTGCTTCTATGGCCTTTAAGGCTTGATCTTGATCACTGGTCAGAACAAATAATCCATTCATATCAACTACGGATTTCCAATAGTTGAGTTCATTGCATTCGCAATCATTGGTAGAAGATTATGAAAAATCAGAATCAGAGTCAGAGGAGTTTATGACTTCTATTTCTTCAGAAGAGTCTTCTTCAGAGCTGGATTCTATAAGAAGAACCTTTTCCAATTGGGCTCTAAGCTTCTCGTCCTCAATATTATTGAGAGCTTTCTTAGTCCAGCATCTATTTGCATAGTGACCCAGTTTTCCACATTTGTGGCAAGTAACATCAAGCTTCTTAGCTTTTCTCTTTCCGTTGTTATATAAAGGTTTATCTAAGGGTTTAGGTTTCTTTTTTCTATAACCCTTCTTCTTGTAATCCTTATAAGGAGTTTTGTAGGGATTATGAGACTTATGGGAATCTTTCCTCTTGCCATGCTTAAGGGATTTCTTTCTACTGGTTTCTCCAGGAGATTTTCCTAGGTCAAAGGAGAATTGGTCGCAGAATTCATCAAGTTGATGTTTCTCAGACAACTTTTGTTTCTTAAGCTGGTGTTTGAGTTTGATATCGTTGCATAATGCTAATCCTTCATTAATGCAACTGTTAATAATATGACCATAGGTCAGTTCAGGGTAATTGATGTTAATACCATCGTTTTTATCCCTAAGAGCTTTCCTAACTCTTTCAGAGAAGAGATGGGGTAGACCATCTATGAATTTGGATTTCCAATGAGTTGAATTCGAATTATTCAATTGAAAAACTCTGGAAAGGAAGGTGTCTTTATACCACCTAAAATGAGTTAAAGAGGGGCACCTCAGATTCTGAAGGAGGGTTTGGAGCTTTTCTCCTATGGGTTGATTGGTTCCAACAAAATGTTGAAGGATGGGCAGGCTAAGGGTGTAAACAGCATCCTCCTCTCCAGTAGTGGCAACGGTGGGGGTGCTAGTTCCTTCAGTCTTTATAATTTTCTTGTGGGAAAGAATATCCTTCCTCTGAGCTTCAGTGAGATAATGATCCCACCATCCTCTAAGCTGGTCGATAAAGTCGGTGGTTATGAATGAAGCGACGGAACTATCCAGGTTTCCATTTTGCTTGCAAATCGTAGCATACATAAGCATTCTATGTATGGTATCAAGGATTTGTTTTTCATTCAAACCATCTATGTTCCATTCATAAATGGCTTTTCCTGAATAGGAATTCTGGTAATTATCAGGTTCTTCAAAGAGAACATCATGAGGGGTAGGCCTCTTGTAGTAATATTTCTCTACAGGTTTGGTCATGTGAACTGGATTTATCTCATGGTTATTGTTGATGTTTTGATCAGTAAACATCTGGGTTAATTGGTTGATGTTTCCAAAGACTTCATCGTCTTCTTCTGAAGTACAATTTTCTTCAGAGGAGTTATCATCATGGGATAGAATCCTAAGGTGTAAATTCTTAAGTTTTTCTTTAAGGACCTTTATGAATTCATTATGGTCCTCATCCATCTTGAACCCACTGATTTGTATGGGGGGTTGGATAATATGAGTGTCTAACGATTTTGAAGATGAAGATTCTTCTTGGAAAGGAATAATTTTGTTTTTAGACAATTGGTCTATGATCAATCTATGTTGATTCATCTGTTTTTCCATACTTTCCTTAACAGATATGATCAGCTTTTCTAAAGAAACCATATGATCTCCCAGGCATGTAAGAAAAGCGTTGGTAAAGTTTTGGGCTCTTATTAAAGAGTTTAGATCTCTAATAAAGACTTGACTGTTTTCAAGCTTCTTAATGGTATTATACGCACTAGCTTCAGTATTCTCAGCAAGTTGTATAGCCCTTTCCGGGGGGTAAGGTGCTTCAAGAGCTTCTCCTTCAGGAGTATTCCAAGATCTTTGAAGAACAAGGATATTATCTTATTGTAAGGCAATTATGTCGTCTTGAATTCTTTGAATAAAGAACTTAACGAACCAATGGGTAAATGGGATAATCTTCTGTTTCTTAGTTAAATCTTCATAGAAGAGTTCTTTAAATTCTTGGGTTTCCGCTTTGGAGAATTTTCCAAAATACCATCTTTTGAAATCATGGTTTTTAACACTATTAAACTCATTACTAATGAGTTTTCTGGTCTCACTTCCTATGGAGAAATCTATCATAAATGAAAAGACATTTCAGATTGAGTTGGTGATTCAACCCGGGGTTCTTTGGTTTGGTAAATTCCAAAAGGGATTTTATTTTCACTTAATTTGATATTTTCAACGTACTCTTGAACCAAGATTTCCTCTCTAACTCTTGAGGTTGAAACCCTAGGTAAGGTACTAGGAGCTGTGACATAATCACTGCGGGTAGAATATCTAGCGGACAGCGTTCTAGGTATGGTAAACCTACGTTGTTGATTGAATTTTATTTCAACATCTCCTTCAGCACTTTGAACTATTTGCTCTATGTCCTTATTGAGAACAGGTTCTGGCTCAATTTCTTGAGGCAGAGACCACGTTTCGGGGAAGTTAATTTCGTTCCACCTAATCAATCTATTAGTAGCAACATTAGAAGTAAGCAAATTAGTTTGCACTAAAGTAGTAGATCCATGGGGTGAAATATTTTTTACCTTTGGATTTAAAGTATTTAAAACTTTGTAATAAACTCTATAGCAAATTGCTATGATCTCACTACCTGGTTTAAAATTGTAACCATTAGTGTGAATAGTTAGTCTCAAGGCATCAAAAAGATTTTTGTCAGACATGGAAAGACTTAAATTTGGAGAGACTTCAAAATAAACTGGTCCATGACATAAACTAGTTTCTATGACAGCAGCCAAAGATTGTTTAAAATTTTGATTTCTTCCATCTCTGACATAAGCCACAAGACTAGAATTTAATCCCAACATAGTTAGGGGTTTTAAAGCAATTTGGACTAATCCAATATGGATAAAATTGTAATCTTTAAAAGGAAGCAAATCTTTTTTGCTTAATAGCCCAATATTTTGGGTCGATCCTGAAACAGGTATGGTTTGCTCGGTTGTTTTGACAGCAAACCTGGACATTACATCAAACATACCAAATTTATAAATTTGTTTGGATGGTACGGATGGAATGATCCATTTGTTTAACCTTTCAAGATCTTTTGGAAACTCATTGTTTTCCTCATTTTTAATAAAAGGGTTTTGAGAATCATTGTTGTCAATAGTAACTGCATTAATATTTGAATCCATAAAGATTTTGCTAACAAGTGTTGTGGTGAGCAACAAATAGATAATCTTTCAAAATAACGGTTAAGTTTAATGTATAATAGTAATAGTATTTCATCCTTATCCTTTAGAGTCATCTTTGCAAACAGGAACTGTTTAACGACCAACCACAAAAAAGGGGAATTCGGCGGAGCCAAACGTCAACCCACAAGGTGATCAAAGGGTTTTCCGATAGACTGGTACGGGGCGTTGTTAAACTGAAGTTAGGTCATTTTAGTAATCACTATTTCGAAGAACAAAGTAATTACCTATCCGGCGCTGAACGTCAGTCGCCAAGTTACAGTATTACAGCCAATATATCAATAAATCACAAAATTGACCTAAATCAAAGATGTAAAAGATGTTTTCAGCAAAAAGTTTCTTAAAACGCTCACAAACATCCAAATCTGGACAACAAAGAGCTACAGAAAGCACTGAAAACATTTCTTAAGGTAAAAGATAAGAATATGATACTATTATTATTACATAAAAAACTTAAATTATATAGATCCAGATTATCATCTGCGCTACCACAACAATAGTTTAGCTACTATTACTCATTATATATATATATATATATATATATATATATATATATATATATTACTTGGATATTATTTTTAAGAGTGGATCTTTCACTTGTATTTATATATTTAAATTTTATTTTTTTATATTTAAAAACCTGTAAATTACTTAAAATTTATTAAAAAGAATTAAAATGTACCGTCCGTTTATTTCATAAAATATGTCATATTTTTGTTTTTCAAAATATTTTCTAAAATAATTTTTATCTTAAATTATTAACGTAATATTCTTTCAGATTTTATTTATAAACAAAAATATTTTTTAATTTTTTTTATCTTAAACATAAGACAATACCAACTAAACTATGCACATGTAATATTATGAGGATATGACAATTTAAATAGAGGTATTATTTATGTTTTTTTATAACTTGTTTTCATCAATTTACACACATTAAGAGATATAAAAATCATTGTATAAAAACATATACTATAAAATATTTTAAAAAATTAACCGTTCTTGAACTAGTTTTTCTCTATAGAGTATTGAATATTGTGAGATTTTTTTTAGAGCATTGAATATTGTGAGACTTTTTTTTCTAGAGCAACATCTGTGTGAGAGACATACCACATATTCACCTAAAACCTTAAAGTGATAGGTGTGTGGGTTCTCCCACTTGTACATTATCAAATTTCCATATTTTCAACCAATATGATTCACACTACTCACACTTGCTACATTCTCAACAACCATTAGTAAAGATATATGAAATATATGAATAAATTAAAACAATGAGTTATAAATAAATAAATTAACCTTTAGTAAAACAATGAATTAAATATATGAAATATATAAAATGAATTAAAACAATGAAAAAAGAAAGAATTAATTAAAGATATAATAAAATATATGAATAACTTGTTAATATCGTAAAATGAGTTATAATTTGATATAAATATTTTTTTTAAAGTAACTTGAAAAAAATTGAATGAGTACGTGAATAATTGGATTAAGTTTTTTATATGAAATTAAGAAAAAGTTGGGTTTTGTTACATGCCATAGAGGTTTCAAAAGATGTGAGGGAAATGAATTTGGATAGATACATAAAGGAGAGGAGAACGAGATTCTGTAGGAATTGAGTGTAGGAATTCAAGGAGTTGACAAAGTCTCCTAATTCAGGTGGTTCCTTTTGATAGTAAGAGCCACTGATAAGTCATAATATTAGGGTATTAAGAAGAGCAACTAAGAAAAAATTAATTCCGAAATTAAATCAAAATCAGAAACCGTGAATTATTTACATTCAAGAAACAAAGATATATACTATTGGCGAGAAAACTTGCTAAGTCTTGTGGGGTTCCAATGATTTCTAGTTTGTATTGAAACCCTTATTAGGGAGATCGGGTAGAATTATGACGATATGGGAAAACAAATTTATCACAGTTTAAAGAGCACATTCTTTAACGTTTGCACTATGGGTAGAGGGAGAGCGAGGGAAAGATAAAAAAACAAATTAACATAGTGAACATCTTCGCACTGTGTGATAGGAGAAGAAAGTGAGGGTTATATGTTGGGTTATTTATGAGAATAGTTGAGAAAAACATAAAAGGCATTTGCTTAAATGGTAGATTTTAATACTATCAGGTTTGAAGAAGAGAGAATTAGATCACCTGAAAACAACATAAGAGATGAGATGGAAGTGTTTAATAACTTCATATTAGGATAAGATCTGATCGACTTACCATTATAAGAAAGGAAATTCAATTGGCGTAGAATAAGGAATGTAACGACAAGTCGACTAGAAATATTTCTCATCACAGAAGAATGGCTTAGATTATGTCTAATAAGTATATAATGTGGGTTGGACAAAGACTATCAGATCATTTATATATATTACCATGTGAAACTTTGCGAAAATGGGGACTAAAGTCTTTTTTTGTGTTAAATTATTGGATGGGTTTAAAAGGTTATCATGAATTCGTAAGAGATTATTGGAAAAATTTGAAGGTTGAAGGATGGGGGTTGTTCATTCTTAAGGAGAAAATCAAATTGATCGAGGAAAAGTTAAAAGATTGGCATAAGTTTTGTACGCATAATATGGAAAGAATGATCAAAGAGGCAAAGGAAGAACTCAACGATATTGAGATTAAAGGGAAAGCAATGGATTTATCAGAAGAATATATGAATAAAAAGAGAGAAATAATAACAAAGTTAAATAAGCTATCAAATCTCTACTGCAACATTTAATGGCAAAGAGCAACAAGTAAGTGGTTGAAAGAAGGAGATGCAAAGACTAAATATTACCATGGTTGTATAAATAAGCGAAGGAAAGAAAATAAAATTGTATCACTTAAATTGAACGAAAGAAAAATGATAGAGGTGGAAGAGATAAAAATAAAGATACATGACCACTTTATGAATCTTTTTTGCTAGTATGGAAAAGGCCAATATTGGCAAATATTGACAAAAACATGCGGGAAGAAGTTCAGAAATGGTTCGAGAATTTTCAGAAGAGAAAGTCTGAAAGGCGATATGGAAATGTGGAGGTACTAAAAGCCCATGTCTTGACATAGTTAATTTCAAGTTTATAAACGAGTTCCATATGGAATTTATGAGGGTTATGAAATAATTCCATTCAAATGGCAGGATTGTAAAAGAAGAAAATTGTTCATTCTTTGTTCTAATACTAAAAAAATATATTAGACTACAAACCAATATCTATGATAGGATTCATATACAAAGTCGTCTCTAAAGTATTGGCAAATAGATTGAAAAGGAGATGAACACAATTATTTTTAAAAAATCCACCAAATTTCATTTCTGGAAGACAAATTATGGATGAGATATTGGTGGTTAATGAAATAGTGGATGATGCTAGGAGAAAGAAGAAATAAGTGATATTATTTAAAATGGATTATGAAAAGGCATATGATTCTATCGACTGGAATTTCATAGTGTTTGTGATGAGAAAATGAGATTTCATGATAAATGGATGAAATAGATCAAGGAATGCCTAAGTTCGTCTTTAGTCCTGGTGTTGGCAAATTGGGAGCCCAACAAAGTTGTTTAAGATTGGTTGAGGTTTAAGACAAAGAAATCCACTATACCCATTTCTTTTCTTAATCATAGAAAGAAGGCTTTAGTATTTTGATGAAGAAAGTTAATGATGTGAGACTATATCCGGGATTTAGATTTGAGTCAGGAGTATAACAGTTTTCTCACCTACAAAGCGCATATGATACTATGATTGTAGCTGATAAGTACTCTCTCTGCCCTTATTTATAAGCAAAAGTCTTTATAATTTTTTGGCCTTAAATATAAGCAAAAGTCAATAGATTATACTCTATTAAATACTTTATTCCAAAAATACCCTTTTTCTAATTTCAATAATATTATTACACATTTAATGTATACACTCCTTTTAATTTAGTCTTTTGAGGAGTAATACTTTTTCTATCTTTTTTTCCTTCTTATTATACATTTTTCCTTTTTTATATTTCATATTTCATTTTAAATTATTTGGAACTGTATCATGAATTTTACTGCGTTCATTTCAAATTACTACTAGTAATTTTTTTTTGCCTAAAGCAAATTGTAATACTTCTTGCTAATTCTTAAATTTTTTAATTCAAAAATAAAAATAAAACAAATAGAAGGAGTACTATTTGAAGGTGCGAGAAAGACACAAGAAAGGGGGGGTTTGAATTGTGTATTTACTCTTTTAACTTCTTTTCGCTTCTTGTCATCAGGACGTTCATATAACATCAGAGTTCGTTAAGAGACTCTGACTAGTGGAGTTACATTCAGACTTGCTATGCGTGAAGCACAAGAACTAACAAGAGTCTGAACATAAAATATGTTTCTCAGAACTTGCAGTGCGGAAGCTTATCAGAGTTAAGCTGCAAGGTTCTGACTTGCTTATGTAAGGTTCTGATACTCAATATAGAAACATAAACAAAGACATTAAGCATAAGAGTAAAGAACACACGATATATCCTGGTTCACCACAAAGGCTAATCCAGTCCATCCTCCTCAGGTGATTTCGCCTTGAACACAAGGTCTTAATCCACTATAATCAATCTCGATTACAGATGCACGGGCAACAGTCGGTGACTAACCACTTGCACAACCGCACTGTGACTAACATGCAATGAACCGTTTAGGGATTCAACTTAATGAATATAACGAACATTGACCTGTGGTTCCAATCTCGCAAGATCTACTGCTAGGCTTTCACAGCTAGACGTTCAGGGATTCATCGCAATGAATATAACGCTACTGACCCTATTTCAGGCTTTTCCCACAATGACATCTCGCCATTGTCTTCTCGAGTCTCCGGTCACACTGACCACTCAAGGAATCCTAATTCACCAAGAATTAGTTATACAGGAGATTACAAAGATGCTTCTCAACAAGCAGATTACTCCTAAGTTTAAGTACAAAGAACACATAAGTGTTCGAGCAAGATATGAGCAGCAGCTCCTTGCTATCTTAAGAAACTACACAGATGTATGAGGATTTGACAGTTGTTGACATCTTGTAGATCTTCTTCTTCTTCGTCTTCAAGGTGAGCAAGCTTCGAGCAACAACTCCTTGCTTCAGATCTTCAATGTAGCACTGACGAGAAGGTGGTTGATGACTTGACTGATTTGCAATGTTGTCTTCTTCATCAATAACTTCTGTTCCAATTGATTGTTGTTGTGTTGATTTATGATCTTAAGCTTCAACAACAATGGCTATGTGTAAATAGTGACAGCTTTGGATATTCTAAGTGTTACAACGAGAACTCATCATTGTTGATATCTTCACACAATGACTTTGATCAATTCACTTTTTCATGGAATGCGTTGATTCATTTCAGAAGCGAATACTCTTTTCTTTAAATAGCCCAGTAGAAATATAGCTGTTTGAAATACCGTTGGCTGTTGGAAAAGAGACGTTGTGTAATAATTAGTTGTACTGACACATCTCCTTTTTGCTGTAGGAGAAGTGACGAGATATATCTTTCTTGGGCGCTGTGTACAGTTACTCATAACGGTAATATTTGATTTCCAAACTTCAGAGGCTTCTGATGGTAAATTGATGAATCATGAGTAGAGTCTTCTTAATAGGATATCTGATACGTCAAGTCTTTAGTCATTTGAAGAAGTCCATTAGATATCAGTCTTCAGAACTTCAGCACTTGTCTTTAAGAACGTTATCTTTTACATCTTCAAGTCTTCCGAATCTTCAGAACTTGTCCATTAGGAATCTGTCTTCAGAGTCTTTAGCACTTGATCTTCAGAACCTTAACCTTCAGAACACATAAGTCTTCAGAGTATTTCTGTACTTGGTCTTCAGAGCCTTCCGCCTTCAGAACTTCAAGTCATCAGAGTCTTTAGCACTTCGGTGCTCTTCTTCAGAAGCTTCGCAATCTTCAGAATCTCGACCACTTTCAGATAGCATCCACAAGAGCATTGCAACAGCAATATCCGCATCCTTGGATCTGACTGATCACAATCAGATACAGAAGCATTCTTGCTTCTTGCGACTTGTGTCACACACAGTAACTTCGCATATTATCAATTACGCTCATCTGGATGGTGCTTGTTGGATATGATAACTTCTATAAATATGATCTGCACACAACACACGTTAGAACATAAAATGATTCTTTCACAAATACGTATTGTTATCATCAAAACATAGATCGACTTGTAGAGACAACTCTTGCTCTCACACTATTCACTTTCATATTTGAAAAAATATTATATTTTATATTAATTTTTCACTTAAAATATAATAAGAAAACAAGTACCAGTAGATATATTAACTCATGCAATTCAACATTTTCATTTCCATAATTTAAAATTGTGAAATTATACAACATATTTAGCCAACATTGTGTAAATACTCGTAAGTGTTTTCAACTAATTCACTATCACATTTAAGTTGAGTTGGTTGCCTTCCTTGAGTAAACAATAAATCTTTTTTCATATGCGGAATTTTATAATAATTGGATCCTTTCTTCTTCATAATTTCAACCATACATGATTGAAGTGTGAGAAAAATCTTGTTTGAACTTTTGATATCAAAAGACTCATAAGCATTTTCTACGACTTAAATAAGCTCATCAACTGAATTAGTCATTTCCTTCTGTTGCAATGATTGTATGGCACTAAAAAAAACCTAAATCCAAAACATTTAAATTGGGAGAATTAGGAGGTTAACATGTCAAACAAATGTCGAAGCCTCCTTCAGAAGGCGCTACACGAAATTCTTCATCGTCTAAAGAAACGTGGCACGGTGCATTATCTTGCTGAATAAAAATTGTCTCACATGCATGCTCTCGTGGCCATTTTTCTTTGATTGCTGGAAAGATCTTGTTTATTAAAAACATTCGACTGGCCTCTTTAGTGATAAAACTAATTGGTTTTATTTCAAGTGTCCCTGCTTGACACTTGACCTTCTTTCCAGCACTTTTTCGACTAGGGGAAACACACAAATTTTTCCAGTGAATGTCACATTATCTTCATCATCAAATCTGGGTCTAGCCACCGCTACTAAAAACATGACCTTTTGAATATAATTTTTGTTTCTGCAAGTCCTATGTGGACCATCCACATTTGCAAGAAGGTAATAATTTGTTGAATTTTTTGACACATAGAGCCATTTTTCATCTATGTGCACAATGTTATACATAGATTTATCAATTGGATCATGAGGAATGCTAGTTTCCTCAAGCATGCTCAAGCAGAATCTAAGATATTATTTCAGATTATCATCCTTCATATGTGGCTTCGAGGAGCTTGAATGTTTACGCAATACCCCTTCAATCACATATTTTTTCAATATTGACTTGCTTCTAATACCTAAAGCTTTTGCTAAAGATCGAAAAGTGATACGCTTAGGTAAGGAAATATCATGATTTTTTTCAAAGTCTATCTCAACTCTTTTACGACCACAGTTTTTTGTTTTCTTGTTGCATGCATCACCTGTTTCAATAATCTGTCTCCAAATCCAATAAATAACATCCGCAGAGACTGAATAAGAGGAAGTAACTTTTTTAACAATTCCACGATTTAGTTTTCCTTCACAACATGAATTTATCAATATTTCAAAAATAATTTTCCGCTGCGTGTTGTCCAAAAAAGAACGTTTTCTTTTTAATGGTTGCGTTTCATTAACAACATTTCCTACTCAAAAAATAAAAATTGAATTATTACAAATTTTAAAAAAAAATCATAATTACAAATCAATATAAAAAATATTAACATTTTTTTACGTGAGTTTAAAACAATAACTCATTTACTAACAATATATTTAACAATTTTTTTATTAATAGTCTAAACCAAAACAATACTAGTACTCATTGAATTTACGTGAGTTTAATGATAGAGTACAATGCTAACTCAAATTTATTCTAAGAAAATAAATCAACTAGCCTAATTTAATATGGCAAGAATCAAAACATTATAAATATAATAGGCATAATACAATAGCATGTCTTTAAAGTGTGTTTGGATGAAGCACTTTAAAGAGGCAAAATAATTTTTTGAGAGAATTTAAAATAACTTAATCAAAATTTATTGTAAGGATAAAAAATATAGAGAATTATTATAATGATGTAAATTTATGAAGTATTTTATTCAAGTTAAATTTAAGGAATTTCAAATGACACTAAAAGTAAAGAATTTGAAATTGCTTCATTTCTCTATGCAATGCAAATGTTAAGTTATTTATTATTAATTTTTCAAATTTTGCAAGATGGTCCTCATATTTTATAAAAATTTCAAATTCACCCCTAAAATTTTCAAAAAATTACAAATAAGTCCTTAATAATTTTTTAAATTTACAAATTAGTCCCTTGAAATTTTCTAAAATTGCAAATTAGTCCCTATTTTTCACATTTTAATTTTGGCTTAAAAGTTTTAAAATTTATGAAAATGACCTCAAAAATTTAACAATGAATCATTTTAATACTTCTTCCAAACAAAAGAATTTAAAAATGAGTGGATTTCAATTGAATAATTTAAATTGCTTAGAATTTTGAAATTCTTAAAAATTCTCAATTACCTCATCCAAACACACTCTTATTTTTATTAAAACAATGAATAGGTAATATAAATGAAAAGAAATTCAGCATTCAACATAAACACAGAAAATATAAGTGGCATAATGTACTGGGTCTTAGCTCATGGAAATAGAAGTCCAGTACTGAAATGGAAATAAAAGTACTAGTATTGTTCAAGTAGAAATTCAACATTCAAAATAGAAACATAAAAATATAGTAAGTGGAATAATATAGCTCATGACAATAAAAACATAAGAAAATTACCAGTTGCCTCATTTAGAGAGATATCAACATGGTTGATTATATGATTGATAGAAGAATGAGTTTCAGCCTCATTTTCTTGAAAAACTTCTTCTTATGAGAGACCAACATTCATCAAACCATCTCTACATTCTTGATCTTCCGCTACTTCATATGAATGATTCATATTTAAATTAACATTTGATTCTTCCTCATATGAAGGATGCACATTCAAGTCAATATATGAGGGATTTACATTCAACTCAACATTAGTTGTTTCTTCTTCTTCATATGATAAACACAAATTTAAATCAATATCAAGAGGCATTTTCACACACTCAAAGAAAAAATACATTTATTTTAGTGTTAGTTTTAATCTTAAATATATATAGAAAATTAGGTAGAAAATTAAGGAGGGAAATATGAAACTTAAAGAGAGAAATAGTACCACCAAAAATTTCGTTCAAATAATTTAAATTATCATCCAAATTTTTTTAGAATATGTAAAGGTATAGAAAGTGTGATAAATAGCAAGTGATGTTCTTTTAATGTTCTGACCATATAAAAATACTAGTAGGAGTATTAAATGCTTATTCTTAATCCAATGATGAATAACATATTGCCAAGAAAAAGAAAACGTGGGCACCCTATCCTATGCTTCAATTTAATTATGACGGAGGACAATAGTTTCAATCTAGCTTAATTTTCTCACAAAACTAGAATTTTTTAATAAGTGTGAAATTAGAAAAAATTGCTTATAAATCAAGCCGGAGGAAGTATTTGTTGAATATAAGGATCACAAAAACAAATTTGCTATTATTTTAGTTGATGTCGGGTTTAAAGTATATTTCCTTAAAAGCTTGCTGATGGGAATCAATGTTTCACAAGGATGGGTAACAGAACCAACAAGGATTCAAAACTGTAAAATACATTATGTGAATCATCACAAGTGCATTCACCTTGTCCTTATGCAATGATACACACAATACTTGTGCATTCGATGATTACACTTACTACATTGTGGGTTTTTGTTGGCACAATTACAATGACCTTATTTTTTGTACAACAAAATGGTGTCATTGTCGGAGATTGTTGATAACTTCAAGCAGGCAACATTATGTGATTGTACTTTAAATTTTAGAACATTTTAATTTCTGTTTTTAGTTTTAATTTCTATTTTCTACTATTTATAATTTTGTTTAAATGATATTACTGAATAAAGGTATTTGTTTGTTTAGTTAATGCATAATGCAGATTCAGAAGGTTGCAGTTTGATCCATAAATAAATAAAACTGCAAAAGCAATCCAGTAAGCTACTCGAGTAACCAAACAACGAGAAGAAAAGATGGTGAGCTAGATAACTGTACTGTGGGAGATTTTAGATGTCATTGTACCGATGACAAATAAATAAACTATGGATTCCAACCGACGGCTCCATGTAACTTTGAGATATTTTCTTTTGTTTTTTTGTGATTAAGAGATAATCCTTTTGATGGAAGTTCTCTGAAAAATTAAAAAAAAATTAAAAAATTTGTGTTTATTCTGCAGTGTAACAAGTACAACTGAAACTAACAAGAGACTAGGGTTAATCCGAAAAATAGTGATATAGAGAGGTTTAGATTGACTTGAGGCGCTGCCTAGCAAAATTATCACCACATGGGTGAAATTAGAGAAGCTGCTTATAGGAAGATTTTATTTTGTGAACAAATTTGAGGATGATGAGAAAATAAAAAATAAACAAATATCGGGGCACGCGGAAGCACATCCATAAAATAAGAAAAAGAAAAAAAAATTATAAAATAAAACTCACAAAATCATAATTCAACTTCTAATCTTTACGAAAAAAATACAATCTCTCTCATCAAATTACAATTTTTAAGGAGAAAATTGCAAACCATCCCAATTACAATTTTTGGACGGAAAAATTGCAGACCCTCGCTCAATTACAATTTTTGGACGGAAAAATTGCAAACCTTATCTCAACTACAATTTTTGCACGAAAAAATTGCAAACCCTCTCAACAAACTATTTTTGAACGGAAAAATAGAAAACCCTCTCTAAACACACAACTATCCGAATCCCCAATACACCCAAAAGACTACATTTTATTGTTGTATGAAAAGCTAAAATTGACTATCTCTATTTATATTAATACTCAAATTCTATTTTCTTCCTACTACCCGATGTGGGAGTTGGATGAATATACTATTTGACCCAACAAATCCTCCCTTCATCCAAAGTCTCACATATCTTCACTTTGTCTTCAACTTCATCTTCAAAATTATCATTATACTTATAATGATTATGCATATTTGTAAAATTATTACTCTTCAATTTTTTTGTCTTCTTCCTCCCTTGATCGGAACCTTAGCTCTGATACAAGTTGATGGGAAAATAGCAAATAAATAAATATTAGGGCACGCGGAAGCACATCCATAAAATAAGAAAAAGAAGAAAAAATTATAAAGTAAAACTCACAAAATCGTAATTCAAATTCTAATCTTTACAAAAGAAATTACAAGCTCTCTCATTAAATTTTAATTTTTAAGGAGAAAATTGCAAATTCGTTGATCTTTTCATAGGTTCGTTGATCTTTCTTGAGTCACAAATCCGTTGATATTGCTTCTCTTCGTTTTTGGATTGTAGATCCGTTGATCCTACTTCCTTTTCATAGGTCCGTTAATCTTTCTTGAGTCACAAATCCGTTGATATTGTTTATCTTCATTTTTTTGGGTTGTAGATCTGTTGATCCTACTTCTTATTCATAGGCCCGTTGATCTTTCTTGAGTCACAAATCCGTTGATATTGTTTCTCTTCGTTTTTTTGGGTTGTAGATCCGTTGATCCTACTTCTTATTCATAGGCCCGTTGATCTTTCTTGAGTCACAAATTCGTTGATATTGTTTCTCTTCGTTTTTTGGGTTGTAGATTTGTTGATCCCACTTCTTATTCATAGGTTCGTTGATCTTTCTTGAGTCACAAATCTGTTGATATTGTTTCTCTTCGTTTTTGGGTTGTAGATCCGTTGATCTTTCCTTTGAGTCACAAATTCGTTGATATTGTTTCTCTTCATTTTTGGGTTGTAGACCTGTTGACCATACTTCCTGTCCATAGATCCGTTGATCTTACCTCTCTTTATCCTCCTTTGGGCCGCAGATCTGATGATCTCGACTTTCTTCTATCCTATCTTCCATAGCATTGATACCATTACCCCATTTATCATTGTTTAACTATACCCATCCACCTTTCACCTCAGAGTGCAAATTTTATGGTTCTTTTTGTATTCAATCCCCTTCTACCTTGAAAGTTTGAAAGCAAATGCTCTTCACACATTCAGGTTTCAGTTAAGTGAATAGGGGCAGCTGTTGCACCCCAAAATTTGCCCTCTTATTTCTGACCCTAACTGGCTTACGCTTTTCATTCATATGGATCTCCATTAGATCATGACATTCATGATCATGCATTTCATTAGGCTTCTAAGGCATGGGACCAAGGTATTCTGTACAAGCTAAGGTTTCTCTATTCCTGTGAGACTCTCTCGTTATGGCCGGACACTAGGTTTTCTAGATTCTTGGTCAGAGTGAGCTTACTTTCCCTCAAGCTGCAAGGCTCTCTTCTATTAAAACCCGCTAAGAACAATTGGATTAGGGTTTTCCCTGGTGGGAACTATGCAGTTGGAATTCATCGGATTTAGGTGATCTTATACCCTTTAATGTCACTTGCTTCAAGGTTTTCAATGTCGCCAAATGTTCGGGGTTTCATCATTGGTTTAACAGAGAAGGTTTTGAATTAGGGTTTTTAACCAACTGCTTCATCAATGTGCATTCAAGGCAAGAGGGCTAGGGCTTCTCGTTCTTTGTGTTCGAATCTTGATAAGTGTCAAGTTGATTTGGATTTGAGGATAGAGGTTAGCATGGATACTTATGAAGAGAGGTGGGTCCATGGGTCTAATTTAATCAAGGTTTGGTTGAGAGATGCATTTGAATGGAATCCTCAGCAAGCAAGTAACTTGGAGTTCAAGGAATGATAATTTGGTTTCTATTTGACTCTAAGTCATATTTTCAAAGAATGGTTTTAGACAATAAGTTTTTCAAGTGTTTCAAGCCGGTTTATAAGACATGTTTAGGATAATGGTATCAAGTTTGAAGTTAGTTTCAATTGGTGATTATTCATATTGGAATTGTGCAACATATGGAATCATTTTCGAGCCATGTTTTCAAACCATAAGAGTTTTCAAGTCAATATTGTCTTCTAGCCATTTTGGAAGAGAGAAACCAAGGTTGCATTCAATTTCAAAGGAAAATAATTACAAGACCAAGTTGGATTGAAAGTGACAAATTCAAAATTCCAAGTTACCGTTTTATTCAAATTCAAGTTTTAAGTCACTAATTCAAATCCAATTTCATGACAAGTTATGACACTCAGTTCAAAATTCAAATTCTACAAATTCACAATTCCAAGTCTCGATTTCTAAGTTTCAATTTCCTAAATTGTGAACTTAATTCCAAGATTCCAACTTCCAAATTGTGAACCCATATTAATCTAAACTTTCAAGATTGTGAATTCATGGCAAAAAATTCAAATTCATGTTAAAGTTACAATTCCATGACAAGCTACAAAGAAATGATACAAGACTTGAGATTACAATTTGTTTTCTTGATTACAAAAGATCCTAGACTTTTTCCTATCCTAAGTTAATATATCTTCACGTTCCTCTTCCACTTCAAGCCAAGCCTTGATTTCATACAAGATACAAATCCAAACCATGTTGTCAAAAATAAATTCACTTTAAACTTCCAAATTCAATGTTTCATCATGCTCAAGAACCAAGTCACGCCATCATATTCATGTTCATCTCATTCACAAAACTCACACCATTCAAACAAGTTTCATGACACCATAAAGCAAACTTCAAATTCAAGTCATACCACAAAGATCTCAAGGCACAACAAGATTATAACATGTTTCAAGTTCAATTTACCTTATTCCAAAGTTCAAGTTCCTCCAAAACAAGACTCATAATTCACAATGCATTCCATTTACATCTTACACATCATAATTCACGCTTAACCAAAATCCAAACCATAAATTAACCAATTCACTTCACAAGACCAAATCAAAATCACAAAATTCAACATTTACATCATCCTAATATTCACAAATTCGTGTCACATTTCCAAATCACAAATTTAACTCATATTTCAAGACCAAACTCAATAACTAATTCACATTTTAAGTCATACCCAAATCAATTCATGCCAATACCAATTCCAAAACAAGTTCATGTCATACCAAAGTCCAGCTCAAGAATCAATTCATGTCCTATTTTCTAAGAATACACCAAATCAATTCAGAATTCTCTCAAAAGAGGGACCTCAAGGATAATTCACACACAAAATGACAAAAGTTCAGAAAGTGCAGCATTAGCAGCAAGTACAGATAGAGAGATTTCATGTTTTGGACAAGAGCAAATTCTGAACCTAAGAAGCAATTCCTGGCATACCAAGACTGAAGATCCTTTAGCCAATTTTTAAACTATAAACCCTAATACTATCACTATAAAAGAAGCAGCAGGCAGTAGGAAGAGCACAACAAACCAGAGAGAAAAAAAACAAGTACCCTAATTCTAACCAAATTCTCAGTATAGAACCATCAACAGAAAAGAGGAAAAATCTGAGCATCCATTAATCCCCAATACTATCAGAAAAATGCTAGCCATACTTCGTTCAGAAAAAAAAAACCATTAAAAATCCAACAGCAGCCATAAAAAAATTTTGAAAAAACTAGCAACCTCTAAAAATCTCAGAAGTAAATCATTTTCTTGTTCGTAAACAAGAAGAAGAAACGGTCCAATCAAAAGGAAAAAGGCATACCTTGACTTTTCTTTGAAATCACTTCGTGTGAAGGTAACTTGCTTATTCTCTCTCTTTCACTTCCATATTGTGTTGAAGCCTCTGTTCATTCATGAAGTGCGACTATGATGTGGTATTGTATCGATGCTTGGACCAACGTTTTTCTTTTAATTTTCCAAACCCCAAGTGTAGGATGTTTGTTTTTTTTTTCTGGCGTGATGTTCATGAAGGTTTCTCCTTCTTAATGTTTGGTCTTAAAGAAATGATGACTTTGTTAGAACAAGATTTGGTTCTACATCTATATCTCTAAGTTTTGATGATAATAAGTCAGTATTTGTGTGAGAATAATTTTGGTACCCCTAACGGTTTGTTATTGTGTATTTTTAGCAAACAGGTTTGATTCAGACTCTTGAACGTGAAACGTTACAAGTTTCTGAATATATTGATCTAAATCGCTTGTGCTCAAACTCATGGATGAGAAGCTTCTAAGAAAGTTGTATGTTGTTGCATCAACATTCTCTTGGCTCTTGCTTATGACGTGTGACTCTGATCAATTCGCTTCTGAAGACAACTCAAGCTTCCGAAGATTAAACGCTGAAGGTTCTAAAAACTCTGAAGAATCTCAAATCAGATAGTGATGTGATCAAGCTTCTGATTAATGATTGAAGTTTCTGAACTCAAACTTCCAAAGATTAAATGCTGAAGGTTCTAAAAACTTTGAAGAATCTCAAGTCAGATATTGATGTGATTAAGCTTCTGATTGATGATTGAAGTTTCTGGACTTAAGCAAAATCAACTCTTCTAACTCATGCTTCAAACAACTATTTATCCAAAAGCCACTGAAGAATAGAAGATAAGAACAAGTTTATACGTGGAAAAAATAGTACATGGTACAAACCAATATTCCTTCCACTAAGCGGATTTTGTGGAGTAAGGAAATTGAGGTTGTACGATTCTTGTCCCCTCCGTATCAAACCGTTACTCAAGTCACCAGCTCATTCATGAAGAATACCAGATTTACCCTTCAACAGATCTTTTTTACTGGCTATATAAAGACTTGAAGACTTAAAGAATTACTGCATGAAGCAAGTAGGTAAGCAAGCAAAATAAAGAAGAAATTTTTACAGGACTGTTGTCTAAATTTGTGCAGAATTTTCTTTAAGTGTATTGTGCTTTTAACTTGTTTATACATGCTTGTGTAGAAGCAATCTTTGTAAACACAACCTTGTAATCAAATTGTTGTTTATATTTCCTTAAGGTGCCTGTTAGGTCAAAATCCTTGAGAAGACATAGACTATGTGTCTTTGTGGTTTGTTAGTCACCAGCGGTTGCTAGTGCAATTGTAATCAGTTGATTATAGTGGATTAAGTACTTGGGTATAAGGTGAAATCACCTTGACGGGTGGATTGGATTAACTTTGAGATTTTCAAGTGAACCAGTATAAAAATCGAAGTGTATTTCTCTTTGTTGTTCATTAGCGGTGATTTTTATTGAGTGGGTAAAAAGCTTTTGTTTTTGAAAACCCCAATTCAAACCCCCATTTCTTGTGTTTTTATCACCTTCAATTGGAATCAGAGCTCCGATTCTGATTGTGATAAAAGTTTATCAAACACTTAACCGTGTTCAGTACCAATCCAGTGTGTGTGTGAGAAACAATGGCGGCTGCCGCTATTCAAGTAGAGAAAGATCACTACAATGCCAAACCACCAGTCTTTGATGGTGAAAAGTTTGACTATTGGAAAGATAGAATCAAAAGTTTCTTTGTTGGCTATGATGTAGATCTTTGAGATCTTGTTGTTGATGGCTACAGTCATCCTGTTAATGCTGCAGGAGTAAAAGTGTCAAGAAGTGCTATGACTGATCAACAAAAGAAAGATTATAAGAATCATCATAAGGCAAGAACTATACTGCTAAATGCTATCTCTTATACTGAGTATGATACGATAACAAACAGAGATACTGCCAAGTCCATTTTTGATTCTCTAAGAATGACTCATAAAGGAAACGCTCAAGTTAAGGAGACAAAAGTGCTTGCCCTAATCCAGAAATATGAGGCATTCAGAATGGAGGATGATGAAACAGTTGAAACTATGTTTTCAAGGTTTCAAATGCTAGTCGCGGGACTCAAGGTTCTGGACAAAGGATACTCAACTGCTGGCCATGTAAAAAACATCATCAGAAGCCTTCCTAAGAAGTGGAGACCTATGGTAACTGCCTTGAAACTATCTAAAGATCTTAACAGTATCAGTCTTAAAGAACTTGTTAGTTCTTTAAGAAGTCATGAGATAGAGCTTGAGGGAGATGAACTTCAAAGGAAAGGAAAGTCAGTTGCTTTGAAATCCAACTCTAAAAATCCAAGGGCTTATCAAACTGAGGAAATCTCAGAAGATTCTGATGAAGACTCAGAAGATGATGAACTTTCATTAATTTCCAGAAGGGTCAACAAACTCTGGAAGAACAGACAAAATGGTCAAGGAAAGTTCAAAGGAGCTAGAAGGACTGCCAGTCGTTCTGACTCAACATCTAGACAAAGGAAGTCGAGTTCTAGAAAAGAAGTTATTTGCTATGAATGCAAAGAGCCAGGTCATTACAAGAATGAATGTCCCATGCTTAAGAAAGATAGAAAGCATAAAAGGAATTATGTCAAAGGCAAGAAAGGACTTATGGCTACCTGGGACGACTCTGATTCAGAAGAAGAAGATTCTGAAGAAGAACAAGTTAATGTTGCATTGATGGCAACAACCTCTGATGCTGAAGTATTTGGAGAACCCGGAGACAATGTATCATCACACTCAGAAGCAAAATCTGATCATGATTTTGAAGAGGTATTTTCTAATCTCTCTCGTTCTGATTTTGAATAATATCTTTCTGAAATACTGGAGAAGTATCAAAGTCTTCAAAGCAGATACAAAGACCTTAAACAAGTCCAAGTAATTGCTTCTGAAACTTCTGAGAAGCATGAAGAGAATATTTCTTCTTAAAATGAAAAAATCTTTTCTTTAGAAATTACAACTTCTACTTTGAGAAGTCAAATCTCAAAATTAGAAGAAGAAATAGCCACTGTCTCAAAAGTCTTGCAAATTTGTTAGTCAGAAAGATGGCTGCATTCTTTTCAATGGCAAAAGGAAACATAACATTTACAAAATTAGACGATTGGGCCATGTTACCATGACAAGGATTTCTCAGCTAAATATGCTTAATTTAGTCAGAGGCCTTCTAAATATGAAGTTCTCTACAAATGCTCTTTGTGAAGAGTGTCAGAAAGGTAAGTTTTCAAAAACTTCTTTCAAAGCAAAGAATGTTATTTCTACATCTAGGTCTTTGCAACTCTTGAAAATTGACCTCTTTGCACCAGTGAAAACGGCTTCTGTCAATGCCAAGAGATATGGTTTAGTTATTGTTGATGACTACAGTAGATGGTCATGGATTAAATTCTTAAAACACAAGGATGAGTCACCTTTTGTGTTCTCTACCTTCTGCTCTTAAGTGCAAAACGAGAAAGACTTTTAAATTATTAAAGTTAGAAGTGATCAAGGTGGTGAATTTCAGAATAAGCAGTTTGAAAAATTTTCTGATGAAAATGGCATTTCCCACAATTTCTCCAGTCCTAGAACTCCACAACAAAATAGAGTTGTAGAAAGGAAGAATAAGACTTTGCAAGAGATGCTTAGAACCATGAACAATGAGACAAATGTGGCTAAGCACTTCTGGGAAGAGGCAGTTAACACATTGTGTTATATTCAAAATAGGATCTCTATCAGACCTATCATGGGTAATACTCCTTATGAATTATGGAAGAATAGAAAACCCGACATTTCTTATTTTTATCCTTTTGATTGTGACTGTTTTATTATAAACACTAAAGACAACCTGAACAAGTTTTATTCTAAGGCTCAAAAGTGTGTAATGTTAGGATACTCTGAATGCTCTAAAGGCTATAAAGTATATATCATTGAAACACGAATTATTGAGAAATAAATTCATGTTAAATTTGATGATATGATTGACTCTGAAAATTCAAAGCTAGTTGAAAAGTTTATAGATTGTGAGATTATCTATTCAGGCTCTAAAGGTAAAGAATCATAAGCAAAAGAATATGAGGCAAAAGACTTTGAAATTGTTCAACCAAAAGTTGTTCAGACACCTTTAAGAAAACATAGAAAAATATCTTCACATTCTGAAGAATTCATTATGGGAGATAAAGCTGAACTAGTTAGAATCAGATCCTCTTTCAAACCCTCTGAAGAAACGCTTCCGGGTTCGGTGTTCCTCGTAGAACATGCATCTGTAGATGAAGCACTTCTGGACACTGAGTGGATTCTGGAAATTCAAGAAGAGTTAAACCAATTCTCCATAAATGATGTGTGGAATCTTTTGCCTATACCCAAAGGAATTCATGTCATTAGGACAAAATGGGTTTTCATAAAGAAGCTCAATGAAAAAGGAAAAGTGGTAAGGAATAAGACCAGATTGGTAGCACAAGGTTATTGTGAGCAAGATGGAATTTACTATATTGAGACCTTTGCACCAGTTGCCAGGTTAGAATATATCTGTCTCTTAATTTCATTTGCTGATAATCATAACATCATCTTATATCAGATGGATGTTAAAAGTGCATTTCTGAATGGTTACATAATTGAAAAAGTGTATGTACACCAACCCACTGTTTTTGAAAATCATAAAAATCCAGATTTTGTTTTCAAACTTAAGAAATCTTTGTATGGTCTAAAACAGCTCCTAAAGCATGGTATGAAAGACTAAGCAATTTTCTTTTAGAAAATGATTTTACCTGAGGAAAGGTTGATACTAGTATGTTCTATAAGACATTAAAAAATGATTGTCTAGTTGTTCAAATTTATGTGGATGACATTATATTTGGTTCTGCTAATGCTAATTTGTGTAAGGAGTTTGCTAAGCCAATTCAGGCATAGTTTGAGATGAGTCTGATGGGAGAACTTAAGTTCTTTTGGGGTATCCAGATTAACCAAAGTTTACAAGGAAATATATCCATTTGAGCAATTATACCAAAGAACTTCTGAAGAAGTTTGACATTTTAGATTGCAAGCCAGCTAAAACTCTAATTCATCCTACTTGTATTATGGATAAGGATGAAGTAAGAAATAAGGTAGAGCAAAAGGTATACAGAGGTATGATAGATTCTCTCTTATACTTAAATGCTTTTATACCTGGCATTTTATTCAGTGTATGTTTATGTGCTAGCTTCAAATCAGATCCTAGAGAGTCCTACATAACAGTTGTTAAGAGGATCTTCAGGTATCTTAAAGGTACTACTAATATTTTCTTGTGTTATAGAAAATCAAAAGAGTACAATCTAGTAGGTTAATGTGATGCTGATTATGTTGGAGATAGACTAGAAAGAAAATGTTCTTTTGGAAGTTCTTAGCTTTTGGGAGACAGCTTGATCTCATGGTCCAGCAAGAGACAATCAACAATTGCATTCTCAACAGCTGAAGCTGAATACTTTGTAGCATCTGGATGCAACACTCAGATCCTCTAGATGAAAATCCAGCTAGAATGTTTTCAGATATATATGAGTAATGCTCATATTCTTTGTGATAATACCTCATCTATTTGTTTATCTAAGATTCCCATTTTACATTCTAGAGCTAAGCATATTAAGATTAAACATCATTCTATACGAGACTATGTTTAGAAGGGAATTTGAAATTTGAAATTTATTGATACAGACCATAAATGGGTTGATATCTTCACAAAACCCCTTGTTGAGGATAAATTTGTTTTCATTCTAAAGAATTTTAAAATGGACTTATGTCCAGAATGAAAAAGATGTATGCGTTAAAATGTTTAATTTCTCAGAATGATAAAATGAGACTCTGAGATTTTTGGCTCTGAACAGTGAGTCTTCTAAAGTGAGAAGGTTTCCTGTATTAGAAGTATCCAGTCAGAACCTCTTTGTGTAAAATTTCTGCCTTCTGGATTCTAAAGAGTTTCTATATTAAATAACTATAAATCAAATGTAAGTTTGTGGTTCGGATTAAAGACAAGTGTCTTAAACTAAAACGCTCTAACGCTTGAGTGACACACTGGGAGAAGTGATTTCTTGGAAATAGTTAAAATTGTTGCACTATTATAGATTTTGTCATCATTGCTAAACTTATTTATAAACATACTCCACTCACTATTCACACATAAACACTACTCACTATCCCACACTTTCTCTCTTTCAACCAAGTTCTCTGCAACCCTAAAACCCTTTTCTTCACCATGGCTGATATCTCTCAAGAAATACAATCTTATCAACAACAACAACAAGCTACTCAGTCTTCTCAGCAACATGAATACCATTCATATCAAAATCAAGAGCAATAACCTTCTCAACAACAAGAACAATTGAAAGAAGGTCTTCAAGAGATTTCTTTATCTACTCTGGTCAATGAGCTAGAAGTATTATATGAAATGATTGTGGATTTTGACAACGTAAAGGCAAATAATTTCGACCTTACAAAAGATGTTAAAACCCACAGATAGGAAGGGTTCTTCAATCGTCTAAAAGGGCCAATTTATCATGAATTGGTTAAACAATTTTGGATTCATGCTCATGCTTCAAACCTTCAAATTTCTTCATATGTTTTTGGGCATAAATTCTGCATTTTTTAGAAGTCCATTGCCAAGCTTCTTAACCATGATGGCTCTGGAAAAAGATGCCTTGATATACCTTCTAAAAAGGAAAAGTTGGAGGAAATTGCTGATGTGATCTTTCAAGATGGATGGAACTCATCAAATGCCAAGAATATGCACCACGGACTCAGAGTTTGGTTGAGGATCCTTATGGGTTGTGTATATCACAGACCTTCAAGTAAGTCCTCAGATTACATCAACACAGATTAGAAATATATGTTGTTCTACATTTCTTATGGAGTCAAGATGAATCTGCCTTCAATTCTCTTCAAGTATTTAAGGGAGTTGGTCAAGGAGACCAGTGATGGTGGTCCTAAGAACAAAAAGTGGATTCCTTTGGGAAGCTCATTTCTGATGTGTTACTTGATAGCAAGTTGGTAGAGACTCTACAAGAGTTGAATATGAATAAGGAAATAATCATAAACGTAGGAAGAGTCTTCAATAGAAGAAATCTGAAGAATATGTCTCTTATATCTGAAGTTACTGATCCCTCGGAAGCTCTGGATAGGAACACAATATCCTTTAGAAGGATACCCATTGATGACTATCCATTCTTTACCAAGGTGGATCCTCTAGAAATCTTAGAATCGTACGTTACTGACTGCTTAGCCTCGGGTATCACACCTGTAGCTAATTCATATGAAGAACTACCATAATTTCCTCCTGAACTTCGTTTCAAAAGGAAAAGGAAAGCTAAAAATATGGGTGATGGACCTTCTGAAAATGTTAAGTCTCCAGCCAAGATGGATAAGACTTCTGAAGTTAGGAGAAGATCTCTGGGAACGATACTAGAATCTGAAGCTGAAGGTTCTGAGATTGCTAAGTAAGTTGAAGCATCTCCTGCTCAAAATCAACCTTCTAGGAAGTCTCCTATAGCTGAGATTTCTTTGTCTTCTGTTAAAACTGTTAACAATACTTCACCGTCTTTCACCCCTCTTCAACCTACCCCACAAATGTCTTACGTAAAATTACCTTTTGGAACCATATCCACACCTAAGCAAAAACAACCATCTGAACCTAAACCAACTAAACCATTTGAACCTGAACCAATTAAACCCCCTGAACCAAAAACTTCTAAACCATCTAAAACCATTCTCTCTGAACAACAAAAAATCCCTAAGACTCGCCTCTCACAACTTCAATTACAACTTGAGGATTCCCCCTCTAAACATCCCACTGAACCAATACAACCACAAATTCCTGAACTAATCCCTTCACCACTTCAACAAACCCAAACCCATCAAGAGAATCCCCCTCTGAACCTCTCCGTCCTATTCACACATCTTTTCGTATTGAGATTCCTGAAATCCGTACAGTTCCAGATTCAACACCTTCACCACTAACACCTCTACATCAACCAAATGTCATTGGTACCCCTATCATTGACACCTTTATGGAACACATCCGAAATAATTCCCCTTCTACTACTAACTTCCCATATAAGACTAATACAGTATCATCTAACTTTAAGGATGAAGTTATATCTGACCCAAACTTTCTCATAACCCAATTAACCATAAACATACATAGTATTAATGAAGCATTATTGCAATTTAAGGCTGAAGCAAATGAGCGTCTACACTCTCTTACGTAAGTTTACACAGACTGTGTCAAACCTGCTGAGAGTTATGCTTATTGGAATGACTTCAGAAGATGGATTATCTCTCGTTCAAGGCAGCTGGAAGAAACTTGTTATAAGTCCGCTCACAAAAAATTCCATGAAAGACTCTGTGGTGTCATGGAGCCCTTTTTGGAGTTGGTCAACCCAAAGTTTCTTCATGCACCATAAGCTGACATTACTACAAATAACGCTTTTCATGACGAAGCTTTCACCTTGAACAATAGAAAATCAAGGTATATAGCCAAGGCACGCTATTATTTATTATTTAAAAAAAACATAAATACCCTCGGTTTATAAAATCGAGGTGAAAAAACAACTAAGTACAAGCTTCGATTCTCAGCCATCGCAGTTTATGTTGTTGTTGTATTTATGTAATAACATTCATATGTTTAGGGATGCTCATGGACGGTTAATTTTCATAACCAATCCGTAACCATAAATAATCCATATGTTATAACCGGTTATTAAAATCAATTGTCATAACCGATTTTTATCTTTTAAAATGGTTATAAACCAGTTATTAACCGGTTATATCCATAACTAATTTTAAAATTAGTTTTGATTTAATTTTATTTTAAAATCGATTTTTTCAAGATTTTTTTTTTCAGAAAAATAATATATTTTTAAGAAAAAATATTTATGTTGAAAAATAAAAAATAATTTTTTTATTTAAAAAAACTCATTTTTTTAAATTTTTTGAAAAAAAAATATTTACTGAAAAAAATTAAAAATATATTTTTTTCAAAAAAATAATAATTTTATTAAAATTTTTTTTTTATAATAAATTTTTTTTCAAAACAAAAATTTCAAAAAAAACTTTTTTTGAAAAATAATTTCAAAAGTTTTTTTTTTATAAAAAAATTGACTAATTTGGTTTTTATTTTAGATATGGATGTCCAAATTATGAATTTGGTTAAAACCTTATTTAAAATATATCCAAAATATGGATTTGGTTAAAACCATACTAATAATTAACCGGTTTTTAATAACCGGATTTGGATATGAATATGAATTATTTAAATAACCGGTTTATTTGAGCATCCCTACATATGTTATCAATCAAAGAAAACATTGAGACATCTATTGCTTTCCTCGGTTGACAGCATTGGGAAGTTATTCCTAATCACAATCATCCATGTCGCTTTTATGTTCTCTTTCATGTTAAAGCATTTGCCATGAAAACATTTGCTCAATATAATCTAGGATGGATTGCAAGTACAGAAAAAATGTTCTTTGGTTGAAACATATAACTTCTCAGAAATTTCAAAACAATGTAAATATAAAAAAAAATTCCTTGTTTGGAACAAATAACTCCTCTGGGTTGTTCTCCGAGAATCCATTGTCAAACTCCTAATTTGTTTAAATAATTTATTTTTATTTTCTGTGTAAACCATTTAAATATAAAGAAAAACGTTTTCACCTCAGTTTTAAAAAGAAGCTAAGAAGTATGTGGCTTTGGATGGAACATATTTTATTTTATTTTTATTTAAAAAGAAATACAATTTACCTCAATTTTGCGTGATAACCGAGGTAACATACATGCGTGTTTTTCCAATTTCATTACCGTCCTTAAACAAATCTTCACCGTCTATTTAATGACTATCAACGCTCAAGACACTTCCATTAGTGATCCTCATGAAACCTAAAACCTTCATTATAAAAGCATTATGAATATTTAAATTTAATAGTAGTGAATCCACAAGAAACCCAAACGTTTTTGTGAAAGTATCACTGTGATAGATTGTAATAGCAGAAAAAATTTGGTTTATTTAATATGTGGTTGGTGTGAGTGTATTTACTTTGTTAAAGATTTATGTGATTGATTGCAAGTGCATAAGATTATTATGGGTTCAAGGTTTGTGTTCTTAAATAATCATATAACTAAATATTTATTTTATTTATCTAACATTTTTTTGTTTTATATCAGAAACAAATGAATGTGAAAGCCATAGAGAATATATTGCATTCAACATTTGATTTTCCTCAAGATCAACGAAACGAGGATCCCCAACATTTTCTCTTCTCCAAGATATCTAACATTTATTCTTCACCGACAGCGATGACGATGAAGAATAACATTTTTACTTTAATATTATGTGTAAACAATGTAATATTCTGTGTAAAAAATGTAGTTTATAAACAAATTAATTTATTAATATTCTGTGTGAAGAATATAATGATTTTTATTAAAAAAAATAATAATCTATATAATCCCTCAATTTTTAAATAAACCGAGAGATATGAGGCGCTGTTTTTTGTAAATAATTAAAATGCAGATGCTTGGGTTCGAATCCAAGATCATATAACTTTACCCCTCGGTTTTTCTTTAACCAAAGTGATAAGTGACAACTTTTCATGTCACCCTTCGTTATGTCGCCTTGGTATCCAAGGATACATCTCTTTCGCGAGCAACGTTATAAGCGTTATTTGTAGTAGTGTGATTTGACCATGGTTGTCTATGAGAAAGAGGCTTAAACTGAAGAACAATATGATATGATCTTGGATGATCCTGAAGCCACTTCTTCTCTCGAAGATGCTTCTCTTCATGAACAACAAGTTGTCTCTAAATCTGAGATTGAAGCTACCTCTGTAATGAAGCCCTCTGAATCTAAATCCATTTCTCTTGTGCTGAAGACTTTGGAAGATTTGAAGCAAGATAATGTAGATGTTAGGTCTTGCATGAATAAACAAGATGACACGTTCAAGGAACAACCTCAGACCAAAACTAAAATTGAAGGCTTGCTTCAAGTTATTCTATCAAGATCGCTACCCTCAACCTAAAACCCTTTAGTTTTATATTTTTGTCATTTTATTTTGTGATTCTCTGTATCTTTATCATTTATTTCAATGAAGTTTCCTTTTCTCGTCTCTGTTTATTTTCCTTTATCTTTTTGTTTGATGACAAAGGAGGGGAAAAGTAAATTCAATTTTGATATACCTATTTTCCTTTCTAACCCTAAACACCTAACTCTTATAACTCTGAATGATCTGGGAACTTTGAAAAAGTTCACCTAAGTTACTACGAAGAATTTTTATCTAACCAGATTATCTAGAATTTGGTTTCATAAGTAACCAGGCTATCCAGAAAGAAGAAATGTAGACATGGTTTTGAACCATGCTCTGATACAACCCAGTTTCTAACCAAGCCAGGTTCTGATACAAGGAATCAAGAATTTCTAACCGGGCTCTTATGCTTCATCAAGCTCTGTTTAATCCCTGTTGAATAGCTTAAACCAAATTTTGATACAAGACATACAAGACAAATTCTTAACTATCAGACTTTCTGATACTAGAACAAATTCTCGTACAGGGAAGTTCTTTCTTTCATGCTGATTGAAATGTTATGTATTAAAATTATTTTGAGTCTTAAACTCAAGGAGAGCTTATAAACCTCACTCTGAAGATTTAAATTGAGAAATATTTTTAATAATATAAAACTCAGGGGGAGCTTAAAAACCTCATTCTAATATGTTTTTATGTGATTAAACCAAGTAAAAATTGTTCATCAAAATAAATGGTTTGTCATCATAAAAAAGGGAGAGATTGTAAGAACAAGATTTGGTTCTACATTTGGCCTTATGTTTTGATGATGACAATACATAGATTCATAAAGAATAATTTTATACCCTAATAGTTTTAGTTAAGTGTGCAGATACTAGATACAAGTTCTGACTCTGATAAAGTGACGTATGACATCATCAGACTCTGAACCTAGTGCACTCTGACTCTGAGGTGTATGTTTAACAAAGATTGATCAACGCTTATGACGTTATCAAGTTCTAAAGTCTTGTGCTTAACACTCTGACGACTAAGGTTCTAAAGACTCTGAATACCAAGGTTCTGAAGACTTTGAAGACCAAGGTACTGAAGGTTGCGAAGACCAAAGTTCTGAAGACTCTAAAGACAAGGTTCTGAAGATTCTCTAATACAGACTCTGATTATTCTTCTATGCATGCTTCATCAATTCTCCATCTGAAATCCTTTGAATAATTAAAGATAAGATCAAGAAAATTACGTGAGAAAATAATACAAATTACAATATCAATATTCCTTCCATTACACTAATTTTGTGGGAAAAGGACTGTACTATTGTACCATTGTGTCTCCCATTTTCACAGACTGTTATGCAAGAATACAACTACATTTTTGGATTCCATTTCTTCCCTTCAACGGATCTATTTATTGCCTATATAAAGGAGCCTTGGAAGAATGGATAACATACAACATTTTGGCAAAAATAACTATTACGTATACAATGCAAATTGTGAACATTTTGAGAGAAAGAAAAACAACACACAAGGAACTTTTGTTCATACACTTTCGTAGAAATTATGTGTGAAACTCTTTGTAATTCATTTGTGTAATCTGCTTTCTTAGAAGCATCTTGTAACAAACTTTGTATCTCAACTTTTGAGTTGTATTTCCTTGAGAGACATGGTATAGTCAGAATTTCTCAAGAAGACATTGAGAGTTAGTCTTTGTGATTATAATCAAGTTTGGTTATAATGGATAAGTCCTTGTGATAAGGCAAAATCACTTTGGCGGGTGGACTGGAGGTAGCTTTGTTAACAGCGAACTAGGACAAAAATAAGTGTGTTCATTATTTTTTGTTATAAGTTTTCTCCTTGTTCTTTTAGGTAGCAAAAGATTTTCATTCTAGAAACCCAATTAACCCCCTCCCCCGCCTTCTTGTGTTTTTTTACCTTCATATCTATCATATTATAATTTTCTAATATAATCTGAAAAGTTATATATTCGGTAAGGGGTTGGAAAACACTCAAACCACATAAGATATAATAAACCCATCTTTTAAACAAACATTAACCACAACATTCATCAACAACAAACCTTAAACAACATACAAGATAAAACAAACAACTCTTATTAAAAAAAACATCTACACGTAGCATAAAATACATTTAACACACAACTTTTATCAACATTAACAACATATCAACTCATAGAATGTCTTAGAAACATACCTGTCTCATAATGACATTCATAATGAAAGGAGGATGAAGCTGAAGTGAAAGCTGCAAATTTGTGTTAATTTTGAATGGATTTCATTCTGGATCTTTCACACAAGTTTGTAGTGCTCACTTTAGCTTCGTCCTCGTTATTGAAACAAGCATCCCTACCAACAAGTCAAAACAATCAGAAAATTCAAACATTATGAAACAAGCTATTGAAACGTAAAGAGTAATACATAAACAAATTTTGAACATAAAATATTGTGAAGGCGAATCTGTAAGGTAGCCATTTGCTAAGATTTGATGCAACAAAGATAACCCTTTGAAGAAGACAAGTTCGCTAAATAAGTTTGGCGTTTCCATATGAGAGATACGGGTGACATAAATGTTACATTTTTGTTTTGAGAGTGACGAGTGAAAGAGTTGTTAGTGTTTTGTTTTGAGAGAGACATTTATCATGTGCTGAAACGAGAGATAATTTTGCTTATATATAAATAAGTAACATATTTCACTACGGTTGATATATGAACTGTGATGAAATATTTGCACCTTACACCAAATTGATTATAAGAATTGTGGTGATATACAAGGTTAAACCCATTGTGTCACGATAAATAAAAAATTGTTGGTGTTGGGATTGAACTCTTTCACTTCAGATACATTTCATTGCGATTGTTAACTATGATCGTAGTAAAATGTCTTTTAGCAAATAAAAAAATGTCTAAAAAAGAGTTATTATCACAGTTAACAGAAAGGTCATTGTAAAACGGATGTTACGAAATGTCGATTTTTTAGCAGTGGTTTCATAAAAAACGAAGATCAATATTTTTTTAATTAATAAAAAATGTTTGTTTTTTAAAATAAAAAGAGGAAAATATAATTAGTTAGCTGAAGAAAGATTAGTTTTAAATAAATAATAACAAATAGTTAGTGGGAAAATAATTAAAGATTGTTAGTGTAAAAATGTTAGTTTTTATATAAAATCTTTAAACTGCTCTTAGAAATTCATTAATCTGACCCTTTATTTAATAATTTAATAATTTTTCTATATAAAATTTTAATGCTAGAGTAAATATCATTTTAATAGATTTTAAAATATATGAATATAACTTTTTTTTATTTAACAACAATACAGTTATTTAATCGAAATTAAACTAATTTTTTTATTTACATATAAAAAACTTTAGGCGCGTTAGACTTATTAATTTAGAAAAAATATTAAGCCTGAAAACATTGAACAATTTGTTGACAATGGTAGGAATTGGATGGAGGGCATTCCCACTACATCATGTATAAGTTGCCCACGGCATTGGTCACGTGTCTCTCTTCCTTGCTCACTAAGATTCACCTTGCCCATATAGTATCATATTTTAGCTAATAAATAATGGTAATATATATATTTCAAATTATGAAGAAAAAAACTTTATTTTCTATGTTTCTTATGCATGGACCACTTCACATTATTTGATTTGATGGTTTGAAACTATCTGCTATTGAAAACGATGTTTCCTAGAAAAACTGTAAAATAACACTAATTTGGTTTTTTTCTTCTATAAAACCAATTTTTAATTAATATAACCAAATAGGGAGATATTGAAACGGTAAAATGATTCTGAAAGTAATGGCATGAATGAATTGGAGATGGAATAGATGTGAAAGTGGCTTTGATTTTTTTTTTTTTAAATATGCATGCCGCCTATGCCTATGAGTAAAATTATTGCAAAAGGTAAAAATTTAATTAATGAGTAAATTATTGTAGTATATCTAAAAATTGATCATCATAAGTAACATTTTTAGTTTTTAAATTATTGAAAAATTTAGGATTGAAAAATTAGAGGTGTCTAAAACATTTTAAAATGCAAAACAAAAAGGTAAAATAATTCAAATTTATTTGCCTTTGAGTTCAATAAGTGGAATTACTGTAATGACAGTTAAATGCAAAACTTAAATTAATTGACAAAAGAAAATGTAAAAACTGAAATAACTCTAGAGTAGTCCGAGGGCTTTTTATCTTTATAAATAAATAATAATGACTCTTCCTTCGTTTCATAAACATGTGTAACATCATACGTGGATTTGGATCCTCTACTGCCCTGTCTCTCCAGCTCAAATCACGACCCTTCATTTGCAGTTTTTCTCTCATAAAATTATTTATTTTCTTTAAAAAAAAAATTCTTGTAAAGTTTCAGAACTCTGTCTCACAAATTGGCTATAATAATACACGGAATCCTCCTTATGTTCACAACTTCACATATCATCTCTCTATAACATACTTGTTTTCTATATTTTTGTTCTCTCTCTATCTACATTTTGCTTAATCTTAATGGCAGATAACAACACCAACAACAGCGGTGCCTCCGTCAGCAGAAAGACCAGTACCAGGGAAACTAATAAGTTCCCCACCAAGACGGATGTTCTCTACCCCAATCAGCCATCACCCCCAACAGAGAGTACTGCCAACAACAGCACTAGTACTACCGGAACTGGTAAGTTCCCCTCCATGACGGATGTTCTCTACCCCAAGCAACCACCCAGATGATGAACAAGCACTGATCACACCACACAACACCACCTTTGAAGGTTCTGTTCTGTATCTGTTTTTAATTTTCTGTGTCTCAGTTTCAATATGTAATGTATGGTGGCTGTGTGGTTCCATCTCTTTCTCTCGCCTTTAATTTTCCTTTTTATTTGATCGGTATGGATTGTGGAAAAATTCCTTCTTTTTGTAACGATTTGTCGGAAGATCTCTCCGACATGTTATCGACAGAAAGACCAAACTTACTGTAATCCTACAAAATTATTAATGTTATATGCAGTTTCTTATATGTTATTCTTGCTTTTTTCTTGCATAGAAGTGTGTTCCATGGGGGTGGTGCAAATAGCAGCAGCAAAACTTACTTTTCTACAAAATTATTCTTACTATGAGTAAAATTAAAGCACAACCCACCGCCATCTTCTACTTGCCAATTCGCCAACATTCTTCTCAAACGCACATGTTCTGTTCTGTAGCATCTAAATTCTAGAGAGATATAGTAATGGCTATTCTGAACTGATCTACCTGTAATGGCCGATCTTGGTGGTTTTCTTGAGGCTGAATTTATACATCGGAAAACTCTATACCACATCAATCAAACAGTATCACACGAGAGAGTACTGGGGGTGGTGCAAATAGCAGCAGCAAAACTTACAAAGTTTCCCACCCTCCGGTAGTTTTTCTTGTGTCTGTATTTTTAATTTGGTCCCACCTCAAAACCGAGAGGAATCTAAATCCTAATTATATTTTTTATTATATTGTAAAATGTAAAAATTAATTAATGAGTAAAATTATTGGAGTTTATCTAAAATTGATCATTATTAGCAATGTTTTTTTAGTTTCATTTTTTTTGGTACACAATGTCAATTATTATGTTTAAGGAAAGTTTTATGATTAAAAATAAGAGGTGTACTATGTAAGATTGTAAAAAGCAAAACAAAAAGTTAAAAATAATAAAAATTTAATATGCTAGTGAATACTTAATTATCAGATCCTTTGAATTGAAGTAATGGAATTACTTAAATTAGATTTAATTTAAAACTGAAATTAACGATCAAAAGAAAAGTAAAACCGACATTGTGCTAGAATCAACCGAGAACATTTTTTGTATATAAATAAATAATAATGACTCATTTCCTTCCTATCATAAATATATCATACTTTAAGTTAAATAAATCACAAACGCCATCTTCTACTTGCCATCTCCAATTCGCCAACATTCTTCTCAAACGCACATGTTCTTGTTCTGTAGCTTCTAAATTCTAGAGAGATATTGTAATGGCTATTCTGAACTGATCTACCTGTAATGGCCGATCTGGGTGATTTTGTTGAAGCTGAATTTATACGCCGTCAAAATCACTGGTATAAACCATGACTTTAAATTGCCGTTGCGGCTGCGGATGCAGTTGCGGTTGCAGTCATTGCGATTGCGGTTATTGCGCCTGTTGTGATGCGGATTGCCGTCGTTGCGGATTGATGCGGTCCGATGCGGGCAAATGTGGTCGTTGCGGTGTTGTGATGCGGCCGTTGCGGTGTTTTAATGCGGTTTTTAGTATGATTTACAATCACACCGCAATTGCGGCCTGATGCGGATGCGGACACTACCGCAACCGCAATATTGTGGCCGCATCAGATAATGCGGTCCGCAATTTAAAACCATGGTATAAACAGTTCCTAAACGGTTCCAGTCTCGTTGGATCTCGGGTTTTCCAAAGCCGGGCAAAAAGTCTAATTTGAATATGGACACCAAATTTAGTGTCTACATAGTGTTATTTGGACTACCTCTTACCGGCTTTAGGGTGTGTCTGGTAGGAGAGAAGTATAATAGAGATTAAGAAGAGAAGTCGGATATTTATCTTAATTGAAGGGCAAAAGAAATAGAGTAGAGCCAACAAAATAGCATGGGCTCCACCTATTTCTTTTTCTTCTTTGATATGGGAAGAAAGAAGAAGAGAAACTGTTTTTTGTGTTATTCCTATCATTGCACTTATATCCAATTCTCAAACACACTTGTTGTCATGGCAGATCCTGTTACTGAAAAAAAAAACAGCCAATGCCAACCTTTCTTAAAATACTAGATCTTGATAATATAAGACGATATGACAGGCAATTAGAAGATGAGAATCTATAATTGAAAAATGGCACTAATTAGTTTTCTTAATTACTTTCTCCAATTTTTTTTTTAATTGTCAATTACAAAGTTTAAGATATTAAATGTAATTTTATTAAAATTGTCTCTGAATAATTATTATAGTATTATAGAAAGAGAAAAAGTAAAAAAAAAAATTAATTAAAGATATTATAAGTAAAAGAAAAATTATTGTATGAAAAATAATAATATTAATTAAATTTTTTAATAAGTGTAAAAAACCAAAAAATAATACTTAAAAAGAAAATAACGGAATATTATTTATATACACGGGGCTGGTGCTGAAATGGATGATAAAAGAGGATGGTTATCATAAATTTTAATTAATATATACTTAATAATTTAAAGAGTAATTTGAATTAATGAATTTTTCAACTAATTAAAAATATCCTTAAGTAATTTTATAAATTATAACAAACTGAAATAAAAAATTAAGTTGATTTGGATGAAAATATTATTTATATATTTTATAAATTAATTTAATTAAGTAATTATAATTATTTGTATTTTTTAACCAAGGACACTTTTGACTTTTTAAAAAAAATTACATTTTCCTCTCTTCTATTTCTCTCATCATTCTCTTATACCAAACAATATCTTAAATCTACTCTATTGCTCATATATTTCTCTCTTCTCATACTTTCTCTCTTTTCGATTTTACTCCTCGACCAATCAGCCCCTTAATGCTGGTTTGTTTTTAACTTTTTTAAAATGATTTTTATAATGTAAACTTTTGTATAAAAAAAATTATAAACAATGTGTTTCACCCAGGTGCGTGAACACGAGCTTGTCAAAATCACTTAATCAATTGACGATTATTTGAATAGATTCCAGTTATTAAAAACAAGGTGTTTCACCCAGGTGCCTGAACACGAGCTTGTCGAAATGGCTGCTGGTGGTTTAGACTATTCCATCAGGAAAAAGCTAGATATTTAATATCTAAGAGATATGGCCCAATTGACAGATAGAGTTAGATAAGTCGAGAGGTTGAAGGCTGAAAATGCCAGATCGAGTAAGGGTAAGAAAGAGTGTATAGGCTATGTCGACATGCAAGACCAAGACATAGTGTCTGAGGTTGAATATGAACATGTCGAAGAGTCCGAGGTCGACATGGCTGAGTTAAAGCTAGGGCCTCCATAAGTGTGTAAGTTGTTTACACCTACAAATGGGAAGAATCCTGCAGAACCCAAAGAAAACGATAAGCTTCCTAAGAAAAATTACACCTTCAACGTAACCAAATGTGATGAGATATTTGATTTGCCAGTTGCAGATGGTCAAGTGCTTATGCCCCCAGGAGAAAAAGTGTCACCAATAGAACAAATAAAGAAACGAGGTTTTGTAAATATCATAATTTTTAGGACATAAAACTTCACAATGTTTTCTTTTTAGGAATTTAGTGCAGAATGCTTTGAACGAAGGCAGACTCAAATTTGCTAAAGGGAAAACCCCTATGAAGATTGATGGTGACCCATTGTAAATTGGAAATGTCAGTTATGTAGAACCTGCTGTAGTCAACATGGTTGAAATTACTGAAGATTTCGACATGACTGAATTCGAAAGTGAGAATCAAATCGAAACTGTGTTCCCAAAAGCTGTTGAGAGTCTTGTGGAGTTCCTGTACAAGTGTCAGATTGATGATTTTGAGGTGATATTTGTTGAACCCTAATTTTTACCCCTAAGATTTCGCACATCTCGTTTACATTTCATACCACAAACAAGATCACAATCTTTGTTTTTCCCGAGCATCTGTATATTATTCTTACTTGTCTGTGTTTACTAACCTCTAACCAAAATGCAAAAAAAAATTTTGCTGCAGTTTCTCTCTATGTGTGTTGTGCAGATTTGTCAAGGACAATGAAGTGATTTCAAATCAAGTGTGGTTGTTCAGCTATGATCCAGTCCAGATGGATGTTTGACCTAATCCTGGTCAAACTATCAAGTTTGTTTCATCTACCTATCATTTGTGCCATTAGTTCGTTTCTCAAACAGTGATTGTTCAAGGTCAAGATGTCTTGAGATTCTTCAGTTTATCAAGCAGTGATTCATATGAGTTTTAGGTTCAGAAAGTCAGGATCATCATGATCAGAGTTCAATATTCAACTGTGTTCATCTGTGGATTTATTTTCCTAGATAACTGATTCAGACAAGTTCAAACAGATTTAAATGGTTGTTGATCAGTTGTGATTTGTTCAATGGTAGCTGTGTGCATATTTTATCAGAGGCTTGTGAAAAAAAGTCAAGATTGGTTTGGGCTGAAAATAAAGTTTAGCTATCCATTTTTTTATGTCCACTTCATAAACCATTATCCACATTTAAACCAATTTATCCATATCCTTTCATTTCTTAACAAATGCTAAACTACATAAGCATATTGACACCTTTTTCAAAAGACTTTAAAAAAACACCAAACTCATCAACCTCTTTTGTGCCCTCGCGCACTCTTTCCTTTAGAACTTTTTCATAAGTTTAGACATGATTCATTTCTTTAAGCGGAATTATTCGCTTGGAAATGACGACTTGTCTTTACATTTAAAATCAACCAAAACAAACAATTTTCATTCTTTGTACCACGAACTACGGGGTTTTGATCCTACATTGCACATCGTGGGTACGTAGGCATGAGGCGAAAAGTCTCTCCAAACACAAAAATCTTAAAAACAATTTCTCTTCTCACCTCCTCAATCTCTTTTCAAGCAAACATTTTCAGACCAAAAGCGGTAGATATTTCAAAGGGCTCCTATAGAGTACTATAGACGTTTTGGGTGCTAACACCTTCCCATTGCGTAACCAACTCCCCTTATCCAGTCTCTCTTCACTTGTTCTTGTTGTAGAGCTTGTGTGGATTTTGTTCGCTCTTTTTCCTTTTCATTTTGGATAAAATAAAAGTAACTTAATCAATAGCTTACACTCACAATTTTGCCGCTACAATGTTATGTCCACGATGTAGTGCTATGTTCAACAAGAAAGCTGCTAAAAAGTTCGAAAGTGCTTAAAAGGCTAAAGAAGTCGAGAAGGTCAAGCCTCAGTATTACTTCAACAAGAGAGGAGTGCCATAGAGGAACGAACAGGCGCCTGGAATGAACTAGCTTGTTGAAAAGGAGTTCGATAGGAACCCAAAATGGAGGAACTTTGAGATTGGTCAAGGATCTTCCATGACCTACAGGGAGAATTTCTAGATGTCTGAAAAGTTGTCTTATGGGACTAGTGCCAACTACAAGGGAAAAAATCCCATGACAAGAACACAATGGCAGAGATTTTAGAAAAAGAAGAAGGCAGAGAGAGATACTGCTGAGTCGAGCAACACTAAGCAACATAAAAATCAAACAAATGATCAGGTGAAAAAAACAGTGGGTAGGAAATTGTTTTCCCCCAAGACGGGTGTAGAAAAAGAGAAGACCGAGAAGGATGAGGAGGCTAAAGAGGATGAGTTGTTGCCTGATAACTCTGATTCCGGTTTAGAAGGTGACTTTGACTTCTTGTGCAATGTGGTTTCCGTACTCCCTTATGAGTATGATCGGGTGACAGAAGTTGTCGAGGAGGAAGACTATGAAGTTAGCCAAGTGTACAAAAGAAATTTCGAAAAAACATGGCGAACATAGCGCCATGTATTCCAGGGGAAATTGGCTACATGCCTGTATAAGAAGCATTTTTCTCTGTGAACCTTCACCCAACCTATGGGTTTACCTAGGTGCGAAAAGTTATGGGGGAGAAGGTATATGATGCAAATGCAATCCAACCAATAGGCTGGGGAGACGAATTTAGTAGTAATGACTGAGTTCGATCCATTAGATCGAATCACGACCTACGTGGCCGAGAACAGACTACAGGAGGCTTTAGAAGCCGAAGTACCACACATGGCTGTTGAGGCCAATGAAATCGAAGTGTTTGACTTGGGTAATTGAAGCAGTGTTGAACTTCAGCCCATCAGAGAGCCACATAAGACTGGTTCAGAAGAAGACGGTCGAGAGGGCCAAAGGCTAGATTGCATATATGACGACGAGCCTTTGGAATTTGAAAAGGACCCATTAGTGGCTACTACTAAGATGCAACCTCAAGACCCACAGGAGGGAATTGATCTGGGTGACGGATCGATCCGAAGGCCGACTTATATAAGCGCCAACATTGATCCGAACTTAAGGTTAGAAGTAATAGAATAGCTTAAAAATTTTAAAGATTGTTTTGCATGGGATTATAACGAAATTCCAAGTTTAAGCAGGGAATTGGTGGAGCTAAAGTTACCAATAATGGCAGGCCAGAAGCCAGTCAAGCAGACGCCAAGGCGATTTGCTCCAGAAATAATATCTAAAATAAAGGAGAAGATCGAAAGACTCCTAGGAAGGAGGTTCATAAGAACTGCAAGGTACGTCGAATGGCTTGCTAACATCGTTCCAGTTATAAAGAAAAATGGGACGTTGAGGGTTTGCATAGATTTTAGAGATCTAAATGCTACAACCGCAAAGAACGAATACCCAATGTGGGTCGCCGAGATGTTGGTTGATTCAAAGGCGGGTTTTAAGTACCTTATTATGTTAGATGGTTATTCTGGATATTACCAAATTTTTATTGCATATGAGGATGTGCCAAAGATGGAATTTTGATGCCTAAGAGCTTTAGGCACCTACGAGTGGGTAGTGATGCCATTTGGATTAAAAAATACTGGAGCAACTTATAAAAAGGTGATGAAATTTATCTTCCATAAATATATTGAGATGTTTATGGAGATTTACATTGACGATATAGTTATTAAATCTATGTCGAGGAATGATCATCTTGATCACCTTAGACAATCATTCGAAAGAATGAGGAAATAAGATGAACCCCCAAAAATGTGCTTTTTGTATGTAGGCAGGAGATTTTCTTGGCTTCGTGGTCCACAAGAAGGGGATCGAGATAAATAAAAAATAAAACGAAATCCATTAAAGGGACAAAGTCGTCGTCGACAAAGAAAGGAGTTACAATCTCTCTTAGGGAAGATTAACTTTTTAAGAAGGTTCATATCGAACCTCGGCGACAAAGTTTGAACATTTTCACCACTGCTTCGTCTGAGAAAATAGGAGTTAGTGTGGTGACCTGAGCATCAGAAGGTGTTTGACGAGATTAAGGCATACTTAGAGAATCCTCCTTGTTGCGGTGAGAATCGGATACCAAGCTATTAATTAACTTGAATCACACATCTTGAAATTCACCACCGAACTTTGATTTATCCAAAGGAAAGGGTAAAGATCGAAAAACCCTAAGTGTTCTATGTAGGAACATAGCTAAGAGATCTAAGGTTTGGGGGTTGGTTATACTAAGGGAAGGTATTAACACCCTAAGTATCTGTAGTACTCTACAGGAACTTCTTGTTTGTTTGTGTTATGTTATGTTTGCTTGCTAAGAATCTGCTAAAGGGTAAAGGTCAAGACCTATGGGTATGTACACTAAGTTTGCTCGCCAAGACATTGCATCTTGTCCCTACGTATCCTGACGGGAATGGAATCAGAGCATTCGTAGCTCCCCTCAAAAGGGGTGAGGAACTTCTTGACTATGGTCAAGGTCCCAAGGGAAAGTAGGGTGAAAAGCTTGAAAGCAAAGCTTGGGAGGATTGATTGTTTAGGAGAAGAGATTAATGGATATCTCTTGGGAAAGGATTGTGAAGGGTTAGACCGTCGTGAAGGAGAAGAGATTAATGGCTATCTCTTGGGAAAGTTTAAAGAAAGGTTTAAGAGTTATAAGAGATTAATAGCTATCTCTTGGGAAAACTAGGTTAAAAGGGAATGAAGTATTCACGGGAAGGTAAGGTCTGAAAGCACGATACCTACGCGGAGTGCGGCGACTCCAAGCCTAAGGCTAGGCTAAAAGGGTAATGAGCTATCTATGACCTTGTGGTTAATAGAGAAACTTTCCTTTGGAAACAAGGGAGAATATCAATTCTTATGGACAAGAATGTTACAAGGGATTTGAGATTCAAATGAGCAATAAAAATTCAAAGAGAATGTACAACAGTTAAGCATGAATAAATGGCTTAAACAAACAAGACAAGCAGAGCATACTTAAAGTTACAATAATTGAGAATATGTGTGAAGTGTCATACAAGTGAGGCAAAGATAATTCTCTTAAGAATTGGAATTTCAAGGTGAATGACAAAGGTTTTGAGTTTAGGAATCGAGGGCGAATATTGAGCCATGAACCTAGGTAAAGGACCTCATTCAAGGTCATAAATTGGTCCTCAAATATCCCGCTAATGTGTCCTAAGACACTTTGGAAAGTTAGCTCAAGAAGCTAGGGAGAAGAGGCTTTTTTTTCAAAATAGGTTCAAAAATTAAGTTTTAAACTACTTCTAAATTTAGAAAATAAGAAATAATTACTAAAATTTAAATAAAAATGAAAATAAAAATATTAGAAAATTAAATTAAACCTTGAAATGTCAACATGAATATTTTTGGAGTTTTTTAAACAATAACAACTATTTTTAATAGAACATAATTGAAAATGAAAATAAAATAAAATTATTTGAAAAGAAAATAAAAGGGGAGGTGCACTAGTAAAAGAAAATGAACTGAAGGTTATGTTGTTGTGCATGGGCCTGAAACAAGGAGGTGCGGTTAGCGAGTGTGGCAATGCCCAACTCAAGTACACGGCTGAAAAAGAAAAAAAAAACAAAACAAAGGGGACTGGGGCGAGGGGGATTCGAACCCCAGTCCCTTTGTGTACAGGCGCGTTTCTCTACCACTGGGGTGGCTATACATCAGTTGTATAAGCCACCCCCATAAATATATATGCCAAAATGAAAAAAGGAAAATAAAAATGAGAACGACATGAAATGTTACACGCCACAACATGCATCAACCGGTCACTTAGTCACTAAGTGACTACGCAACAAAATAATGGCCCAGCCACTCACATACTGCCACACACTCTCCCTCTCCTATGCAACGTGAACGAAGCTGCAAATCCATCGTGAAACAAAACCAAACAAAAGCATGGCAAACCCTCATCTTTCCCAGCCCTTTTTTTACCTCATTTCTCCATCATTTTTCATAAACCAACAACCTAAATTGATCAGTAAAAATCAAGGTTTTTAAATATGCTACTTGTTTTCCCTAAGGCTAAACATACAAGTCAAGCGAAGGCCAAAACCAGGGAGCATACAACAAGGTTCAGAAACTTAGAAACTCAAACACACCAGCCATGCCAAGAATGCAGCGGTTTAAATCATTTAAACATAATAATATACACGTGCTATCATCAAAGAACAAGTTATATCATATCATGCTTATGAGTTTCAAGAGTTTAGAGGCTTACCTCTTGGAGTAGGTCCAAGGCCTTTTCAAGGGACTTGAAGAAGTGTGCTTTCTTTCCCTTTATGCTTGTTGATGCTAGGAGGACTGACCAGGATGCTTGGAATGGCTGGATGCAAGCTGGAACTCCAAACCCGAGCCCTTGTGTCAATGGAAACTTGAAAATGGCAGATGTTGGTAGAGGTACTACAGTTAGTGTTTGAGTGTTTAGAAGTTCTTCATGAAGTGTTTATGGAGGGTTTGTGGTGTTGGATGAGGGAGAGCTCAAGTGGAAACTCTTGCAGCAATGTTTTTGCAAATGGAGGTGTGGAAATGGTATGTAATGGTGGAGTGATTTCAGTTAGGTTTCAGGTGTTTGGATGAGCTTGATGAGGTATTTTGAGATGGTTTGTGAAGTTTGAGAGTGAATGCACGAGTGAGATGGCTGTTTGGAGTGTTCTTGCAGATTTGCAAGAACAAATGGATGGGAGAAAATGGAGAGTATTCAGCCCTCTTCTGGGGTGAATCTGGTGTGGTTTGGGATGTAGAGGGAGCCTATATTTATAGGGAAAGTTAAGAGTTTAAGGTATGGTCAGAATCCACAACTTGCCAATTTTGCCCTTTTTGAAAAATATCTCGTGTGAGCTGGCTGCTGAGCAAAGGGAGCCCTCAATACTCTAGTCATATGCCTCTATTGCAATGTGGATGGATTGGAGTGGTTCAGAGTCCAAGTTACAAGAGGAATTGTGGATTGTCATACTTTGTTGGAAAAGTTTCTCTCACATCCAGTCTACTTGCACCAAGTTGAATAAAACTAAATTATTCTAATGTTACCACTTGAGTGAATCGTGGCAAAGGATCCAAATGGTGTTAAGTTGGTCTTTAATCATCAGAAAAGTGAAAGTTTTGGTAAAATTCTGATTTTCTAAGTGTATGACAAAATGCCAGCATGCCATCTTTAGTGCACCATAACTTAATAACCATTGATCCAAATTGTGAGATTTTTGATCCTTTGCAAAATAGGTATTTGATAGAACAAGTTTCATGTGGAAGAGATATTAAAATGAGGCTTGGAATAGAGTGAAAATCGTCCATGAAGTCATGCACACCAAGCTGCCAAAAAGACTTAGAAAAAAATTTCTAAGTTATGGAAACTTTACAACTTGAAACACCTAACTTTAACACCTCATAACTTGAGATTGGTTTATCCAAATGATGAGTTCTACACATGCCTGGAAAGCTTGAAGAACAAGTAAAAACTTTCATGTCCAAAGATTTTCTATTTGAAGCATGTAAGTGGGTGAAAATTTGGGTTAAAGTCGTGTGCAAACAGTGCTGAAAAGGCTGAAATTTAACTAAGTCCCTAAGAGTGATTTATCTTCCAAGTCTTGTAACTTAAAAACCATGCACTTTTTGAAAGAGGGTCCTATAATATGTTTTGAAGATCATGGAAAGAGCTTCAATTTGAGCTTTGAGTCACTCCATTTGGATGTGTGGTTTGAAAGTTATGACTGTTTCAATTTTGGCACAAGTAGTGAAATTTCCTCCTTTAAAAAGTTTCATGAACCAAACCTTGCTTCCTTTTGCAAGAAACTTCTTAAAACTTGATGTATCATGCCCTAACTCATCAATGAGACATGTCATGATGGATTGAGGACTTGGATGTTTCATTTTGGATCAAAATCTCAAGGATTAGGGCCTCAGTCAAAACCCTAATTTCAACTGTGAACGCACTGGGATGATTTCTTATGATCTTGCTTCTTCAATCACATCTAAAGCTCATAGATGGTCCTCAGGGATGTCTTCTACCATGTGGAGTCAAGTCCTAGTGTTTGAGAACAAATCTTGCTCGAAATCAAAGGCCATGATTAACTTGTCTTGACAAAACCCTAATTGGAGGCAGGGTGAACTTGTGGCTCAAGACACTTGTGATGAGAGCCAGTCACACTTGAATTCTTGTTGAGTAAGACCTCTAGGATGTAGGTGAGCTCACATGGTTGCATTTGGAGTCTTAACTGTCTTTCTCTCTTTGAATCAGATGGGAGCTTGACTTAGGAGACTTTGCCCTTCTCTAAGTCCTGGCTTCCAAAATGAAATGGTTAGTTAACAATGCATATATGATTGAACCTAAATGTCAAGTGCAAAATGTTATGACATCTAAGGGGTAAAATTTGGGGTACAACACTCCTATCTTGTCGCCTCCGGTTAGGAATATATTTATGAGGATGTACATTTAATCCTCAGACCTGACCATAGGGAGCCTGTTATAGCCCAATTGAAAAGATGTGCCTATGTATGTATTTTTCTTGTACGAAGTTAAAACATTATATAAGGCCAGATGATGTTTTCGTTTCTTACCAATTTGATGTTAATAAATACATGTTGTCTAAGCCAACTTTTCATAGTTGAATTGGAAAATGGGCACTTGCTTTAACTGAATATTCCCTTACATATGTGCCTTTAAAGGCCATGAAGGGTCAGGTAGTCGCAGTCTTCATTGTGGATCATGCAGTGGTCGAGACACCTGTAAATTACTTGGAAATGGAGCCTTGGAAGTTATACTTAGATGGTTCAAGCCATAAGAATGAAATTGGCATCAGAACTTTGATTCTTTCGCCAAGCAAAGTACCAACACAATTTAAGTTTAAAATCGAGGGCTCGTGTTCCAACAACGAGCCTAAGTACGAAGCTTTGATAGTTAGACTCGAGATGTTGTTAGAGTTGGGGGCAAGGCGAGTCGAAATAAAAGGAGATTCTGAGTTAGTCGTGAAGCAGATAACAAAAGAATACAAGTGTATCAATGAGAACTTGATCATGTAATTTGTTATAGTAAATCGATTTATCAAGTGTTTTGACTTCGTGAATATCAGACATATTCCTAGAATTGAGAATCACGAAGCAAATGAATTGGCACAAATTTCTTCGGGGTATAAAGTGCCAAAAGGAAAGCTAGAAGAGTTTATTGAATTTCGAGGAAGAGTTCAGGCAACAAGGCTTTCTCCATCAGATCTGGCGTTGATGAGGGTTGGATCGGTAGACTCAGAGAACCTTGAAATCTGTGTTGTCGAAGACTTACCTGAAACTGAATGGAGAAAACCCAAAGTTGATCACTTGAGGAATCCAGTTGGATCAACAAATCAAAAGATCAAGTATAGATCTTTGAATGATGTAATCATTAGCAATGAATTGTTTAAAAAGACCCCTGAAGGAGTGTTGCTTAAGTGCCTTAGTGAAGAAGAGGCATACTTGGCCGTTTCGAACACCCATAATGGGGCGTGTGGTGCTCATCAAGTGGGGAACAAGATGAAATGGTTGTTGTGTTGCCATGGCATCTATTGGCCTACCATGCTTAAGGATTGCATGGATTTTGCTAAGGGTTTCCAAGAATGTCGGTTTCAATCAGGCATACAACACGTCCCTACAAGCGAGTTGCATGCAATAGTGAAATCTTGGCCATTTAGAGGATGAGATTTGGACTCGATTGGAGAAATTCGACCTGCGTCCTCTAAAATCCAGAAGTATGTATTGGTTGGAATTGATTACTTTACAAAGTGGATCGAAGTAGTCCCGTTAGTGAAGGCTGATCAAGAGGCCATAATTGAGTTCATCGAAAGGAACATTATTTACAGGTTTAGAGTTCCTGAGACCATTACGATAGACCAAGGGCCAGTGTTTACTGGTTGAAAGATGCAAGAGTTTGCATCAGAAATGGGAATTAAATTATTAGCCTTAATGCCCTATTACGCTCAGGCAAATGGGTAGGTTGCATTTGCTAATAAAACTATTACCAACTTGATCAAGAAGCATGTTGGGAAGAAGATGAAGAATTGACATCAAACGTTAGACAAAGTCTTATGGGCTTGTCGAACATCTCCCAAGGAGGCAACAACCATAACTCCATTTCGATTGACGTATGAGCATTGAAGTTGTGTTGCTTGTGGAGATTTATTTGCAATCAGTCCGGGTTCAACGTCAACATGAGATCCCATCAGACCAATATTGGGGAATGATGTTGGACGAGATGTTTGATTTTGATAAAGAACGGATGGCAGCGTTAGATGCGTTAATAAGACAAAAAGAGAGATTTTCCAAAGCCTATAACAGAAAAGTCAAGTCCAGAGCATTCTCGAACGGAGACTTTGTTTGGAAGGTCATTTCGCCTATGGATCAGAGAGATCGAGCCCTAAGCAAGTGGTCACCAAATCGGGAGGGGCCATTTTGAGTACTTCAAGTATTTTCAAATAACGCCTACGAAATCGAAGAATTAGCCATGGTAAAACGAATTATAAGAGTAAATGGTAAGTACCTTAAACGGTATAGACATATGTTACAAGAAATTCAAATTAAACAAGAGTAATGTCCTAAACGAAACAAAATTTCCACCATGGTATTAAGATGCCAAAATGGCAAAGTCATTACAAAAGATGGACATAGACATTACAATAAGCGAGGATTAACAAAAGTAAATCAAAGGAAATACAAATCAGACGGGGAACTGTGCCTTGAATTCTTCGATCTCGACCATGAGAAGATGAGAGGTTCTCCATAGTTCTTTGAACTTGCGTCCTCGACCAAAACCAAAGTAAGTTGTGGGATACTCTAAAGAAATTTTCAAATAAGTGAGATGCTAAAATAATAATAGGCAAAGACAAAACTTGATGATGATACCTGAATAAGGGTGTGTCGCGGTGAGAATCGGATATCAAGATATTGAATTAACTTGAATCACAAATCATAGTTCACCACTGATCTTTAATTTATCAAAGGGAAGAGAAAAATAACGAATAACCCATAAACATGCAATGCAATGCAAAGCTAAAAAGAATCTAAGGTTCGGGGGTTGGTTATACCTAGGGAAGGTGCTAGCATCCTAAGTATTTATAGTACTATACATCAACCTCTTGTTTTATTGTGTTATTTGTTATTTGTTATCTGTTTGCTAAGGGTGAAAAGAAAAGGGAGACCTAAGGTGCCATTCCTAAGTATGCTCGCCAAGACATCGCATCTCGTGCCTACGTATCTTGACTAAAAGAATCAGAGCATTCGTAGTTCCCCTCACTAAGGGTAAATAATGTTTGTTGGTTGGTTTTAGGAGAAGAGACAAGTTATCATCTTAAGGAGAACACTCAACTTAAACCACCACAAACATATGGAAGATGGATCTTTGCTTCACATTAAGAGAAGGGCTCCAACTCGGATATAGAATCGACGAGTATGCCACATACCTCTCTCAAGGGGAAAATACTCTACATCTTTTCGTCTATGTCATGGGGTAGGAGAATTGCATCTCGACTAGGGATGACTCACGTCTAATTCTCTCATGGAAAAGGGAAAATAACTGTAAGTTGTCTAAGTTAACGTCCTAAGGAAAACTATTCTAAGGGAAATTAACCTCAGGGAAACTATCTAAGGTAATGCAACCTAAGGGGAGCAAGGATCATACAACGAGGTAAATGATGCAAATGAGAAATGCAATGCACATGACTGTACAATCATCTACAAGTCCTTCCCTTGGACTTAAACATATGTAATCATAAAGATTCAAAAGCCACAAGTAAGCATCAAATAAGATAACCATCATAGCAATGAGTCAACAGCACGGCCTCAAATCATCAAAATTACGATCATGAACAAGTAACAACATATGTACCAAATAAGAATCAAGGCATGTAATCAAATCACAAGGTAAGACATCAAGAATAAATATCATCAATTAATCAAGACAAAGTATCAAGAGTTAATCGAGAACATCAAGCATAAATCTTAATTGAGGATTAGTCTTAACTCAAAACTTATCCAGATCAACATCAAAATCGAAATTAACAATTATTATCAAAATTAATCCTTAAAAAAACTAACATTATAATAAACTAAATTAGCATTAAAAATCTAAATTCAAATTAAATCAAAGATCAACATAAGTTTTTTTAATAACAAGAATTATGGGCTTATGGGAAAATAACAAAAAATAAATAAATAAAATAAAAAATGTTGGGCCGAAGGACTTGGCCCATCCAAACCACAACATCAATATGATGAAATTGAGGAAAGGAAAAAAAAAAGAACATCAAAACAATTCAGCCAAGGTTCCTTTCTTTCTCTCGCTAATCTCTCACCATCATTCTCTCTTTTGCACGCAATCGCAATCGTGAGAGGAAGCCTCCGCCGCGCCATTCTCTTCCTCGCATCATCATCACCTTCTCTCTCACAGCCAACATCCTTTTCTCTCTCTCACAAATCACTTGCATCATCTCTATATTCCGTTCTGATCGCGCACGGATTCTCAATAAAAAAATAAGTTCTGCCGCGCCATGGCTATTAGCCGGCGATGACGGAGCAAGCTACTTGCCTGCTCTCAAATCATGTCAAAGCAACTTTTAGATTCGCAACAAAAATCAACGGTATCGCGACAAAGGGAGTGGAAATTGAATGAAGAATCACCTCAAATTGAACGAAGGTACCAATTTGCTTTTGATAGATGTCACAAATTCTCGCCTCTCATCTCTTTCCGCCTTTCGTGTTGACGTGATGCGTATATGTTGTGATGTTGTTGCTAAGATTCTGCTTCTTATTGTTGTCAATCGTATGCTTGTTGTTGTTGCTACTATTTGTGCGAATGATGGCCTTTGTTGTGTTTGAATCTTCCCCTGCTAATCTGCGTGTTTGTGTGTGTTTTTGATTTGTGGTAACTGCTTAGTTCATGTGAGCGATAATGGTGTTGTGCGCTATCGTGTACTGTACTGCTATTCTGTGATTTCCATTCCCTGTTTTGAATACATTTTTCTCTTTTTATAGGCATGTGTAAGATTCCACTTCTGATTCTGACTTAATGCGCAACACTATTCTGTCGGTTTTGGTTTTGAGAAAATCGTGTTTGTCCAATTTGTGTTATGCGACTTGAATTCACTTTCAGCTTTTGCTCCGACATGTTTGTGAACCATTGAATGGCTTTCTGTTATCGTGTGATATGTTTGTGGATTATTTTTGGAAAGAAAAACTATAGATTTGAACTTGTTTGACTCGTTGTGATTCTCATGATTACTTGATTGTGTTAAATCGATGATTGTTGTAACTTGGTGATTCTTGCTTTTTCTTGACTTTTCACATGTTTAGAAACAACAATAACCATGGACACTTCATGGTTATCAACCATCTCTTTGGCTACTTTCTCAAACCCCTGCGAACCACTTTGGTGATGAAATGATTGGATATAATCTATTATCTCATTAAGGACCAATGTTTTACATTAATTATTTCCCTCCCCAATCCATATTTCTTTCACTTTTTCTTTCTTTTTTAGGTTGGAAGAAGTAGGAGGATGTGGTAATTGTCTTCGAGACTTGGCGGAAATGCCATGGCGGCTCAATGTAAGATCCTATGAAAGAACCATTTGAGTTCTGGGTTGGGGAAGAGAAACATGACTTAGTTCCTATCCATATATTCAACAATATGTTTCATATAATCTTGGCTTGCTTTATGATTTCCACTTGGAAGCGCTTTGTAATTTGTATCGAAATTTTGTGTCTTCAACTTTGAACTCGGCTTGTAAATAACTATTAAACACTTTTGAATTCAAATCTTGTATCAATCTTGCACATTGAGAACCTTTGAACTTGATATTTTGAATTGTATTTGACTTGGAAATGATGTTGTATCTTGACCTCTTAGGCTTGCAATTATCGTGGATGGGTCATGATTTAATACCAAAGTCTTAAAATAATAATGACTTAGAATTGAACCTTGATACGATGAACTTGAAATGGTGAGTGAATATGGATGGTTATGGAATTTGAAAATTTTGAACAATGCATGAATGTGTTTTGGACCTTGAAACTTCGAATGGATTTGTACTTTGAATTCTGAGTAATCTCTATAAATGGACTTTTTAATTTCGCCATGCTTACCAACTTGATCCAGTCAAATTGAATCATTTAAACTCAAAACATTATGAACCAATCTTTGATGTCACATGGAATCCACAAACCAAATCATGCTACTTTGTCACCCTAATTTCAATGAATCCACAACTTCATCCTTTTGCACCATACCTTGTACTTTAATCAAACAAAACCCTTACTTTTAACAAGTCTCTCTTCACTTGATGGCTTTAATGAAGAAATAACTTGAGACTCTTGATTTTAAAGAAATATAGTTAAGATATCTTCAAATATTGATCCAATAATGAAGAAAGAGGCCTAAAAGTGGAGTCTAGCTCAAGTAGAAACCCTATGACTATTTTAAGTTAGGATCAATTGGTCATGACCTGAAATGTTTGACTGAAAGAACCAGTACCATCTACATTTGAAATTGCTGCACTTGCGCAAACTAGTTAGTCATGATAAGCACACTCATGGGACCCTATGACCTAATTCTCGAAAGATCATGGCCAAAGGCCAGATGAACATACAGAGAAAAACTGATAAAGGTAGGACAAATTCGGGTTATGACAGATGAGATGCGTGATATGCCATGCAGACGATGCGAAATGAAAACAGAATCTTAGGGTAAAAAATTAGGGTATGACAAGGCGGTAGTAGTCTTTGTGGCAGCAGAAGTCTTCGTTTTCTTTTTCTTGGGTTTGGAAGCTGGGGATTGAGGATCTCTTTGTCGAATTTAGAAAAAGAAAAGCTATAAAGAGTGTCATAAAGACAGAAGAAAGTATAAGAAGTAAAAGTACATTCTTTCTAGGTTCTTCTAATTGTTTCATCTCTCTCGTACCAGAAGGTCCCTCGACATGGTCGTCAATTGGAGGTTCAATTTCATTTGAGGATCGAAGAAGTAAAGAAATAGTAAAGAGTTTCATAACAAAACATACCCTGTTGCTCTTTGGGCATGTCAGAGAGGGCGTCAGAGATCCTGGACAAGAACTGGTCCTCTGAGAGGTGATGAGAAAGATACCCGTTCCCCAGTCGTGGAACCCCAAAGTTATGTTGATGGATTGATGAAACTCAAAGAGGGGAAGCTCTAAGACTTGGTTGCAAGAGAATTTTGTACTGAGTTTAAATTCTTTATAGTTGAATTTGAACTGACCTACAGATGTCATCCTCCCAAACATAGAGAGAGGAAGGCTGAAATTGGCTGCAACCAAATTGCCTGGCCACCAAATTAGGTCGGTAGCAAGAAGCGCCAGCTTCAATTCTAGATGACAGGATTGTAGAGGTGAGAAAAATGTCCTAAACCACATTCGACATACCAGTAGTCGAAGGTGGGGTGCCAGGAAATTTGTGCTTTAGTCACGCTAGGCCAATTGAGTGATCCACAAAGGGAGCCATGTTTGCTTTAAAGACTTTGGTGCCAAGGAACAGCTCGATATACTTGATAAGAACATTTAAAGTGGGATTTTTTCCGGGAGTAAGCAAGGCCAGCCTAGTACCTTCGATGGCCCATTTCTCAGTCGCCCTCATCAAGGCTTAAGAATCAATAACATGAAGCTTCGGTTCGAAAGTGGCGTTCAACCACAATTACAAAAGCCAAAAGGGACTTGAGAGTGGGAGAGACTTACTTTTGGTGTTTTCAGAAAGGTGCTTGAGTTTGTTGGAGGCATCTCCAAGTGATTAGTAGAGGCTGTCCAAGAGAAGTTTAATGAAGGAAATGTTTCGTCCTTCTTGAAGCTGAATGGCCAGGGGGACAAACTTTTTAGCCACCTGCAGGGAGCTAGAGCAAAAAACATAGTAAGAGAGCCAAAATGCCTGAAAAGCAATGTGCTCTTCGTCAGAGACCTCTTCACTAGCAGTGTCGTAGTTGTCGGAGATGAAATTATTGTAAATGGGACGTCTAATGGTGAATTCGTGTTGGGTTATCAGAGTTGGGAAAAAGGTGGCACCAACGGGATTCAAACCTGTAATGGAGGTGTCGTCGAATAAATTTGGCGTCAGCATGCCACAAGGAAGCTGAATGGTGTTGGTCGATCCCTCCCAGAAGAAGATCGAAGCCACCAACATACATGGCTTATATCTCGAACCAGTATTAGACAAGTTGACAATGTCGTAGAAGCCCAGTGCTTCCCAGTCCCCTTTATTTTTGGCCTGAACTTCGTTGAGCCAAGCTAGATACTCTTTGGTGGGAGTTGGTGGAGCAGATCGAAATACACAGTTGGGTTTGACCATGAAAGATAGGCCAAGGGCCCGTTCTTTAAACGCATAGGGCATAGTGACTGTGTAGCCTGGGAAAAGGTGAGCAACCTTTGCAGCTTGGGACCTCTTGGAAGGATAAGGCCCTGAGAAGGTGTATAGCTTGTTGTTCATGGCGTAAGGGACCAACATCTTATTTTTCCAGATAATAATCTTGTTGTTTTCGAAGGAGGGTTCAGGAATGAAGTCCCTCACCTCTCCACTCTCGTTTGGGGGAATGACGAAAGCAAGCGGGTTGTTACCAATAGTGGTTTTGAATGAGGTTTTTCTAGTAGATATTTTGGAAGAAGAAGGATTCTGAGACGAAAATGGAAAAATAGGTTTAAAGTTTGCACAGAGAAAAACAAGTGCAAGAAGACAAAGTGAAGAAGAGGAAGAAATGAGCTGAGATAGGCTATTTATAGGCTTCAATGCATGCATTGGATCGGACACCTGGCAGCCGCGTGGGAGTGATTAAAGAGATTCTGTGGGATTTCAAAGCAACACATTAATGCAAAGTGGGAGCAGTTACTGCAACGTGAAAACCCACGCCTTCCTAGGAAGTATGAGTTATGATGAGATTCTGAGCGAATCTCATGGAAAAAGACAACACACTGTAAAAGGGGCAATGATGACAATGACATCAGCAGAAGTGAAACAATGTCGAAATATTGTGATAAAAAATGCCACGTCTTTCCTGTTTGATGCAAATCGAAACAAGGGATTTTGTGGGGCAATTTGTTACACTGGATATTTCAATTTGACTATAAATGACAAGTACTCATGAGCCTAACCATAGACATGCCACGTGGAACAAGGAAAGAGAGTGAGTCCACATGACAATATGACTCAGTGTCAGATCCACATAGGGTGAAACAGTTCGAAGATGGCATGGTCGAAGGACGTAGTGAAGAACTTATGGACTTAGTGAAATTGAATACTATGCTATGTTGGCTAAGGTTGGAGTTCATCACTACAATGGAAGTAATGTCGACTCAGCCACTAGACGTGGAGTCCATCACTATAATTGAAACAATGTTGACTTGGATGCTACATGTGGGGTTCATCACTACAATGGACAATGATGGAGCCTGCTAACTCGACATAGTCGACGTCGAAGGCCTCGACGAGGATAGCTAGTCCTTGGCTCCAACAAAGCAGTTGAGAAATTCAAATGGTAGAACAAGGCGTGAACTACGTCAGTGTCGACGGTTACTTAGAAAACGTGGGACACATCGGGGAAAACCGCTACATGAACTTAGGACGTGTCATCATGGGAGTGATTTATAATTCTTGGGTGGTTATTTTAGAGTAGTACATAAGTATACTTATGTTCATTTTGTAAAGGGTCATCAATTTTACACATTGTTGTAATACTCAAAGTACCTGCGTTGTGATAAACGAGTAAGGAAAGATGTACATATGCGTTCCATCGTTTTATACATTTTCAACAATTTTACCTTAAGTCTTTCTTTTATGCCTTCAAGTTTTTTTTCGACTCACTTTATTTTTATGTCATTTTATGTTATCTGCAATCTTTCCCTTTCCTTCATTTTGTCCTTTTAATTTCAAAGTATTTTTCTTTTCTTTAACTACATTTTGCTTACAGTTTCTTCGTCCTTTGATTGTTTGTCTTATTCATAAGTAACCACAACAAACATATTTTCAAGTGTTTTCAAGAAGTTTACTTTAACTTCGACAAGGTCCTATGTTTTTCACGAGTAATACACACACAAATTTGTCCGAGAGATTTTTGAGTTTGATCCCTTAAGTATTAATGGAAACTTGTGTTTGTTTACCAAATTTAACAGTAAACACCATAGCTCGACGACTTAACATTCTATCCTTCAAGTCGAACATCTTCTACCAAGTCAATTCCTTGTCCTTGGTTGTAAGGTTTCAATCTCCGCCGGTTAACCTTAAAAGTGTCCCCATTTTTTCTGATTCCCTAGTTTTGTTGCTCAATGAGGGAACACTTTGTTAACAACAAATGGGTTGTACCATCTAGACTTCACCTTTCCAAGAAACAACTTCAACATGGAATTAAACAGTAGAACCAACTGTCCTTCCAAAAATTATTTTTTTCTGAATCTTTTGATCATGCCATTTTTTAGTTTATTCTTTATAAATTTTGGCATTCTCATAAGCTTGATTCCTAAATTCTTCTAACTCATGAATTTGAAGAATTCGGGATTCACCAGCTTTTGTAAGATATAAGTTCTAGAATTTGGAAGCCCAAAACACTTTGTGCTCTAACTCGAGTGGTAAATGACATGTTTTCCCATAAACTAACTGATAGGGAGACATACATATGGGTGTTTTGAACGCAGTTTTGTACGTCTACATTACGTCCTCCAGTTTGATTGATTAGTCTTTTCGAGAAACACTGACAGTCTTTTCAAGAATTTGCTTGATTTTCCTATTCGAAACTTCGACTTACCCACTCGTCTGAGGATGATAAGGAGTGGCAATCTTGTGCTTTACATTATACTTCTTCAACGAGTTTGCCATCAACTTATTCAAGGAATGGGTTCCTTCATCGCTGATTGATGCTCTTAGTACCCCAAACCTTGAGAATATACAGTTTCTTAGAAAATTCACTACCACTTTAGCATCATTCATCGGTAATGCTACAACTTCTACCCACTTCGAGGCATAAGCCACTGCAACAAAGATGTAATTCTTTCCAAAATATTGTGGGAAAGGTCCCATGAAATATATTCCCCATGCATCAAACAATTATACCTCTAACATATCATTCTGAGGCATCTGATTTCTTTTTGAAATATTACATGTCCTCTGACACCTGTCACATTCTCGAACTATATAATGAGCATCCTTGAACAGAGTAGCCTAATACAACCATGACTGGAGGACTTTTGCGGTTGTCCTATCTCCACTAAAGTGCCCTCCATACTATGAATCAAGACAAACTTCTAGGATATCCCTCTGCTCTTCTTCTAAAACACATGTTCTAATCAACCCATCTACTCCCCATTTTTTTACAGAAATGGGTCATCCCACAGATACAACCTGCAATCATGTAATTTTTTTTTCTTTTTGTTATAATCAAAATCATCAGGTATCATCCCACCTACCAAATAGTTTGCATAGTCTGCATACCATGGAACACCAGTAATAGCCAAGATGCATTCATCAGCAAATGCATCATGAATCGGGTGTTTTTCTTCGGTTTCCTCAATTAGGGACATGCGGGACAAGTGATCAGCAGCTATATTTTCACAACCTTTTTTATCTCGAATCTCTAGATTACATTCTTGAAGAAGGATTATCCATCTTAGGAGCCTTGGCTTTGATTCATGTTTAGCAAACAAATACTTTAAAGCAGCATGGTCAGTATACACAATAATCTTAGACCCTAACAAATAAGATATGCATTTGTCAAAAGCATAAACAACAACCAACAACTCCTTTTCGGTAGTTGCATAATTCATTTAGGCAGGGTTAAGGGTATGACTAACATAATAAATCACATGTAAAAGTTTGTCCCTCTTTTGTCTAAACACACCCCCTACAGCAATGTCATTGGCATCACACATGGTCTCAAAAGAGAGAGACCAATTTAAGGTTATCACAATAGGTGTAGAAACCAACTTACTCTTTAAAGCCTCAAATTCCACCCTACACTCATTATCAAAGGTTAGTGGCTTGTCTTTAACAAGCAGATTTGTCAACGGTTTAGCAATCTTGGAAAAGTCTTGGATGAACCTGCGATAGAAACCTACATGTCCTAAGAAACTCCTTATCCCCTTTTCATTCAATGGGGGTGGGAGATTAGCAATTATCTCCACTTTTGCTTTGTCAACTTCTATCCCCTTGTGGGAGATTTTATGACCTAGAACTATACCTTCCTATACCATAAAATGGAATTTTTCCCAATTAAGAATCAAGTTAGTTTGCTGGCACCTTTCTAAAACAAGAGACAAGTTAGTTAAACAGTTATCAAAAGAAGAACCAAAAACTAAAAAATCTCCATAGCAGGGGCTTTGTACAACCCAAATGGCATCCTTCTATAGGTAAAAATACCATAAGGGCATGTGAACGATGTCTTCTCTTGATCTACCACAATCTGATTATACCCCAAATATCCTTCTAAAAAGCAATAGTACTCATGACCAGCGAGTCTTTATAACATTTGGTCAATAAAAAGGAAGAGGAAAATGATATTCCCTTGTTACAGTGGTGAGCCTTCTATAATCAATACACATTCTCCAACCAATTAATGTGCAAGTAGGAATCAATTCATTTTTCTCATTTAGCATCACCATTGTTCCTCTATTCTTTGGTACCACATGTACCAGACTCACCCATGAATTGTCAAAATAGGTTAGATCAGATCTGCATCCAATAACTTCTCCACTTCTCTTCTCACTACTTCCTTCATTGCTAGATTAAACCTTCTTTGGGGTCGCACCACTGGTTTGTGATTATCCTCCATCAGTATTTTATGCATGCATACTGTGGGGATAATTCCTTTCAAGTCTCCAATGGTCCATCCCATAACACTCTTGTATTTCCTTAGTACATGTACCAATTTCCCGTCTTCTTTCGCTAGTAACCCAAAATTTATTACTGTAGGACAATTATTTTTAGAGTCTAGAAAGACATATTTAAGAATTTCAGGTAATTGCCTCAATTCTGTACATGTATCTATTTCAGTTTCCTTTTTATTCTCTGCTTCCCGTGGAGCTCTTAAATCCTCCCACCTGGTTGGTTTGGATTTCAACCATGATGGTTGCGCTTCCAACATGGCCATCACTTCCTTCTCTCTTTCATCCTCATTATCTTCTATTTCCTGACCTAATAAACTAAGAACTCTTTCCAAAGGTAACTTGGGGACTTGACTATGAATAGCTTAAACTACCATTTTATCTATCACTCCCACTGTATTACTTGTCCTTACGTCATCTTTGTGCTTCATGGAACTTCTCACATCAATTTTTAACTCTTCATCATAAACTTTTAGGGTCATGTTTCCTTACTCAATTTTTGTGTTTCAGGCATCTCAAGAATCCTAAAATCAACACGAAACACAAATTTATCTATCTTTACCTGAACATCTTTAACAATACCAAAAGGTCTTTTCACTTAGTGATTTGCGAACTTAAGTGTCATTTTGGTATCCTAAACCGTTCATATTCCAAACTTCCTATAAATGAATAAAGGCATAAGGCTCACACTAGCTCCCAAATCAATAAGTGCCTTTTTGAATGATCTATACCCAATGGTGCATGTAATGGTGACATAACCCCTATCTTTCTTTTTAACGGGGATCTTCATATCCTGCAAAATAGCACTACAAGTTTCAGTTAGAAGTACAGGTTAAGTGTCAATGGTGCGTTTCTTGGAGATAATATCTTTCATGAACTTGGCATATATAAGAATCTACTCAAGTGCCTCAGAGAATGGGATGTTGATTTCTAACTTTCTAAACATCTCTAAGAACTTCTAAAAAACTTTCTCATTTTGGCCCTTTTTCTTGTTCCTTGCAGGATTTGGGAGTTTGATGGTTGGTTTTGGCTCTGCGGGTTTTTCTTTCTCAACCTATTTTTGTGTGATCTCTTCTTCAGTAGTGGGCTGATTTTCCTTTATTTCCATATCCACTTCAAGTAACAGGTCTTCTTCCTCTAATTTATCTTTAGACACCTCAAGTGATTTTCCACTTCTTGTTGTCACTGCACTCATATTATTATGGTCTCTCGGGTTTGTCACAACTTCACTAGGTAGAGAACCTTATGCTTGAGAACCTGTTATTTGTTGTGCTATTTGACCCATCTGAACTTCAAGATTTTTTATAGAAGTAGTAATGTTCCTTTGATTATTTCTTGTTTCTTCTTCGAACTGGGAATTGTGAGATGCCATCTTTTCAATGGAAATTTCCCAATATGCCTTATTGGGTGCTTGTTGCAGATACTGTTATTGTTGTGGTTGGTACTGTTGTTGGTATTATTGTTAAGGTCGATATTGTTGTTGCTGTTGCTGATTCTGATATTGTTGTGGTTGGTTCTGATATTGAATAGGACCCTGTTTTGTAACATTCCCTTGCTGATCTTTCCAGGATAAATTTGAAATGTTTTTCCAGCCCGGATTATAAGTGTTAGAATATGAGTTGTTTTCCTTCAGAAAATTTACCTCTTCAATTTGTTGCGCCGTTGCAACATAGTGCATGGGAAAATGGGGTCCCCCCACAAATCTCACAATTGACAGCTTGAACCGGTTGAACATGGGCTACTTATTAAGTACTTATATTCATTGCCTTAAGTCTTCTCTCAACTTCAGCAACAACTTGGTCTTCCATTTTTACAGCTTTAGTAGAAAGTTTCAAATTAATCACACCCTCTGGTTTGCTCACACTTCTATCATATAGTTCTAGATTTTCATTTGCAGCAATAGCTTCTATGATCTTCTTGATACTAGTGGCTGTTTTAAAGTTGGATGAGCCACCAACAGCTATATCAATTAGTTGTTTAGTCTTCAACCTAAGGCCATTAACAAACATTTGCACCTGTTCAGTCTGATCCAAATTATGAGTAGGACAAGCAACTAGTAACCTCTTATATCTCTTGTATGCATCACCCAGTGATTCACCTTCCTTCTGCTTAAAATTCATGATATCATATCTTTTTCTAATATAAACAGAAGTAAGGAAGTGTTCATTCAAAGAAGTTGTCTCCATCTGTTCCCAGGTAGTAATGCTTCCAGCAGGTAATGAATAAAACCATTCTTCAGCATCTTCAGCTAGAGTGAACGGAAACATTCTCAATTTTTTCGCTTCTTCAGTGTGCCCATCTATTTTCAAAGTAGTGCTCATAGTAAGAAACCTTTGCAGATGTTTATTTTCATCTTCATTTTTCTTCCATGTAAAAGGCCTTTTCTCAACCTGACAGATAGTTGTTGGGTGCAACTAAAAGTTTGCCACATTCACTGGTTGATTCACTATAGTCAAACGACCCAATGGGGTGTTTGCTCCTCCGTAATCCCCAAGAAGTCTTTCTTGTGGTTCAACCATCTCTGGTTCATTTACCTCTTTGTTGGATTTTGTATCTGAGTGCTCAAAAACTTCTACCTCTCTGTCATGTTCGGAATCAGAGACTTCAACTTCTGAGGCGGCCAACCTTGTTTGCCTAGCTTGCCTGCGTATAGCGTGCAAAGTTCTTTCTGGTTATGCGTCAAAAGTAAAATCAGATAAGGGCTTTACTCGCATACAAAGATTAGACAAAGATTAATTATAACCAAAAATAGTCACAAAATACAAATAAAAATTGAAATTAAAAAAATTTTAGTTGCAAAGCAACACAATTTTAGCTAAAATAGATCTATGAACACTATAATCTTTGGTAGTGCCCGATAACGGTGCCGAAAACTTGATGTAAATTAGCAAGTGTACTAATCCTCCTATGTAGTAATAAGAGGGGAAATCCCCAGTATCAATCTCAAAGACTTCTTGACGATACAGAGTTTTGGATATATTTCTGTTAAACAAAAGCCTTGGGGGTTTTGGATTGATTTATTAACGTATAAAAATGATTAGAAATAAAATAAATAAAGTAATTGAATAGTTTGGAAAGATATGAGTAATATGCTTGGGAAAGTGTATGGTTCAATTATGTAACAACTCTGAACTAACATTGCAACAACATATTTTAAATAATTAATTACTGATTCTTAAGGGTGTATACTCCTAAGTCCTTAGCGAGAAAACCTTTAATCATTTAAACTAATTCCTATGTCCAAAGAGAATTACGGATGAAATTAAACATTAATTTATCAAGAATAACCCAGCTTCTATATGGTATCCCTAGTCCTAGGTGATATCTACCATAAAAGATTCTCAAGAAAAACCTTAACAACGACGGTCTAGCCTAATCGTTAATCTTAAATCAAACTCAGTTTGGCCGAAAGAGAAAGCATTATAATCATCATGAGAATAAATCAATAATTATAAAACAAAATTGTTACTGCAAAGATAAATTCGAAGTCATTAGAATTCTGAATCAGGGACACCCCCTATCATTTGGGGCTTTAGCTACTCATAGAAATAAAACAAAACATGATAAAGATTGTTGTCATTATAGAAAATTTGGATGAATTGATCTTCAATCGTAAAAAGCTCCTGAAAATTTGAATCCACCTTGAAATTTCGAGTTTTCCAGCCTTCAAAACGTGTTTTCACTGTCCAAAATCGTCCAAACCGTGGAAAAACATGTTCCCCAATTAAATAGATAACATTTTGGGCTTTCTGTAAATTGGGCCTCCATACGCGTATGACCATGTTCATGGGCTAACTCTGATACGCGTAAGGAACATGGCACACATCCAGGCAGGTTCCATATGTGTATCATCTGCATATGGGCAGTGGAACTTCCTTTTCACCCCTCCTGCTGGTCCACGTATGGTACGGGTAAGGTGTAAGTCCATACGCGTAAGACATAGGTCCATACGCGTATGGGCAGAGGTACCACCTTTTCTCTATTTTCCTCTGCTTCCGTGTTTTGGCCCGGTCATTTGATCTGATCCTTAACTCTCTGCCTTTTTTAACCTGCATCTAACATGCTACATATACCAAAAGCATAAAAATAGCCAAAATGAACTCAAAATATAGCAAACACTGTCTTGATACAAACTAAATGTAAAGATCTAGAATTAAGACCAAAATTATACAGTTCACCTGGATTTTTGACGTATAAATGACGAAAACTATAGCACAAACAGTGACTGATCACTTGTACAAACAAATTTTACCCTTTCTAGTTCCTTCCCAATGTGTTGTATACACTAACTTGAAACAAAATCGTGCAAGTTGGTATAGAATGAAGTGATATACTGATACTCAATATTGATAATACTTTTTTTGAAACGAGACCCTGATTGAACGTATAAATGTAACTTAAACATGGTGTTCACAGCATCACAACTTCAACTTAAATCTTCACGGCTTGTAGTCAACATATTTTTCAGTCTCCAATGAGTAGACTCCACCCTAAAAACCATAATTAAACCATATTGAACCATATTGAACCAACACGAAACACAATTATAAAAGACTTTGAATTTCTATAAACTTAAAAAGATGGTGTTTCACACGTACATTTCCAGATAATAAACTCTTTTCTCTCGCATGGGTACTTTGAGTATTTACAGGAATTTAGTACAAGTTTTCACACACTAAAATTCTACAACAACTATCCTATTTATATACAAATACAATAACTGCCTAATAACGGAAAAATTCTAAATCTTTGACACTTAAATCTTCGTCATGTCATTCACAAACTATCTCTCATGAACTTTTATACGACCCAATATGTCATGGACATCTAAATCCTCAGATAGTTTATGATTATGAAACCCACACCTAACCATCACCTTCCAACCGCTACCACTCGGCGTAGATCACAGCCTAAAAAGGCATTTCACTTTCATATTATAAATGCCATATGAGGATTTATTACTTTCAGATGTATTCTTCCTTTTATAATTTCCTCCTCTCTCACAACCCATAATCAATTTATCTTTCCTACCTCGCTGGCCATTTGCAGTATCAGAACAAAAAATGACAACTATAATACCATGTGGTTTGCCAATATTCTGTGTCTAGGCTAATACTTTAGATCGGGACTAATATATATTCCATTTACATCACATAAAAAGTATACTATCAATATCATATAAGGGCGAGAAAATATTTAATTTAAACTAGTTAGATAGAAAACATATTTTGTCTATGGTGAAGAAATGCGTACAATCGCTACACGAATCTGAAGATGACCCTGCAAGCTCCGAACCACACAAATAAAGAATTTATTCTAATTTCTTCTCTATTACCAAAAATTTCAAATATATTCAAAATTTTCGGTGTACCGAAAATTTGCAAATTTCTGAAAGTTTTTGTTTTTGTTTTTGTTTTGTTTTTTTTTGGAAAATTTGACAATTTCCAGTATTAGATACCAATTTTTTTTTTAATTTTCAATATTTTTTCCTGGATTTTTTCAAATTTCCTTTACTAATGCGTGAATTTTCAGAAATGCGAAAAATGGTGTACCGAAAATTTCAAAACAACTACCGGAAATTTCGTTTTTGTGTGTTACTAAAAGTGAAAATTTTGTAAGAAAAATAAAATTTGATCAATAAATATTAGCAAGGGTATTTTGGGAGTTTTGAAATTTTGGGGGTGGCAAGTATAATATGGGGGGTGGCAAGTTAAAATCTCTTGTATTTGGTGTACCGATCTATAGGCCCAAATATGTTTTGGCGGCGAAAATGTTATCTCATATCCCTACCATTATCCTTCTACCCTTACATTTTTTTAAAATATTCCAATTTTACCCTTTTCCCTTATCAAATAATTTTATTATTTAATATTTATTATTTTTTAGTATGTATTTTTTCTTTACCAAATAACTTGCAATCAAATTTTTCAGTATGTATTTTTTCTTCACCAAATAACTTGTAATCAAGTTTTCCGGTATGTATTTTTTCTTCACCAAATAACTTGCAATCAAATTTTTCAGTATGTATTTTTTCTTCACCAAATAACTTGTAATCAAGTTTTCCGGTATGTATTTTTTTCATCACCAAATAACTTGCAATCAAGTTTTCTGGTATGTATTTTTTGTTCACTAAATAACTTGCAATCAAGTTTCTGGTATGTATTTTTTTCTTCACAAATAACTTGCAATCAAGTTTTCCGATATGTAATTCAACTGGTGAAGAAAAATTACATGTCGGTGTAGACATATATTTTCGACACCATGTCTTGGTAGGTAAAATGATGTTCTTTAACTAAAGAAAATGACTACAGATGAAGAAGAAAGAAAATGAAGGTATTCAAAAGAAGTTTTCGACACTTCGACAAGAACAGAGTTTCGACATTTCGACAGAAACATAAGGAAGTTTTTGTCAGACAAGGTTTAAGGGACATTTATTACTTTTCGACAATTCGACAAGGTGAAGAGGCGCAACGATTCGACACAAAAGGAAAATTCAAATTCAAGAGTTATAACATTTGGCAGAAAACGCGGGGAAGCTTTAGAAGAAAAGAAGACATGCAGAAGGCCAAGTGTCAAAGATTTAGAATTTTTCCGTTATTAGGCAGTTATTGTATTTGTATATAAATAGGATAGTTGTTGTAGAATTTTAGTGTGTGAAAACTTGTACTAAATTCCTGTAAATACTCAAAGTACCCATGCGAGAGAAAAGAGTTTATTATCTGGAAATGTACGTGTGAAACACCATCTTTTTAAGTTTATAGAAATTCAAAGTCTTTTATAATTGCCTTTACTTTTCCCAGTCATTTATCCTTTGTCATTTACTTTATGCAAGTTTTAATTTCATTCAATTTATCTTTTCGCCAGAAGTTGTTATTTAGTTCTTTAACCAAACCATTCATACATAAAAGATATAACAAAACAAACCATCAAAACACCATTATCCTAAGAGTTAGATAAATTTGCACATGTATCCCAGGATTTGTGTGGTTGGTCCTGCAAGTAACCCAGTTTTATAAGAGATTGGTAAACCAGAGGTTGTTCGCCAAAATCAATAGCGAACAAATTGGCATGCCCAGTGGGACCAGTGCAAAAGTTTAGAATTTTTTTTTACAGAATAAATCTTAGCCAAATAGTTTCTACTTCGTTGTATGATTTTGAGAAGCGGTAAATTAGCCGTAACCGACGTAGAAAGACCTAAAAGAACAAGAGTAAGAAGAATGACAAATCAGCCAAATAATCCAAATCCAAATGAAACCATTCCAGTTTCCAACCCTATCCCTTCAACAGGGGGAAATGTGGATTCAAACCCTGTTCTAGAAGAGGCTATGCCTTCATCAACAGGATCTATACCAGCGGTTTCGCTCTCCCAAAATATGCCTAGTTCTTCCACAATGGGACATTCAATGCCCATGGGGACGCCTCCTCCTGGGGGACATAATTATAGGCCATTTCAGACAAATTTTTCCATGCCTATGTTTGGTAGAGAACAACCATATGGAATGCCAACTTCAGTGATGGCAAACTTGCAAAATGCATCATCCTTGTATTCTGATGCCATGGTCCACGTGTCTTCACCACTACAAGGGTCGGGATATGGTGGAAATATGAGTAGATTGAACCAACCCCTACCAAATTTCCAAATGCCATCAATTACAAATAATTCTGCGCAAGTAATTCGACAACAAATGGACGAAAGTAATCATGATATGGTCCAAATGTTGACACAACAAATGGGAGCAGTGTTTAATCCTTTAATACAAAACACTACCCAAACCAACCAATTGTTGGCTGCGCAAATGACACGTATTGCTGACTTTTTTAGTGTTCCTCAAACGCGACAAAGAGAACAAGTAATTCAAAACCCAGTAGTGAATGTCGAAGAGGAACCCACAATAAATCAAAGGCCTTTAGAGAATCCCCAGGCAAACCCTAGAAACCAAGAGGCAGTGGTCGAACAGCCTCGTGTCGAAATCCCCGTTCAACAAGAACCTAGGAGGGTAATAGTCCAGAGAGGGCAAGATGCTGATGATGTGTTGCAACAGCGAATACGATATAATAACATGCCTGCCGAAAACAATTTAGCAGCCATGGTCGAAAGGATAATGGCGCAAAATGGGGTAAATGTAGGATTACAAAGGCCTAGTTATGCTTCCCCATTATCTGAATATGTTCTACAACAGGAATTACCCCCAAGGTGGAAAGTCCCCAAATTTACCAAATTTTCAGGGGACACTAGCGAATCCACCATAGAACATATAGCGCGTTATTTGATCGAAGCAGGAGAAATAGCCAATAATGAAAATTTGAAAATGAAATACTTCCCAAGTTCTTTGACAAAAAATGCGTTTACCTGGTTTACATCCTTGCCTGCGAACTCTATATTCACATGGACCCAATTAGAAAGATTGTTCCATGAACAATTTTATATGGGTCAGACTAAGATAAGTTTGAAGGAATTAGCCAGTGTTAAGAGGAAATTTTCAGAGCCTATAGATGATTACCTAAATAGGTTCAGGTTGCTTAAGGCAAGATGTTTCACACAAGTGCCAGAACAAGAGTTAGTCGAAATGGCTGCAGGGGGTCTAGATTATTCTATAAGAAAGAAACTAGACACTCAATATTTGAGAGATATGGCACAATTAGCAGATAGGGTAAGACAAATTGAAAGGCTAAAAGCTGAGAAATTTAGATCAAATAAAAATAAAAAGGAAAGAGTGGCCTATGTAGGAGTATGCCAGGATGATGATAGTGACGAAAATGAACTAATTTTGTTCGACGAACAAGAAATTGATCTGGCAGAACTAAAGTCAGGCCCACCATACGCCTGTAAAGTACTAGCTCCGTCGAATGGGAAAAATCCAGTCGAACCTGAAAAGAATGATAGGTTTCCTAAAAGAACTTATACGTTCGACGTCACCAAGTGTGACGAAATTTTCGACTTATTAGTCAAAGATGGTCAATTAATAAAACCAGCAGGCACTAAAGAGCCTCCTGTGGACCAACAGAAAAAGAGAGGTTTTTGCAAATACCATAACTTTTTTTGTCATAAAACTTCTTAATGTTTCCTTTTCAGGGATCTTGTTCAGAATGCAATCCGTGATGGAAGACTGAAGTTTGGAGACAAATCAAAACAACAGATGAGGATTGACTCAAACCCCATGCAGGTGGTCGAAGCCAATTATGCTGAACCTTCCACTGTGAATATGGTGAAAGTCGAAGTAGCCTCTGATTGTAGTTTTGAAATGGTGGAAGCTGCTGAGGGCTTTGACAATAATATCAACATGGTGGAGGTTGCTGATGATCTCCTAGACAAGCCTGAGGTGGAAAAAGTATCCAAGGACTTTGTAGACCAGCCAGTGTTGATCAAGATTACTGAAAATCTTGATGTAGGAAATTTGAATGACTATATCAACAAAGTTGAGACTACTGAAGGTTTTGACAGTAAGAACAAAGTTGGAGATACTGAAGTCTTCGACAGTCAGAAGACGGAGGAAACTACTGAAGGTTTCAACAACCAGAACGCAGTTGGAATTACCGAAGGTTTCGACGAAGAGAATAACAACAAAATTGTTTAAGATGGAGTAATTTGGGATACTTTAGGGGAGCCCAGTGGAAAATTCGACTATCTCGTGAAATACTCTGTGCCCCCAAGTTCTCGTATTGACATCAACAAGATCCAGCCAACTGGATGGGGAGATTTCTTTGAAGATACTGATGAAGGAGCAAATGATAATGCCCCTATCATCAAAGAGGAGGCTACTGAAGGCCTTAATCATGACAAAATGGAGACAATGAGAGTTGCTGACAAGATCAACACTATGGAACCAGTCAATAAGAACGTTACCAGAATCAAGGCAGAGGCTGCTGAAGGCCTTGTGAAGCCTGTTCCTTATGGGATTTTGCGTAGAATAATGGAAGACCCTAAAGGAAACTCAGTCGGGCAATGCTGCAAACTTATCTTCCGGGACCTACCCTCAGGGGGAAGCTTCGACCAGGCGAAAGGGAATGCTGAAGAGGAGGCAAGACTTATTGAAAGAATGAATAAATTAAGTATCACTGATGACCAGAATGTGGATATCAACATGGTGGAAATTTCTCAGAAGAAACAAACAGAGACTGACGAAGAACGCCGTCGAGAAGAGTATCAGAAGTTGGCTTACCCTAAGGAGGAGGAGAACTTAGTCGAATTCATCCAAAGGTGCCAGAGTAAGAAGGCTGAAGTCATGTTATGCCCACATTGTAGTGCGGTGTTCGACAAGAAAGCAGCAAGCAATCTGGAGGGGGTGGAGAAAGCCAAAAGAAGAGGAAACTGGGGGCCAATCCCAGCAGCCAGGAATGGAAGGTTCGATCCAAGGAGGAGTGAGCATCACAACCAAAGGTTTGGCGAAGGACGTCATAGAACTTACAAGCCATCTGTCAAAGCTGAGGATGATAAGTGGGTCCAACCAATCAGAGATGCTCAAGGGCAAAAAAGATGGAAGAATTTTGAAATACAGAGAGGTTCCTCCATGGAAGGAGAAAGGGAGGTCGAAAAATAGAAACCAAGACCATACCCATCAGAGAACTATAAAGGAAAGAATCCCATGTCAAGGTCTCAGTGGAGAAGGTTCCAAAGACAAAAAAGAGCAGAAAAGGAGGCTGCAGAAAAGAACAAAATCAAAGAAAACACTGTTGATGAAAATAAATTTGAGTCAAGCAAGAACATGCAGATAATGAACAAAGAAGAGTCTGTTCCCAAAAACGAGCCCTCTCAAAAGGACAAACCAAGCAACATGGTGGAGATGTCGAAGCCTAACAACAAGGTGCCAGAAGACGATGAAGTGACTAATGATTTTAGGTCAGACTCAGAAGCATCTTTCGATGTCACATGCAATGTGGTTTCAGTGCTGCCTAGAGACTATGATAGAGTGATGGAGATCGAAGACGAAGAAGATGATGTTGAAGACGACAGCATGAGGCTCAGGCCTGTGTGTTATTATATAATGAACAATGGCTGTGTCGAAGAGCAGAACGCTTTCTTTGAGAGACCAGATGATGCAATGAAGGCACACTTGAAGCCTTTGTTCATAAAAGGAAAAGTGGAGAACGTTGGTGTCAACAAGATATTAGTAGATGGTGGAGCTGCTGTGAATTTAATGCCCCATTTCATGATAAAAAAGATTGGAAAGGATGACTCAGACACAAAGCCCCACAACATGGTGTTGTCAAATTATGAGGGAAAAGTAGGAAGTACCATTGGAGTGATCCAGGTGAACCTAACTGTTGGAACCATAACAAGACCAACAATGTTTATAGTGATAGCTTCAAGGGAGAATTATAACTTGCTGCTTGGAAGAGAGTGGATTCATGGGATAGGAGCTGTACGATCATCCATGCACCAACGAATAGCCATCTGGAGGCCAGATGGGATTGTTGAGAACATTGAAGCAGATCAAAGCTATTTTATGACTGAAGTAAACAATGTGAATAGTCGAAGTTTCGACAAGAATTTGGCTCACATACCCCCCTGCAACCCAGCAGAATTCGACTTGAAGGCAACTGACAACGCCTATTGTTCAATGTACCTTCACCCAACACATGGTTTTCAATGGGACAAAGAAGTAATTAGTGAACCAAGTCACGTATGGGGAACTTCTCATACTGAGCCAACCGGTTGGGGAAGTGAATTTGATGATTATGATGAGTGAAGCCTCAGCGATCGAAAGAATTACGGCTTATATAGCCGAAAATAAACTCAAAGCGGCCCTAGAGGCCGAAGTAAAATACATGGCTGTCGAAGCCAACAAAGAAGATTTTGAAGAGCAATGTCCCCAAAGGGATATTGAAAAAGTTATGACAACAATCGGACTGGCGAATGGCAGAATCAGAAGCTTGACGCCATCTATGATGACGAACCCTTGGGGTTCGAAAAGGATCCAGCATCGACTAACATGAAGATGGCGGCACAGGATCCATTAGAAGAAATCAATTTAGGACTGGGGGCAGAAAGAAGGCCAACTTACATCAGCGCCAAGATGGATCCTCAGTTCAAAGTCGAAATAGTCCAATTGCTAAATGAGTACAAAGACTGTTTTGCATGGGATTACGACGATATGCCACGATTAGACAGGAGTTTGGTCGAATTGAAGCTGCCAATAATGGAGGGAAAGAAGCCAGTAAAGCAGACTCCCAAACGCTTCGCACCAGAAATCTTGTCGAAAATAAAAGAAGAGGCCGAAAGAATTCTAAAATGCAGATTCATCCGCACCACCAGGTATGTCGAATGGATTGCAAACATAGTTCCTGTAATTAAGAAAAATGGCAAGCTGAGGGTATGCATTAATTTTAGAGATTTAAATTCAGCTACCCCTAAGGATGAATATCCTATGCCAGTGGCAGAAATGCTCATAGATTCTGCAGCAGGCCATGAGTATTTGAGTATGCTTGATGGATACTCTGGCTATAATCAAATTTTTATTGCTGAAGAAGATGTTCCTAAAACAGCTTTTCGTTGCCCTGGAGCAATAGGAACCTATGAATGGGTAGTAATGCCCTTTGGTTTAAAAAATGCTGGAGCAACTTATCAAAGAGCCATGAATTCAATTTTTCACGACTTTATTGACACTTTTATGCAAATATACATTGATGTTATTGTGGTTAAGTCCGTTTCAGGAACAAGTCATATAGACCATCTTCGACAGTCCTTTGAAAGGATGAGAAAGTTTGGTTTAAAAATGAATCCCCTTAAATGTGCTTTTGGTGTGCAGGCGAGTGATTTCTTAGGTTTTGTGGTCCACAAGAAAGGGATCGAAATAAATAAAAACAAAGCCAAAGCCATAATGGAAGCGAAAGCGCCATCGACAAAGAAGGGATTGCAGTCTCTGCTAGGGAAAATCAACTTTCTCAGAAGGTTCATTTCCAACCTTAGTGGGAAGACACGAGCCTTTTCACCTTTACTTCGACTAAAGAAGGAAGATTTCACATGGGGGCAAGAACAACAAGATGCCTTCGACAAGATCAAAGAGTATCTGGCTAGTCCTCCAGTTTTGATGTCTCCTTGTAGAAAAAGAAGTATGAGGTTATACATTTCAGCATCAGACAAAACTTTGGGAAGCATGCTGTGTCAAGAAGATGAAAATGGCGTCGAAAGGGCCATCTATTATCTCAGCAGAGTCCTAAATGATGCTGAAACTAGATATAGTGTGATAGAAAAATTATGTTTATGTGTATATTTCTCTTGTACAAAGTTAAAGCACTATATAAAACCTGTTGATGTATATGTTTCTTCTCATTTCGACGTAATAAAGTATATGTTATCTAAATCCATTTTACATAGTCGACTTGGGAAATGGGCTTTGGCATTGACAGAATATTCCTTAAAATATTTTCCTTTAAAGGCTGTTAAGGGACAAGTGGTTGCTGATTTCATAGCTGACCACTCAATAAATGAAAATGAAGTAGAATATGTCGAATTAGAGCCATGGAAGTTATATTTCGACGGTTCCAGTCATAAGAATGGAACTGGTGTTGGAATACTAATTATTTCTCCTAACAAAATTCCAACAAAATTCAAGTACAAAGTCGAAGGCTTATGTTCAAATAATGAAGCAGAATATGAAGCTTTGATTGCCGGACTTGAGATATTGTTGGAATTGGGGGCAACAAGAGTCGAAATAATGGGTGACTCTGAGTTAGTGATAATACAATTGACAAGAGAATATAAATGTGTCAAAGAGAATCTGATTATGTACTTCGTAATAGCTAACAGACTTCTCAAAAAATTCAACAATGTGGCCATTAGACACATTCCTAGATTGGAGAATCAAGAAGCAAATGATCTGGCTCAACTTGCGTCAGGCTACAAAGTGTCGAAAGAAAACTTGGAGAAAGCTATTGAAGTAAGGGGAAGAGTCATATCCACCAAATTGGCTTCTTCAGATTTGGAGACAATAAAATTAGGTTATGGGGATGAGGACAATTTTGAAATTTTCAATGTAGATGATTCAGAAATTGAAGATTGGAGAAAACCTATCAAGGATTATCTACAAGACCCAAATCAGAAAGTCGAAAGAAAAGTAAAGTACAGAGCTTTAAGTTATGTACTTTTTGGAAATGAATTATTTAAAAAGACTGCAGAAGGAGTCTTGCTGAAATGTTTGGGCGAAGATGAAGCTTACATAGCTTTGTCGAACGTGCACAGTGGCGCATGTGGCGCACACCAAGCAGGCCACAAAATGAAATGGTTATTATTTCGACAAGGAATGTACTGGCCAACAATGTTGAAAGATTTTGTCGAATTTGCAAAAGGTTGTCAGGAATGCCAAGTGCATGCAGGTATACCACATGTCCCTGCAAGTGAGTTGCATTCAATTATAAAACCTTGGCCATTCAGAGGTCTGGCTTTGGATTTAATTGGTGAAATTTGACCAGTTTCTTCAAAAGGGCAGAAGTACATTTTAGTTGGAATAGATTATTTCACTAAGTGGATTGAAGCTATACCACTGGTAAATGTGGATCAAGAGACATTTATAGAGTTTATCCAGAAACATATAATTTACAGATTTGGGATACTAGAAACAATAACTACTGATCAGGGATCTGTGTTTAATGGAAAAAACATGCAAGTGTTTGCAAAAGACACAGGTTTTAAACTCTTAACTTCGACACCTTATTATGCCCAGGCAAATGGACAAGTCAAAGCAGCAAATAAGGTTGTGATAAATTTGATCAAAAAGCACGTGGGTAGAAAACCTAGAAACTGGCATAAGACTTTGGATCAAATTTTATGGGCTTGTCGAACGTCTCCTAAAGAAGCGACAAATTCTACTCCTTTCAAATTGACTTATGGACATGATGCAGTGCTACCAGTCGAAATTTATTTACAGTCAATACGAGTTCAAAGGCATCATGAAATTCCATCAGAAACGTATTGGAGCATGATGATGGATGAACTAGTTGATTTGGATGAAGAGAGATTGCGTGCGTTAGATCTGATAAAGGGACAAAAAGAAAGAGTCGAAAAGTTTTACAACAAGAAAGTGAAATTTAAGACCCTTTCAGTGGGGGATCTTGTTTGGAAAATAATACTTCCTATGGATCGAAAAGATAGATTAATGGGAAAATGGTCTCCTAAGTGGGAAGGACCTTTCCAAATTTTAAAAGTTTTTTCAAATGGCGCATATGAGGTCGAAGAGATAGATAAAGATAAAAGAATACTGAAGATAAATGGCAAGTATTTGAAAAAATATAAGCCAACATTGCAAGAAGTTAAAATAGAAATAGAATGATTTTGTAGAATAAGATGATACGTTTCGCCAAACAAATGGCGTCAATGTCATTACAAAAGAAAAGCCTTAAAGGGTGCCAGCAATAAAAAATAATAAACCTATTTCTATTACAAGTTAATCTTTGAGAAAAGATTCCTTAAGTTCTTCAAATTTCCTCTTCTGGACTTGGAGTCGACATTCACATAGGTTTTTGTTGTGAGAAAGGCTGTCGATCTCCTGAATCAACTGCTGAGCTCTAGCTGCATGATGCAATCCCACTTTAAGCTCTTCGTCAATCTCATTTTGCTTGGGTTGCTGAAGGCTTGCTTTGCGTTGTTTTTCTTGGGAGATTTTTTCTTGAAGATCTGCTATCTGCTTCTCCCAATTTTTGATGTTGATGTCACAATCAGCAACACATTTCGAATAAACCTCAAAAAGTTTCTCCAGCTCAGAAACTTTGTCAGCCGAAGCAGCCACAACATCCCACTCTGCAATTTGAGTTTCAAACTTGTTAGAGATTTGTTGGGAGAACTCTTTTTGGCGGTGCAGGTCCGCGCTCACCAGGTCAATTATCTGGGCTAGATCCATCACCAGACGGCTGTCCTCAGCAGAGGCTTCCAAAACATTTACTTGTTTAAGGATTTTCTTCAGGTCGAACTGGGCAGTAGGATTTTCGCCCAAAACCTTGAATAAATCCACACCAAGTATTTTGGTTTTGATTTCAGTCATGGTGGCTTCAAGTGATTTAACCTCAGAAGTGGCCCCAGAAGTGGTCGAACTACTGAAGGATGAGTCTTGGAAGTTGTGTCGAGCGCTGAGCATAGCCCTTAGATACTTCAAAGGTTTCTTGACTTTGAGGCTCTCAAGTTCCTCGCGAGAGAAACTAGTCGAACCAGTTGATGGAGATTTTTCTTTGGTTTGGGCAGGATTTGATTGAATACTTTGCCCAGAATTTGGCTCAGCATCTGGCTGCTTCGACATGTTCTTCTCTTCCTCAGCAGTTTCTTTTTCATTGTCATCTCCGACCCCAGCATCCATGTCAACATCACCATCCTTTTCAGTATTTAATGTTGGACGAACAAGAGAAGTATTATCAGAATGCTCTTTCATGTCAGTGTCGAATTTATCATTGGTTTGCCTTTCATAGCTACCAGCATCAGGGTTGATTCCCTCTTGGAGTCTCTCAGCCAAAGTCTTTTCAAAGTCAAGATCAATTGTGTCCTGCTCTTTTTTTCTTTGTTGATTTCTTTGTCGAAGCTTTGGAAGAGGTAGGCATTGAACTAGCTGCTTTGAAGGTAGGACCACCTGTAAATATTGGCATTTCTTTTGCTATGGGGTGTTCTTCGACATCAACTTGGATCTGAGAACAAGCAAAAAGTCAAGGAAAAGAAAATGCAAGTAAAAGTGAATATCATCAGTCGAAATAAAGGTTTACCTGAGGGATCTCAGTATTGAAGCTAGAATTCCCACTCTCTGCATCTTTGATAGGAACTTTTGTAGTTGGACTGGTGGGGGGAGTTTTCTTGGTCGATCTGACAATGGCCCTTTGGGAGGCAACTGTCTTGATCTTCAGGACCTTCTTTTTCTTAAGAGGTTGTTGATCTGGAGATTCGTCCCCAGATTCTTCATCGATTACCTTTACCTCCTCCTCTTGCTTTCTTTTCTTGGGGGGTGGTGGGTTTTGACTCACCTGAAAACACAGGAGAAAATTGTTTTAGTTCGAGTTAAACAGAATTTATTACATGGAAGAAAGTTGATATTTTTTTATGAAACCTTTTCGACTGTAGAGGTTGGTTGTTCGACCACCTTTCCAGAACTACTTCCGACAGAAGCCTTTTTAGCAGTAATCTTGACAGCTGAAAGAAAGAAAGAAAAATAAAGAAATGAATACAAAAGAAGAAAAACATAAGAAGGAAGTTAGAATAAAGTAAAGAAAAATTTTGTTTTCTTTAAACACCTTCAAGAATGGGAGATTCCACGCGAACGTGTTCTATTCCAATATGAAGGTGCCCTGGGAAATTGTCCAAATGATACTTAATCGGAACCACACGCTCAGCAGGATTTTTATAAGATTCACGGAGCAGTTTCATGTGAGATCCACAAATAAACCAATCTGGGAATGGAGGGCTTAATGCCACACCAAATTCAGCAGAAGGTAGAGGGGGAAACTTTGGTGGATAATAGTTGTATGCCAAATCATAACGTGTTTCTGGACGAACATATGAAGGCAACTCCAGCTTCCCCAATTTTTCTGTAAATTTGTGTTTCAAAGTCACTGCTGCTTCGCTTATGGTTCGACTAAGATCATTTGGCCTGTAAATAGTTTCAAAATAATTCTGAAACTTTTGAATTTCTTTAATATGTCTTTCAGTACCTTTCTTTGTTCGATCCTGCACAAAAGTGAAAGCATTCGTCAGATGAGTCGTAAAGGCCGTCACGTCGAAGAATCTAGTAAGGTAGTAGTCTTTCCACCAAACATCAAATTCTTGAGTGCAGAGGAAAGATGGTCGAAAGACCACCGGTGGAATCTCCAGAGTCTCATCAAAGTATTTTTCTGATAACTCTATGCTTTTCTCTAGATTATGAAAAGAATTGTAAAAAATAATAAAACCTTTCTTTGGATAGATGGGTTTTGTTTTTATTTGGATTAACCCAAATTGTCGAGCCACTAGGTTGGGTTGATAAACAATAAGGGAAATTTTTGTGTTATTCGTGTTGTGATGGGAGAAAAGGTGTCTTGGTGTTAGGAACGATTCCCAGATAACCAAAAATGTATCTTCTTCTTTCTGCATCTCTAAAGGAAGTTGTTTGGTAAACCATTTGGGACCAATAGTTCTGTTGGCAAAGGGTGCCATGGACGGAGTGAAGTTGTAGCGTTTGGCAAACATCATTACATAACTGGTGAAGGCTTGTCGAAGGCTGATTCCTTCGTCAGATGGAGTTAGTTTTACCAACCTAGGCCATTCGACGTTTCTGTCCTTCACTTCTTCCTCAGTTACTTTATTCTTGATAGGGAGAGAAGCCTCGAAGGTGGCATTTAGCCATAACTGTAGAAGCCAAAAAGGCCCTGCCAAGCTTAGTTTTCCTTTCTCTTGGCCAGTCTTCAGAAACTCCACACTCTCGCTGATGGATTCATAAAGGTTTGCCAAAACCATTTCGCTTAAACAATGTTTTTTCCCAGCATGGAGTTGGTTGGCTATGGTAAGGTATTTTTTGGCAACCAGAAGAGAACGAGAGCAAAAGACAAATTTCGACAACCAGATGGTCAAAAAAGCTATGTGCTCTACATCAGAGACTTCTGTAGTTGTTTTGTCATGATAACGAGCAATAAACAAAGAATAGGAGACATGTTTGGTGTTGAAACCTATAGTATCTTCATCCAAATTAGTAGGGTCGAAGTCTATTCCTATAGGGCTAAGGCCAACTATGGCAGCTATGTCGAAGAAGGTTGGAGTGACCATTCCACAAGGAAGATGGAAGTTGTTGTAGGTGCTATCCCAAAAGCAAAGGGAAGCCAGGAGCATGTTTGGACAATAACTAGGGCCCACCTTCGACAGTTGGATCAAGTCGAAGATGCCAGTTTGCTTCCAGAAATCCCCTTTAGTTTTTTCAACCTTAGTCAGCCAGGCCAAATAGTCTGAAGGATCTTTTGTCAAAGGGCAACTTCTAAAGATCCTAGCTTGGTTCAAATATGCTAAATCTTTTTCTTCAGAAGCTGAGGGGCTCTCAGGATTTTTTGAGGACGTTTCACTAGGTTTGGGTTTTATTCCAGCACCTATGGGTTTTGAATAAGAATACGTAGGGAAAAAATCCTTTAAACGATCAGCATCAGCATTGGGGTCAGGGAGTGGACCCAACATTGCATGGCAAGTGCCAGAAATAAGGACCGGAATGAGTACCTGGGATTGATAAATGCTTGCTTTCTCTCTTTCATTTGGAGGCTCTGGAATGTACTGTTGATTGCTCACAATCACTGGTCCAGGCAACTCGTGCGCATAAGGGAGAGCAGTAGTGTTCTTGGTCTTCTTGGTTTTCTTGTCAGTAGGAGCTTTGCGGGGAGCCATTGATGAGGGAAGCAAAGAAATTTCAGAAGAAAGTATGAAGGTTTGAAATGGGTTTGTGAAGAAGAAGAAGGTCAGGAACGTAAAAGTGTTAAAAGATTTGGAAAATAAGTATTTATATAGGGAAAGATGAGAAAACGTTCCAGTTTTAATATTGATCATGGGACATGTGTCAAGATTTCAACGGTGATGATCAAAAGTATGGGAAGTTAAAAAAAAAAAAGCATGGCTAGCTAGTTTTTAGGGTTATGGAGATCATGTCTAAACGTGGGATTAGATGGGACGTTTTAAGAAAAGTGTAATGATAGACTTTCTTGGGACTTAACAAAAGGTCACGTCTTGAAAACCAGCATCATTAATGCAGGTGACATGGCGTCGAAATATTTTCGACAGCAAATGATGGTTTCTCAAGAAATAAGTCAAAACATCTTTGCTAGGGGGCAATTTGTAGACATATATTTTCGACACCATGTCTTGGTAGGTAAAATGATGTTCTTTAACTAAAGAAAATGACTATAGATGAAGAAGAAAGAAAACGAAGGTATTCAGAAGAAGTTTTCGACACTTCGACAAGAACAGAGTTTCGACATTTTGACAGAAACATAAGGAAGTTTTCGTCAGACAAGGTTTAAGGGACATTTATTACTTTTCGACAATTCGACAAGGTGAAGAGGCGCAACGTTTCGACACAAAAGGAAAATTCAAATTCAAGAGTTATAACATTTGGCAGAAGACGCGTGGAAGCTTTAGAAGAAAAGAAGACATGCAGAAGGCCAAGTGTCAAAGATTTAGAATTTTTCCGTTATTAGGCAGTTATTGTATTTGTATATAAATAGGATAGTTGTTGTAGAATTTTAGTGTGTGAAAACTTGTACTAAATTCCTGTAAATACTCAAAGTACCCATGCGAGAGAAAAGAGTTTATTATCTGGAAATGTACGTGTGAAACACCATCTTTTTAAGTTTATAGAAATTCAAAGTCTTTTATAATTGCCTTTACTTTTCCCAGTCATTTATCCTTTGTCATTTACTTTATGCAAGTTTTAATTTCATTCAATTTATCTTTTCGCTAGAAGTTGTTATTTAGTTCTTTAACCAAACCATTCATACATAAAAGATATAACAAAACAAACCATCAAAACACCATTATCCTAAGAGTTAGATAAATTTGCACATGTATCCCAGGATTTGTGTGGTTGGTCCTGCAAGTAACCCAGTTTTATAAGAGATTGGTAAACCAGAGGTTGTTCGCCAAAATCAACAGCGAACAGCCGGAAAACTTGATTGCAAGTTATTTGGTGAAGAAAAAATACATACCGAAAAGCTTGATTGCAAGTTATTTGGTGAAGAAAAAATACATATAAAAAATAATAAATATTAAATAATAAAATTATTTGATAAGTGAAAAAGGTAGAATTGAAATATTTTAAAAATGTATGGGTAGAGGAATAATGGTAGAGGTATGAGATAAAATTTTCTTTGACGGCTCTACCTAGGATATCTTTAATGTAAATAAGAAGATAAAATAAATTATTCAAAAAATATTTAAATAAGAGAGAATGAATAGTTGAACAATATATAATGATAAAGTCACAACTAGGGATGAGAATATGTCATATTGGCCTATAGAGACCTATAGACTTATCTATTTAACATTTGATTAGGTATGAGTTCTCTAATAAAAAAAAGTTAGGTTTAAAATTTTTTAAAAACCTATTTAATTAAATATGTTAAACTTAGACTATTAAAAAAAATCTATGAAATCTTACCATTATATTAGATTCAACTCAAAGGTTATAATTTAGAGTAAGCTAAAAAAATTACTCTTGGATTCAACTCAAAGGATATATATATATATATATATATATATATATATATATATATATATATATATATATATATATATATATATATATATATATATATATATCTTTTCGAACAGGTACAAAAGTATGTACTTCAGAGATGTACATACTTCCCGGACGATAACTTGGGTATTACCTCGAAGTCGGGTTCGAGAAGTATGTGCAGAGTCCCTGCCCACCAGATCACCCGGCAGTCTAGGAAGCACTAACATCAATAGCATTAAATACCCTTTTATGGCTCTTAGACAGTAAGGGAACCATCCTTTCATGACAAATCATTAATCATTATGGTCATTAATGTGATACTAAGATTCCATTAATAAGGGGTACTATAAAATGTTGATCTCTCAAAGGTGGAGAGAGGCACCCATTATTCGACATAAAAACCTAGAATATAGTGCAACTTCTCTCTGCCAACTTTAGGGAAGTTATTCATACCAGAACAGTTTGCGCCCACCCCGGGGCTCTCGTAAAAATTTTCCAGCCCCCATAAAATTGGGAATCAAAGTAACTCGTCCTGTTACCATACCAGAGCTGGAAGCAGTAGTCGGGGAGCAGGAATCTCCATGGAAGAATTGATCGCCGTTGTGGATCTCTTGTGTCAGCAAAATGAGTAGTTGCAGAATACAGTCCATGAGCTTTAGTAGAATCAACAAAAACCCCATTCGAAGAAGGGAGATCCAGAGGACCCTATTGATACTCAGCCATTATCATAAAAAATATGGAACGATTTAATGGGAAGCACGGTCCTCGTGAGCATGTTATGACGGTCAATACCCAAAAGGCAATCATAGGGGCCATAGATTTATTAAAATGCAAGTTCATGGAAGGAAACCTGAAGGAGGCCGCTATATATTGGTACAAGAGTCTGCACAAACATTCCATTACAAGCTATCAACATCTGACAAAGAAGTTGATACATCAATTCTCCGCCAGCAAACACCACAAGGTTTCAACCACTAGTATTTTCATCTTTTGACAAGGGTGTCACACACTAATTTTGTCCTCTCCAATTTATCTATTCATTTCCAATTCATATACATTGCATACATTGGATCTTTTACGCATGGTTCATCAGAGTCAAAGTAAAGGTCATTAAAGAGGACTTATGCATTTTAGGTAGCCGGTTCATTTTGTACATTTATCATCCATCTCTTCATTCCCATTTGCATTGTTAGTTTGGTTATCATTTAGGTGTCATCTTAGAATAAAAGGATAGAGTCCTTTGTTTATTTTTTATTTATGCCAATGTCCAATTGCATTTTCTTACATCATAAGATACTAAAATCATTAGTCTATCATTCACCTTCATCATATGATCACCATTTCAATTTGAAAAGAAATAAGATGAGGTTGAGTAAATCCCATTCACAACCACATTATCAAATCACTTTTATCATCTCATTTGTCATAACATTACTCTCATCATCATATTTTCATCCTTTTGATTTGAAAAAAAAGTGAACTAAGTGAAATCAAAGTGGAAGCATTGCATCACATATCCGTACCATCATCACATACAACCATATTGTCATCATCAACCATGTTTTACTTATTACACTATCATCCAACAAAACGCATAAAAAACAAAAGCAAAAATCATAGCCACACAACAGGAATTGAAACAAAAACGAAGAATCAACACGACTTGCATAAACATTATCATTATACATCCATCTTGAGCAAATTTTATTTTAGAGTAAAAAAGTGGAATTCAAAGTAAAATAAGCTTGTTTATTACATAGAATTAGTAACACATAATCATTCCTTCCATAATTTTCATTCACACACCATACATAACACATTAATCAAGCTAAATAAAAAGAGTTGGATTTGAAAATAAATAAAATATTATTGATTCATTGATACACACAACAACAATGCAATATCACAATCATCAATCTTCCATAAGTGTTACGCATACATAGTACATACATAAAGCATTAAAACCAAAATGAAATTAAAATAAAATTAAAAAAAATTGTTTTATTACATACATGTGAATCACATGGTTAGAAGCCATGAATTACATCAACAACAACATACACACATACACACATCCACATTACACCTCTCTACATTATCCCATATATGAAATAAGAATTGGAAATAATGGATTCAAAGTGAATTTCGACTCATGAGAATTGCATGGTTGCAGCATCCCTATATTCTCATGTCATCCCATTCTCATCTCTAACATCATACATACATTAAATTCACACAATTCGTGCCTTGCTCACAATATTTTCACTCACCAATTCATGTTTTCCCCCACCTCACTCACATACTTACATTCTCCATCCAATTCCTCACCATACGAGTCTCACCATTCAATCTCATTCACCTATAAAAATCACACTCCACTCACTAATTATAGACACGGGAAAAACCCTACAAAAACTCTGTCGCAACAAACCTTCGACCCTCTAGAAAAGAAACCCTGCAGAAACACCTTCGCAACCCCTAAAGCTCACCTCCATCACCACAATCCAAGCAAAAGAAGAAGAAGAACTTTGAAGAAGAAGAGAAGCCTCAAAAAAATAGAAGGAAAAGAGAAAGTGAACTGACTTGAGGTGATTTTTTGACCTCTCCAGAAATCTCTGCCGCCATGCCAAAGGTGAAGGATCATCGTTAAAGTTTGTTTTTGGTAGTTTTTTTTGTTGCTTTTCTGTCATTTTATGTACAATTTACATTTCCCCTATGCCAATTTGTACGGAATCCTATGTAATATGAAATATTCTAATGGATTGGAGTTAGGGTTTGTTGGGATATAGGGTTTTCGATCTGTTTGATGGCGTGTATTATTTATGATTTTGTTTGTTAATTTAGGATCAGGACTGGATATTAATGGGGTTTTGTGTTTGTAATTTTTTATTTTTGTGAAGAATGGGGAAATATGGAAAAATCATGTGATGAACATTCAAATGTTCATCACATGTTCTTGCTTATATTTAAAAAAAATCATGTTTGATCCATTTTTTTCAATAACCAAGGTTTGTTTTGTGTTTGAGCAGAGAGAGAGAGAGAGAGAGAGAGAGAGAGAGAGATGAAAGGAAACATTGGGGCTTACGTGTATCCCTTCCCAATTTTGTTTGATCGGTCTCTCTTTCTTTGATTCACACGTGGCCTTCTATGAGCCACTAGATCAGCTGACTTAGGTCGTTGACTAGGGGCCTATGCAGGGACCCCCATCACAACACCATGCTTCATCTTTCACTAATCTGTAGATCTCCTGGAAGGTTGGATTAACGCCCAAGATTTAGTCAACCTTGTTGAGTCTCCTGGCCTCCTAATAGGCTGGGCCTAGCGCTTTGGGCCAATTGCTTCATGCGCCCCTTTTCTTTCATCTTGCCGTTTTTTTTAATATTTGCTTTTTTTTTGGTTGGGCCTAGCCCATTCCTATTTTGCCTATGCATCTCTCTCCATATGTTTGTACCCCATTTACCTTTTATATTTTATCATGTTATTATTGTCTATTTTTATTATTCATAAAAATAATTTTAATAAATTAAAATCAAATGTTTTCAAAACTAAAAACTATTTATTAATATCAATATTTTCAAAATACAATAAAAAAACATTTTTACCAAAACCAAATCCTTTTTCAAAATAACGCGAACATAAACGCATGATCTTGTCAAGTTCTTTTCAACTTGATTGTTTTGAAAGCTTTTTCATAATAAACAAACGGTTGAAAAAGGGATTGGATGGATGTAACTATCCTACCTAATTCCTGAGTATTTGGACTTACTTAGCCTACCGTTCGAGTACTCGTCTTCCGTTTAAAACACATTGAATAACCGAATCTAGTTCACTCTTTCAAGGACGAAAAAGATTAATTGGAAGTAATTATCCTCCCTAGTCCTGAGTATTTGTGTGATGGTTGTACTTAGCCTCCCGTGTGAATACTCGTCTCTTATTACAGCAATGCGACTTAATTCTCCTCACAAATTTCATAAATAACTTGGACGAAAAAGGAAAAAATATGCCACTTTATTTTTTTTTATCTTCTATCACTATCCATCCACCAATCATAAACCTTAAACTAATTTTTAAGAATATATAAGATAAATAAATCAAACAGAATGGAGGTAGAAAATCAAAACATATAAAGAAGCTTTAGAAAATCAAACCAAACACAAAAAAAAAAAAATTAAATCAAAGAGAAAAAAACATAATAGAGAAACATTCCTGCACGAAAGGAAATATTTTTTTAAAAGAAATTCATAATAAACATAATGATTATAAACCAACTCACAAAATTTTGAAAATCATATATAAAATCACCTGATCTTGATGATATACTTAGATCTATTATTGCCTCCACATCTAAAATGTCGTCCACAATATTTTCTAGATCTGAAGATGAAAATGAGACAAACAAAGACATGAGCTTTAATCTATGAAATATCAAATCAATTTTAAATTTTTAAAGGGAAAGTGTTCTGGACTAGGTCGGGGTCTGCTCCTCAATCGAGCAGGCCCAACCCACACGTTCTGGGGTGGCCCAACAAAGGCCTCTTATCACAACCAACGTCGAGCACAGGCCCACTTCAACAATGTCAGGCACACGCGGCATAGAGCGCCGGGCATAGGCGCTAAGCCTCTCCGAGCTCGCCCTCCTCGAAACTCAGGTGCTCCTTCCCGCAAGGAGCAATCTCCTTCTGCACATAAGGGTCCTCCCCACGATGACACGTCTCTCCCCGACACGCAAGACTCCTCCCCGCGAGGACACGTTCTCACGTAACCACCCACTCCCGATGGAATCGGTCTGCCCTAATTCCGGAGATCTAGGAGCGGTTACCCCAGTGCGAAGACCACGTGCTGGTCTTCACTACGCCATGTAAGCCCTGGCAGTTACTTGGATTGGGCCTGGAAATCCAGCCCAATGCAAGTAACCGTTGGCCCCGCGCTGGGGGCTCTCTTTAAATACCCTCTCACTTGAGAGGGTCAGGGTACACACTCTCTTACACTCTAACCTTCTTCTTCTGTACTTGCCTTTCTCTGACCGTTATCTTACTTGAGCGTCGGAGTACCTTGCAGGTACACCCCCCGCCGTCTTTCAACCTCACCGGAGCTGAAGTCCACAAGACATTGCTGGCCACCAAATACTGTCTGATCCAGGTACGATCAGTGGCGCCGTCTGTGGGAAACCTTGCTTCCCCATTTTTCCTCCGATAAACCAAAGCAATCCTCTCGTTCATCACCAGCATGGCCAACAACCCGTCTGCTACCAAAGCTCTGGACACCGTCCTCGCGCAACTCGAGAACGGAAACCACCATGAGGACGCTACTGCCCTCAACATCGAAGAAGGTGACGTCAGGGACGGGCAGACCGCCTCCCCGGACTCCTAAGACACGGCTTACGACACCGCCCGCCAGGATGACCAGCCAGCCATCTTCCAGTCAGTTGCTCCTCCGACCAATGCAAATTCGAGCACCGTGGCCCTATTTGCCTTGATCAATCAGACCAATCAGCTGATCGCACACCAGAACACCAAAATTGAAGCACTGGAGCGAGGGCAGACATGACGATCTTCCCCGCGAAGACATCGTCGTCCACCTTCACCCCACCGCTCTCCTTCCCCGCGAAGGACTCCTTCAGAAGAATCTCGAACCCCCTCGCCGGTGCGCGAGGGCCGTCGGCCACGCCTTGATTGCCCCCATCCGGCGATCTCCCAGAAGCGCCATCGCTCCCCGCCTCGGAAGGAACCCAAGCCCTCCGCAACTACCAAGAAGTCCAAAACCACCGAGGAGAGACCGAGGAACCGTTCGAGGAATTCCCCGCCGCGGCATCACCGGTCCCCTTCGAGATCCCCGGCCGGAAGCGACGACGACGACCAGAGGACCCCTCTGTCGTGGGAGATCATGAACGCCCCAATTCCTGCGGGCATGGAGAAACCCCTGCCACTGGGGACCTACGACGGTCAGGCCGACCCCGACGATCACATCGAAAGTTTCGAAGCCATGCTCGACTTCAGAAACGTCAGGGGAGCCATTAAATGTAGGCTTTTCCCCACCACCTTGCGGAAGGGCGCCATGATATGGTACAAGGGTCTGGCACCCGAGTCGATCACATCCTGGAAGCAACTAAGACAACGCTTCACCAAATACTTTACTGCATCTCGTCGACACCCAAAGACGGAGGCTGCCCTAGAGAGCATCTTCCAAGGGAAGAACGAATCTCTCCGGAACTACATTGAGAGATTCAACAGAGAAGCTGTCGAGGTCCATACGACCGACGACATGAAGAAGTATTTGATCATCCATGGACTACGTTTTGGATCTGATTTTGCCAAGTCCGTGGGCCTCCGCAGACCCCGCCGTCTAGAGGACCTTCTCCAACGAGCTCAATCGTATATCGAGCTCGAGGCAGCGCAGATCGCCCTTGAGTCGAGACGCAAAGAAGGCCCCCGCGGCCACAAAGATGAAGACTCTCCTCCCCGACGAGGAGGAGAAAGAAAGAAAGAAAATCGCCCCCGTGATCCTCGGGAACCGCGCAGACCAGCTGGCCGGTTCACGGAGTACACCCCGCTCAACGCTCTCCGCGCGCGAATCCTCTCCGAGTGCCAGAACTCGGAATTTCTGAAAGGAGGCGTCCGCTTTCTGAAGCCGACTGCCCCCAAATAAAACACGGACAAGTCGAAGTACTGCAGGTTCCACCGGAGCCACGGACATGTCACAGAAGAATGCATCCATCTCAAAGATGCAATAGAGATCCTGATCAAGGAAGGGCACTTAAAGAAGTACGCCCAGAAGAATGATGCTCCTCGCCCCAGCTCCCAGGAAGCCCAGAACGTCGAGGAGGCGACACCTCCTCCCGACGAGAGTCAGCTTCAGGTCGCCCTCAGCGTCCCCCGACCCGAAGACAACTACTCTCGAGAAGGTGCAAGGGAGATCAAACCCTATCACCTTCTACCTCGAAGAACTCCTCGGCGGAGCACCCAACACCACTATCCTCCTCCTGGTTAAGGCCCAGATGGCGAATTTTGACGTTCGAAGGATCCTCGTCGACCAGGGAAGTTCGGTCGACATCATGTATGCCCATCTGTTCGGGACCCTTCAGCTCGACGAGAGACATCTGACCCCGTACGTTGGCTCAGATTTGCATGGCTTCAACGGTACCACCACCAGACCATGGGGCTATGTTGAGCTAATGGTCACATTCGGGGCCGAAGACACTGCCCGACAAGTGAAGACCCACTTGCTGGTGGTCGAATGTCCATCCCTCTACAATTGCTCCCTCGGGAGGACCACCTTGGCCGAACTCACAGCAGTGCCATCAACGGTCCACCTCAAGATAAAGTACTACACGACCCGGGGACGTGTGGTTACGATGCACGGGGACATAGACGCGGCCAGGAGGTGCTTCGACGCTGCGATTAAAGGCATGAGTTCCATCGGCACCAAGCCCAAGACCGGAGCAAAGCCATCCACGGAGACCTCTCCCGCCCGTCAACGCGGTCGACCTCGACAGCAGGTTCATGGACGAGCACGAAGAGGACGGAGCAGAGGACCTCGACCCCCAGGCGCCAAACAACGGGCGGCCTCTCCACCCAACGCGCCCCATCCCCGACGGAGACTTTGAGCTCGTGGCCCTCGGGGACGACCCAGACCGTAATATGAAGATTGGTACCGGGATCCCTGACCTGGCGAAGGAGCAGCTGAAGGCATGTCTCCGGGAGAACGCTGATCTGTTCGCGTGGAGCACCTCCGAGATGCCTGGCCTTGACCCCGAGGTGGCTTGCCATTAGCTCGCAGTAGATCCGGCCGCTAGGGCCATAGCTCAACGTAGGCGTAAGCAGTCCCCCGAAAAAGCGGAGGCTGCTGAAAAAGCTGTAAAAGACCTCCTAGAGGCAAATTTTATTTCGGAGGCCAGGTACACAACCTGGCTGTCCAAAGTTGTACTCGTAAAAAAGAATAATGGAAAATGGAGGATGTGTGTTGATTATACTGATCTTAACCGGGCTTGCCCGAAGGACTGTTATCCTTTGCCTAACATCGACCAGCTGGTCGACAATTCAGCAGGTTACAAACTATTATCCTTCATGGACGCCTATTCAGGATACAACCAAAATCCCATGGATAAGGCCGACAAACAGCACACGACTTTCATGACCGAGTCGGGCAATTACTACTACAACGTAATGCCCTTCGGCCTGAAGAACGCCGGTGCGACCTACCAACGGATGATGAACAAGGTTTTCCAGGCTGAAATCGGTGACATGCTCGAGGTCTACATGGACGACATGATCGTCAAATCCGCGGAAGAAGTCGACCATGCCACACACCTCAAGAAGGTGTTCGACACGGCGAGGAAGTGCCGCATGAGGTTCAATCCCGACAAATGCACCTTCGGCGTTCGGGCAGGTAAGTTCCTTGGCTTCTACCTCACAGAGCGAGGAATCGAAGCCAACCCCGAAAAGTGTAGAGCTTTTTTCGAGATCCCTACTCCGGACTCAAAGAAGTCAATACAATCATTGAACGGGAAGTTCACCGCCCTCTCCCGCTTCGTCGCCAAGTCGGCGCAGTACGCACTCCCATTTTCAAACTTCTCCGACAAAAAGCAGAGTTTGAATGGAGCGAGGAGTGCGAGCAGGCGCTCTTCCACCTAAAACAAGTCTTATCACAACCCCCGGTCCTCTCACGGCCTGAGAGCGGGGAGACGCTTTTCTTATATCTCGCAATCACGAGTGAAGCAGTAAGCGCCGTCCTCATTCGAGAAGCCCTCCAAGGCCCCGAGCTCAGGTATCAGCAGATAGAGAAAGTCGCCCTGGCCCTCGTCACCGCGGCCAGGAGGCTACGTCACTACTTCCTCGCCCACACTGTCGTCGTAAGGACCGAAAAGCCCATAAGGCAACTCCTTCGACGACCGGATATGGAGGGGAGGTCGCTCGAAATCGCCGAGTTTGACATCCAATACGAGGGATGGAAAGCCCTGAAGGCTCAGGTATTGGCCGACTTTGTGGCAGAGATGACCGTCCCGGAACCTTCGACCAACGGATCCCAAAAATGGACGATTTATGTCAACGGAGCATCCAGCCCGAAGGGATGCGGAGTGGGAATCATCCTCGAAAACGAGGAAGGTATCTTGATTGAGGTATCCCTCGAACTATCCTTCCTGACGTCGAACAACCAAACGGAGTACGAGGCTTTCCTCGTCGGACTTCGGCTGGCCGAGGACCTCGGCGCCAAGGAGGTCAAAATCTTCACCGACTCCCAGCTCGTGGCTTCGCAAGTCCGAGGAGAGTACCAGGCCAAGAACGACAACCTCATCAAATACTTGACCTTGGTGAAAGAAAAGATGAAAAAGAACACCTCCGCAGAAGTAACTCACATCCCCCGCGAGCACAATGCCCGAGCGGATATCTTGTCCAAATTGGCAAGCACAAAGAAGAAAGGCGGGAACAAATCCGTCATACAAGAAGTGCTTTCCCGGTCGAGCATCGACAAACCCGCTCCAGTGGCGGACGTGAACGCCATTGGTGACAGCAATTGCTGGATGACCCCCGTATACGAGTACCTCACGACGGGCAAACTGCCCGAAGATACCAAGGAAGCCGGAATGGTCAAGCGGCGGGCATGCTCATACACGATAGTCGAGGATAAGCTATACCGGAGAGGGTTCTCTATCCCCCTCCTCAGGTGCGTCGAGGAGACCAAGGTCCCCGGTATCCTCCGGGAAATCCACGAAGGAATCAATGCACAACACCTCGGCGGGCGATCGTTAGCCCGTAAGGCGCTTCGAGCAGGGTACTACTGGCCCACCATGCAACAGGACGCCAAGGAACACGTCAAGAAGTGCGATAGATGCCAACGACACGGGGACATGCACCTTGTTCCTCCTAACGAGATTAAAACACTGTCCTCCCCGTGGCCGTTTGCGTGGTGGGGGATGGATATCATCGGACCTTTCGTCTAGGGATCGTATCAAAACAAATACCTCATCGTCGGGGTGGACTACTTCACGAAGTGGATTGAGGCGGAAGCATTGGCCAAAATCACGGCCTTCAACATACTGCATTTTTACAAAAGGAACGTTCTCGCCCGATTCGGCGTGCCTCAAGCTATTGTCACCGACAACAGAACACAGTTCACCGACAAGAACTTCCAAGACTTCGTCTCCAAGCTGGGCACGAAGCAGCACTTCACGTCAGTCGAGCACCCTCAAACAAATGGATAGGCTGAGGCAGCGAACAGAGTAATCCTACGGGGATTGAAACGTCGATTAGGCGACGCCAAGCAACAGTGGGTCGAGGAGCTACACAGCGTCCTCTGGGCCTACCGAACAACCCCACATTCCACGACCGGGGAGACCCCTTTTCGTCTGACCTATGGAACAAAAGCAGTGATCCCCGTGGAAATCAGGGAACCCGCGAGGAGGACGGAAACCCCCCTCGACGAGGACACGAACAACGAAGCCCTGAGGGAAGAACTTGATTTCGTCGAGGAGACACGTTCGGGCGCTTCTCTCCGAGAAGCTTCCCTAAAACAGAAAATAACACTGCGTTATAACAACAAAGTTATCAAACGTGATTTTCAGGTGGGCACCCTCGTCCTACGAAGGAACCAGAAAGACTCACGAGAGGGCAAACTCGCCGCGAACTGGGAGGGCCCGTACCGCGTCCACGCGAAAACGGGGACAGGAGCCTATTTCCTCGAAAATCTGCACGGGGAAGAACTTGCTCGACCATGGAACGCTGAGAAGCTCAAACAATACTACAGTTAAGCACTGCCCGCGACTCACGAACACCGCGATTACGGGGACGCACTAAGGTACGAGCGCGACACCCCTATAAAAAACACGATGATCGAAGGCCACGTTGTGTGTGCGCGAGGACTTTTGATCCGACTGGGACACCTCAATCGAGCTCCGCCTTTGTTGTACCAATTAGGCAGAACACCCAACTCGCGATGGGAAGTTCACGCCACGAAGCTAAGACCTTGACCGAGCTCTTAGCCTCATTGAAGGTCGGAATACGTCTCCGACCACCTGACCAGCTCTCCACACGGTCATGGACTATCAAGGTCGAGCAAATCCCAAAGTCTGTATTACTTAGACAAAAACAAAGTATAGAAATCTCTATTACTTGGACAGAAACAAACAAAGTATAACAAATGCTATAACATCACACACAGTATAAACTATACAAACAACACACGAGCAGATAAGCAAAAATGCATTGAAGCGGGCAGAAGCCAATTGTAAAGATATTACAAACAAGTATCAAAAGCCCCTAGCACGCAGGCCGGGCGTACATATTGAAAAATAAATAAAACGGCTCGCAGGCCGAATAAAACGAAGAAGAAAAGCCTACTCGGCGACAGTCCCTTTGGGCTTCTCGCGTTCATGAACCTCGTCCACCCGCATCGGCTGCATGATCTGACCATCGACCACCTCGGAGTCGGGGTCAATCCCTTCGGTTGTGAGGTCAGGGTTGAGAACCCGAAGCTGCTCCAGGGCATTCCTGAAACCTATGTCAGCCGATACGAGGTTGTCCTCCTCGGATTCCCGGAGCTTCGCTATCAGCGGTGCCCGCGAGGTCAACAACCTGTCTTCCTCGGTTTCCTCATCAGCTGGGCAGACAGCCTCCTCCAACTCGGCATTCCTCGCCAAGAGACGATCCTTCTCCTCTTCAATCCCGACGAGACGTCTCCGCTCTTCCTCAGCATTCTTCAACTTTTCCTCCAACTTCCCTTGAAGCTCGACCTGGGCCTGGTTCTGGCTTTTGCAGTCGGCCAGCTCCTTGCCCACCTTCTCCATTTCGGCTGAGATGGACTGGAAACTCTCGCGCAACCTGTTCAGCTCGCCTTCTGGGCACGCCTCGTCGTTCAGAACTAGGGCAGCCGTGCAAACCCGCATCACAGCGGACACATCCTCCACCAGCGCCCTTCTCCAAGAGACCTTGTCGACGCCTAAGATGGCCTGAGCTTCGGGGGCACCCACGCATAGGGAATTATTCCCCATGAAAAAGTTCGGCCTCGAGTGACAAGGCAGGAGCACAGATTTTACAGCAGGGGGACCCTCGTTCTCAGTAAGGTCGATGGCCACTGTGTCCGCAATCCGCTGCCTCTTCGGGGAGCCCTGGGGGCTGGGAGAATCACTATCCTAGTGAGAACCAGAAGGACCCCCGGTTGTCTGAGTGGGAACGGATTCCTGCGCCCGGATCTGCTCAAGACGGCTTTTGCCTCCCTTTTTCGTAGCGCGGTTAGCCTTCAACTTTTTGAGGCGCTCCTCAGCAGTCGACATCTTACCTGCAAACAGAAAACAAAGAGGTCAGTAATTCGAAAAGAAGGTCGAAGGGAAAGGCAGGTCAGGGAGGCCACCCCACCTAACAGCTCGAGAGCCTCCTCGTCAAAAAATGTCTCAAGGAGAGCCCTAGTGTTGATCAATCGACGCTTCGTTAAGACCTCCACATCGTCGTTCAGAAGGAAGTCCCCGTTCAGCGTCATGAACTTGGATTTGTTAAACCCACTGACGAACTTGACTATGGCCTCGTGAGCCAAGCGATCCCCTTCACAGAGTTTACCAGGGCTGACGATATAGCTGTCTGTTCCCCTCTTGAAGTGTTCTTCAGTCCAGAACAACGGAAACCTGGGCACAAGGGCCTCCTCTCGCCGCCCATCTACTTCTTCGACGACCCGACGATACACTGTATTTACGACCTCATGTGTGACCGGCCTCACGAGGTAGTACCGATACTTGAAATCTCGCACGGAGTCCAGATAAGTGTGAAACAGGTTGCTCACCTGCTTGAAGGACACCCAACCATGCTTACCGTCGACAGCCTTCCGTTGAAGATGGAAAATGCGAAAAAAAATAGGGGCACCGTCGCCCCAATCTTCAGGTATTTGCACATGAGCTCGAAAGCCCTGATGAAAGCGAGAGAGTTGGGGTGGAGTTGAGAAGGGGCCAAATGCAGCCAGACAAATACTGACTGTTGAAAATCCATGAAGGGCAAACGCCACCCCGCCTCGTCGAACATAAACTCATATACGGGAAACCGCATCCCACTATATGTCGAGCATATTCAATGATGCGGCAAAGGCCTGAGCACGTTCCACGACTTCGGTGAACCTATTAGACGGTGCTCGACGGTACAAAATATGTCGGCCTCGTTCAGGTCGACAAACTCGGAGATCATGTTCACTGCCTCTTCGTAGGCCCACTCGTCGGGAAGCCTCTCCCCGGAGCTGGTTGTCTCTGCCATAGGTGAATCGGGCCCGTTGTAAATATCCAAAGATCCCTCGGCCACTGGCAATACATCCATTTACCTGAAAAGTAGAAGGAAATGGTGAATTCGATGGCCCATATCAAATCCACCCCTTCCACCACTGATCAAGTAAAAGGGCGAGGAGGGAACGTCGAGGAGCGTGAATCCGCGACCATCCTCAGGTCCGCGGGGAGCGAAATTGGGCGGGACCCCGGGGTATTCGACCCATATCCCCGAGATAAACATCGGTTCCCCAGGGATTCCGTCCTTAATCCCCTGAATGTTCAACAAGAGATCTGAGAAACGTTCATCTCATGACCCCGAGATATTCTTCGTGTCCACGGGGATTTCATCGTTTCTCCCCGCGAGATTCAACAACTAAACTATGAAATTCCGCCGTTTTCGCCGGATATTTCGTGATTTCCATGAGAACTTCATCAGTTCACCATGAAACCACCCTAAAAAGGAAAATGAAAGGAGAAAAAAGAAAGAAACTTACTTGTAAAACGCTTCCGGTAGGGTTCCGGCACGGCAGTTGGTGGCGGCGTACGGTGGTGAAGCAGAGAAGGAATAGAGAGAGGAAGTCTGAGCGAAGGGGGAGCAAAAGTGCAAATGGGACGAGATGACCCCTATTTATAAGGGCCTCATAGGACTCGAGGATTTCCTAGGCAATCGATTACGCTACCCTAGCGTAGCCGCCCTAGGGAATGATGAGGTGTGACACATGGCACACACTTTCCCACGCGCGTCTTTTCATTCCCCTACACGCGTCGTCCATTCGCCCCGCTTCATACTTCTCATATCCCCGCAACATCGCTCATCCGCGACCACTCCAACCCGACCGAATCGATTTATTTCTCCCCGTTTGACCAACCGCTCCTCGTCTAGAATCCCTTCCCCGACTGGACAAGGCCTCGACATGGCTGGCCCTTAAGTCATTACTCCGACACCTCAGAGCAACAACTTGGGGGGCTCTTGTTCTAGACTGGGCCGGGGTCTACTCCTCAATCGAGCAGGCCCAACCCACACGTTCTGGGGTGGCCCAACAAAGGCCTCTTACACAACCAACGTCTAGAACAGACCTACTTCAACAGTGTCGGGCACACGCGGCAAAGAGCATCGGGCGTAGGCGCTAAGCCTCTCCGAGCTCGCCCTCCTCGACACTCAGGTGCTCCTTCTCGCAAGGAGCCATCTCCTTCTGCACATAAGGGTCCTCCCCGCGATGACACGTCTCTCCCCGACACGCAAGACTCCTCCCCGCGAGGACACGTTCTCACGTAACCACCCACTTCCGATGGAATCGGTCTGCCCTAATTCCGGAGATCTAGGAACGGTTACCCCAGGGCGAAGACCACGTGCTGGTCTTCACTACGCCACATAAGCCCTGGCAGTTACTTGGATTGGGCCTGGCAATCCAGCCCAATGCAAGTAACCGTTGGCCCCGCGCTGGGGGCTCTCTTTAAATACCCTCTCACTTGAGAGGGTCAGGGTACACACTCTCTGATCCAGGTACGATCAGAAAGAGACATAAATCTACAAGAAACCCTAAACACTGCAAGTATAAGAAACTATAACCAACACCAATAAAGATAAAGTTGGAACACTTAAAACATACCTTGTGTTGAAGAAAACCTAAATCTTATGAACACAAATTCGTAACTAAAACATTTAGAATAAAAAGTCAGATCAAACGTATGTCAGGAATGTTCCCTTATATTGTTGATGTTGTTTTCATTCTTTGTATCTCTAAATCTATCTAGAAATCTGAAGAAAAAAAAGGGAAAATTATGTTATAATGAAGGTGAAAAAGAAAAAAAAAAGATAATGATTTTGAAGAAAAAAAATGAAGATAGCTGATATGGAGTTAGGTGGGAGAAGAATTAGTGAGAGATGAAAAGATGAGGGTTTGCAGAAAAAATTAATCATATGGGAGATGAAAGAGATGAGAGAGATGAGGCTTGGAGATAGTTATGTGAAAATCCATTGTGCAAAACCCACAATTCAACATTGGCAAGCAAAACAATGATGGAATACTGCAGGTTAATTTGATACCGACTTAGTTTTGAAGTGAATGAGAAAACAAAGTGCATTTTGTAAGTTAGTGTACAAATGAGCACTTTTTAAAAGTAGCAAGTCATTAGTTTTAAACTAGATATGTATTTCATTGGAAAAATAATTAAATAGACATAAATTCCCCCCAAAATCGGGATGTGTTAAAATTTTAAGCAGAGGATGAAATAGTATTTCTAGAACCATTACTTTTCTTATATTATAGATATTCAGCCTACCTACTACACGATGATGATTTTTTTCTTAATAGTTTTTTTAGTTGTGTATCTTAATTTCGGGATTCATTTTGCTCCCATAACTTTAAAAATATTAATGTTAGTCTTTTAACTCTTCAAAATGTATCATGTTATTCCTTTTTCTCTAATTAGTGAGGGAAAAATTCAAAAATCAGACACAAAATTTGTCACCAATAAGATGAAAAAGACTAATATGATACATTTTGAAGAGTTATAGAATCAATATGAACTATTTTTAAGTTAAAGGATTAAAATGAATCTTAAAATTAATATGAGCCTAAAAATAATATTAATTTTTCTTTCTTAAATCAATATAAAAAAGTGTATTAGTTGAGTTGTTCTAGAAAAAAGACTAAACAAAAAACAAATCATTAAGTTTTAATCTTTATCTTTTATAAAAATTATTGCTTTTAGTCTTTATATTTTATTAAAAAATTCATGTTAGTGTTTTTTTAATCCATTTGTACGAATTAAAATATCTATTTTTATTAAAGATATGGACTGAACATACTAAAATTATTGAGTTTTAAATTACTAAAGTATTTAACAATTTTAATTTCTATTATGATCCCTCTTATATTTTAATCCTAACTCTTTATACCTATTTGCATGGTAGTTAAAATCGAATTGAGCTGGTCAATTAAATCGGAGGATTTTTTAATGGACTCTATATCTTACTTAGGCACCACGTGGAAATACTCAAATGTCCCTAGATTTTGGACTCTATATCTCCATAATATTTTAAAAGTCATACACCATGCAGTAACTCTAAAAGGTATTTGACACACATATTGTACCGGAGATGCATCTCCGTTTATTTTACGGAGATACATCTCTGTAGCATACCAGAACAACGCATGTTATGTTTTGTTGTGTTTTATATGATGAAGATTTATAAATTTTATGTGCCATGTTATGTGATGAGATTTAAACCATACAATTGATATGCCAAAAATGACGTATGTAAATCCAGATGGTCCAAAAATATCATATATAAATATATTCGAAATACACGATAAAGTAGCACGAGGTGTAAATAAAATACATAATGAATCCAAAGGACAACTACGATATACTATTGCACTACTGCGTATGTCGGACTACATCTCATTTACCTCTACTGGCTTCTCTGTCTCCTCTAGCTCCTCGATCATCAATCTCCCCATCCTCCAACGCTGTCTCCAGTACATCAGTGCCCATGTGCCTCAGTCACGGTGGCGTCTAGGACATGTCTCACATCAGACCCATCATATGTGACACCCTAAAGAACCGCCTGATGTACCCGTCAACGTAGCTCCAATCTCTCTCAGCTATGGTACTCTGTGACTCCTCCGGTACCAGATGACTCCCGTAATTATCAAACATCTCATCCATCTGTGTATGTGTCAATGCAAAATGAGCAGAGACAACATGGTGTCTAAGAATGGTCTAAGTGTAGCCGAACTGCTGCATCACGTGCTCGAGCAGATGAGGAGCAGTAAGGCGTGATCCACAAGCCAACGATCCTGAGTATAGAAATATCTCATCAAATGACCGCGTCTCACAGTGATCTACATAGATGTTGAAGTGCATGTCCTCACAAACCAAGCGGTCAAGATACACTCTTAACAACTTTATCGCTTGGTTCCCTCTGAGCAGAGCAAATACAAGAGCACACGACATATCTTTAGTGTAAGTCAGAACATCTGCCCAACCAGAGATGTGTGGGAAGTTTTGGAGGATCCAAGCCTGAAAAGTTTGTAACACACAAATCATCAATAATAGCGTTGCAAATATTGAATGAAAATTACACAAAAACATTAAAAGACCAATAAATATTACCGTTAGTAGTGTGATGTTCCCTGTGACCTACTTCGTCTTCCATCTATAGCCCTCTGATATCTTTGAGTACAAGTAGAATAAACAAGCTCCCCCCAGGTGTACTCATGGATCTACTTGAAGTTATCGAAGTACCGTAGGTAGATGACATCTATATAAGTGGCACTCTTGTCCACAAAAATTGCAGTGCCAACAAAATATAGCAGGTATGCTCTCATAACATACGCTCTATGGAGCCCCACTTGCTCGTCATCCCCTACATCCTACTATGCTCTAATGATCTTATATGTGTATACCATTTTCAGGAACTCAAACCTATCATCATCCCCCTGGTTCTATCCATCTCCATCATCGTAGTCTCTGGGTCAACTCCCAGATAGTCTACCATCATCTCAAGTGCCTCATCTTTGCTAATCCTCCAATGATCTAGAAGTTTCCCCCTGATTAGAAGATGTAACCAACACGACACATTGTCGAGTGTGATAGAGATCTCACCAAGCGGGAGATGAAATGACGAGGTCTCGGTGAGCCATCTCTCCATGAATGCATTAAGCAACCCTGTTACATTAGATTTTTGACTTGACTATAAATGGAAAGTATTCATGAGACTAGTCATAGATATGCAATGTGGAAGATCAAAAAGAGAGTGAGTCCACAGGATTAATATAACTCAATGTCGGAGTCCATGTATGGTGATACCGATCGAAGGTTGCATCGTAGAAAGAAGTAGTGAAGGACTTGGGGACATAGTGAAATTGAATACTATGTTATGTTGGCTAAGGTTGGAGTTCATCACTACAATGGAAGTAACTTGGAATCACCCACCAGACGTGGAGTCCATCACTATAATGGAAACAATGTTGACTTGGATGCTACACGTGGGGTTCTTCACTACAATGGAAAATTCGATGGAGCATGCTAAGTTGACATAGTCGACGTCGAAGGCCTCGACAGGGATAACTAATTCGTAGCGCCAGCAAAGCAGTTGAGAAGTTCAAATGGTAGAACAAGGCGCGAACTACGTCAGCGTCGACAGTTACTTAGAAAACATGGGAGACATCATGGAAAACCGCTACATGAACTTAGGATGTGTCATCATGGGAGTGATTTATCATTCTTGGACGGTTATTTTATAGTAGTATATAAGGATACTTATATTCATTTTGTAAGGGGTCCACAATTGTACACATTTCTATAAATACTCAAAGTACCTGCATTGTGAGAAACGAGTAAGGAAAGATGTACGTATGCGTTCCATCGTTTTATACATTTTCAGCAATTTTACCTTAAGTCTTTCTGTTATGGCTTAAAGTTCCCTTTTTTCAACTCTCTTTATTTTTATGTCATTTTATGTTACCTGTACTTTTAATCTCAACCTTTTCCTTTCCTTCGTTTTGTCCTTTTCAATTTTAAATTATTTTTTCGTTACTTTACTTGCAGTTCACTTACAGTTTCTTCATCCTTTGATCGTTTGTCTTATTCACAAGTAACCACACAAACATCTTTTCTAGTGTTTTCAAGAAGTTTACTTTAACTTCGACAAGGTCTTATACTTTTCACGAGTAATACACACACAAACATATCTGGGAGATTTTTGAGGTTGATCCCTAAGTATTAATAGAAACTTGTATTTATTTACCAAATTTCATAGTAAACAAATTGGCACACCTGGTGGGACCGGTTTGTGTGTTTCTTTTAGATATTCGTGTTTAAAATTCATAATTTACTACATGTGTTTTCTTCAACTTTTCATCCTGTGTGTGAGTGTGTATGAGATTAAGGTGTGGTAAGATAACAGAGATAGAAGTGAGGGAACCTACTTGAAGATACATTATAAGAATGGTGAATCCTAGAAATAATAATAAAGATCAACCTTCTAGTAGTACTTGGACGGGAACGGTTTTTGCAACGCTTACTGAATCTATTCCTTCAACCGCTAGTGCAACGATGATGTCATCCACAATGGTAGCATCAATGATTTCGCCAGAGGGGACAATTTTTTCCCCAATTCCCCAGAGTCATCCAGTGACTCCTAGACCAAATATGGCAACAGATTTTAGGCCTTTTGCCACAAATTTCACAATGCCAATTCCAGGGCGTGAACAACCCTTTGGGATGCAACCAAAGTTATGGAAAATTTTCAGAATAACCCTTCAACATTTGTGGATAATTCCGCAAATATGTTTTCACCCATTATGGTGTCTGGTTCAGCCATAAGAAACCATGGTCAAAATGTGCCACCCCATATGGGAATGGGATTTGGCTCCCAAGTAATGCCTGCAATGACCACAGATTTTGTCATGGCAATAAGGCAACAGATATACAAGAGTAACCATGATATGGTAAACACTCTAACACGACAAATGGGTACAATATTTAGCCCATTGATTCAAAATAAGAATCAGAATTACCAGCAATTGGTGACTCAGATGACGAGGATTGCTGATTTTTTTGGTGCTCCCTCGGTGCAGGTTCGACCACCTACACAACCCTAGATTATTGCGCAAGTTCGAAACGAAGGAGTAGTTTTAGAAGAAACTGTGAACCAGGGACAACAAGGGAACCCCCAACAGGTCGAACATGAAGTACATGTTAGGGAAGGTAATCCACCGGTGGTACTGGTTAATAGAAATCAGGATGTTAACCAAGTTGTCCACCAGGTTCGACAAGGAAATTTGTTAGGAGAAACTAACATAACAACCATTGTTGAGAGAATAATGGCTCAAAATGGAGTTAATATGGGCTTACATAGACATAACTACACATCTCCTTTGTCAGAATATGTGTTACAGACAAAATTGCCAAGGGGATGAAAAGTCCCAAAATTTACAAAATTCGTTGGTGACACCAACGAATCTACTATCGAACACATTGCTCGTTACCTGACTGAGGCAGGTGACATTGCAAATAACGAGAACTTGAGAATTAGATATTTTCCTAGTTCTCTAACAAAAAATGTTTCAAATGGTTCACTACCCTGTCTCCCCATTCAATCCATGATTGGACACGTTTAGAAAGGTTATTCCATGAGCAGTTTTATATGGGACAATCTAAGATCAGTTTGAAAAAGTTGTCGAGCAGGAAGCGAAAGTTCGCTGAATCAATTGACAATTATTTGAATAGATTTCGGTTATTAAAAATAAGGTGCTTCACCCCGGTGCCTAAACACGAGCTTGTTGAAATGGTTGCTGGTGGTTTAGACTATTCCATCAGGAAAAAGCTAGCTACTCAATATCTAAGAGATATGGCATAATTAGCATATAGAGTTAGACAAGTCGAGAGGTTGAAGGCCGAAAAGGCCAGGACAAGTAAGGGTAAGAAAAAGTGTATAGCCTATGTCAACATGCAAGACTAAGACATAATGTCTAAGGTTGAATATGAACATGTCGAAGAGTCTGAGGTCAACGTGGATGAGTTAAAGCCATGACCCCCATATGTGTGTAAGTTACTTACACCAACAAATGGGAAGAATCCTGCAAAACCCAAAGAAATCGATAAGTTTCCTAAGAAAACTTACACCTTTAACGTAACCAAATGCAATACGATATTCAATTTGCTGGTTGCAGATAGTCAAGTGCTTGTGCCCCCAGGGGCAAAATTTCCACCATTAGAACAAAGAAAGAAACGAGGATTTTTGTAAATATCATAATTTCTTGGGACATAAAACTTCACAATGTTTTCTTTTTAGGGGTTTGGTGCAGAATGCTTTGAACGAAGACAGACTCAAATTTGCTAAGGGGAAGACCCCTATGAAGATTGATGTTGACCCATTGCAAATTGGAGATTCCAGTTATGTAGAGGTTGTTGTACTCAACATGGTTGAAATCACTGAAGATTTTGACATGGCTGAACTTGAAAGTGAGAATCAAATCGAAATTTTGTTTTCGAAAGCTGGTGAGAGTCTTGCGGAGTTCCTTTACAGGTGTTAAATGGATGATTATAAGGTGATGTTGTGCCCACGATGTATCGCTGTGTTCGACAAAAAACCTGCTAAAAAGGTCGAAAGTGCTCAGAAGGCCAAAGAATGTGAGAAAGCCATACCTCAGTATTACTTCAACAAAAGAGGGGTGTCACAGAAGAAGGAACACGCGCCTGGTTCGCAGAAAGCTAGGCCAAATACTTATAAGCCTTCAACAAATTCTGCCCAAGGGAAATTGACCAAGCTTGCTAAAAGAGAGTTTCATAGGAACCTAAAACGGAGGAACTTTAAGATTGGCTAAGGATCTTCCATGACCTACAGGGAGAATTTCCAGATGTCTTAAAAGCGGTCTTATGGGCCTAGTGCCAACTAAAAGGAAAAAAACCCTATGACAAGAACACAGTGGCAGAGATTTTAGAAGAAGAATAAGGCAAAGAGAGAGATGATGTTGAGTCGAGCAACACTAAGCAACATCAAAAGAAAACAAATGATCAGGTGAAAAAACCAATGGATAGGGAGTTATTTTCCCCCAAGACGCATGTAGCAAAAGAGAAGATTGAGAAGGACGAGCAGACTAAAGAGGATGAGTTGTTGACTGATAACTTTGACTCCAGATCGAAAGGTGACTTTGACGTCATGTGCAACATGGTTTCCATATTCCCTTATAAGTATGATCGGGTAACAGAAGTTGCTGAGGAAGAAGACTATGATGAAGAAGAGATGGCCAAGCATAAACCAGTTTGTTATTTTGTAATGAATAATGGGTGTATCGAGGAGCAGAACACGTTCTTTTAGAGACCCCATGGAGGGATGAAAAATCACCTAAAGCCCAATTTTATAAGGGCAAGGTTAAAGGGACTACTGTAAACAAAGTTTTAGTGGATGGTGGGGAAGCAGTAAACTTGATGCCTAATTTCTTATTGGCTAAGACTGGGAAGTATGATACTGATATCAGGCCTCGCAATATGGTCATTTCTAATTATGAAGGAAAGTATGGACAAACAATGGGGTTTATTCAAGTCGAAGTGAAAATGAGATCTATCACTCGACCTGTAGTCTTCATGGTGATGTCGGCAAGACCTAGTTATAACTTGTTGCTTGGAAGAGAGTGGATACATGGGATATGGGAAGTTCTTTCATCCCTGCACCAAAGAATAATTATATGGCGCGAATAGGGGATAATGGAAAACATTGAAGCAGACCAGGGCTACTACATGGCTGAAGTTAGTCGTGTGGACAAAAGAAATTTTGACAGAAACTTGGTGAACATAGCGCCATGTATACCAGAGGAAACTGGCTACGGGATTATAGAGGAAGCATTTTTCTCTCTGAACCTTCACCTAACCCATGGGTTTACCCGGGGGCGAGAAGTTATGAGGGAGAAGGTATATGATGCAGATGCAATCCGACCAACAGGTTAGGGAGACAAATTTAGTGATAGTGACTGAGTTTGATTCATTAGATCGAATCACGGCCTACGTGGTCGAGAATAGACTCCAGGAGGCTTTAGAAGCCAAAGTACCACACATGGCTGTTGAGGCCAATGGAATTGGAGTGTTTGACATGGGTAATCGAATCAACATTGAACTTCAGCCCGTCGTAGAGCCGCAGAAGATTGGTTCAGAAGAATACGGTCTATAGGGCCAGAGGCTACATTGCGTCTATAACGACGAACCTTTGGGATTTTAAAAGGACCCAGTAGCGTCTACTACTAAGATGCAACCTTAAGATCCACTGAAGGAAGTAGATCTGGGTGACGGATCGATCTGAAGGCCGGCTTATATAAGAGCCAACATTGATTTGGACTTAAGGTTAGAAGTAATAGAATTGCTTAAAGAATTTAAAGATTGTTTTGCTTGGGATTATAACGAAATCCCAAGTTTAAGTAGTGAATTGGTGTAGCTAAAGCTTCCAATAAAGGCAGGCAAGAAGCCAGTTAAGCAGACGCCAAGGCGATTTTCTCTAGAAATAATGTCTAAAATAAAGGAGGAGGTCGAAAAACTCCTACGAAGCAAGTTCATAAGAACTGCAAGGTATGTCGAATGGCTTGCCAACATCGTTCTAGTTATAAAGAAAAATGAGACGTTAAGGGTTTGCATAGATTTGAGAGATCTAAATGATGTAACCCCAAAGGACGAATACCCAATATCGGTCGCCGAGATGTTAGTAGATTCAGCAGCGGGTTTTGTGTACCTTTGTTTGTTTGATGGTTATTCTGGATATAACCAAATTTTTATTGCAAATGAGGATGTGCCGAAGACGAAATTTCGATGTCCAGGAGCTTTAGGCACCTACGAGTGGGTGGTGATGCCATTTGGCTTAAAAAATGCTGGAGCAACTTATCAATGGGTGATGAATCTATCTTCCATGACTATATTGAAATGTTTATGCAAATTTACATTGACAATATAGTTATTAAATCTGTGTCATGGAATGATCATCTTGATCACCTTAGATAATCATTCGAAAGAATGAGGAAATATGGTTTGAAGATGAACCCCCTTAAATGTGCCTTCTGTGTGCTGGCAGGGGATTTTCTTGGCTTTGTGGTCCTCAAGAAAGGGATCAAGATAAATCAAAACAAAACGAAAGCCATCAAAGAAATGAAGCCTCTGTCGACAAAGAAGGAGTTGTAATCTCTCTTAGGGAAGATAAACTTTTTAAGAAGGTTCATATTGAACCTCAGCGGCAAAGTTCAAACATTTTCACCACTCCTCCGTCTAAGAAAAGAGGAGTTCGTGTGGTGACCTGATGTAGCGGCAAAATCGTGAGTGTAAGTTATTGGTTAACTTAACTCGAAAAGCAAGAGTCGCCGCCGCACTTTTACTTTATCCAAAAAGGAAAGGAAAAAGAGCGAACAAAACCTACACAAGCTCTACAACAAGAACAAGTGAAGAGATACTGGATAAGGGGGGTTGGTTATGCAATGGGAAGGTGTTAGCACCCAAAACATCTATAGTACTCTATAGGAACCCTTTGAAATATCTACCGCTTTTGGTCTGAAAATGTTTGCTTGAAAAGTGATTGAGGAGATGAGAAGAGAAATTGTTTTTTTTATATTTTTGTGTTTGGAGAGACTTGTCGCCTTATGCCTACATACCCACGATGTGCAATGTAGGATCAAAACCCCGTAGTTCGTGGTACAAAGAATGAAATTTGTTTGTTTTGGTTGTTTTTAAATGTAAAGACAAGTCGTCATTTCCAAGCGAATAATTCCGCTTAAAAAAAATGAATCATGTCTTAACTTATGAAAAAGTTTTGAAAGAGAAAAGTGCACGAGGGCACGAAAGGAGAGTGATGAGTTTGATGTTTTTTAAGTCTTTTGAAAAAGGTGTCAATATGCTTATGTAGTTTAGCATTTGTTAAGAAATGGAAGGAAAAGAGTAAAATCACTTGACAAAGTCAATGTTTGATTATGAAAGAGGTGAAAGTTTGAAATCAAGAAGGTTTTAAAAAAGGGAGAAAGTTTTGAAAATTGAAGAATGGGGAGGAGAAGAAGTGACTATCATAAAGCATAAAGAAAAATCTAAGGATAAGAATAGCCTAACCACACAAGCAAGCTCCGTAGTCTTCAAACAATAATTCCAAAGCAAAGGGAGAAAAGTCCTAAGTCTAAGTCCAAGGTTTCAAGAATAGCATTGAAGTCCAAGGTCTAGGTGCAAAACTCCATGTCCATTGCAAAGGATACTAACCATAGTCCAAGATTAGAAACACAAGTTTTTTAGAGGATTTGGCCTTTATTAATGTTTTTGGTCCAAATGGACAAAGAGAAAAAAGCATAAGCATAAACATGTGTCCAACGGACAAAGGAAAGATGGCGGAAGCATAAACATGATATGAAATGATAATAATGGAGCATAAAAGTAAAAGAGATAGGGAGCGAGAAGGAATTGTAAAGGATTAGTACAATAGTATTGTTAGTAAAGTTAGTGATTAGTTGTTAGAGTGAGTGATCAATAATAATTGAATAATTGCACTTAGGTCAAGATTAATGAAAACTCATTAGAGGATTGATAAGACCAAAGTCTCCTAACAACAAGTTTCATAATTTTTGAACCAAAAGACAAATAATCAACTATTCTTGATAGTTTTCCGATACGGGACAAATATTGCGCTATGTTAAGCAATCGCCGAGTAATTTACGGAGTAATTACCCTACAATGAGGTCGGTCAATAGATCTTTGTGCTAATGCATGCTAGATGAACGATATGTAAATCGTCATCCGAAAGCGATACCGCACGAAAAGAAAAATGGTAACGATCTAGTCTTGATCAAAATTCAACAAAGGAATTTCAAGATCCATTAGACTTTCATCGATCAAAAAGAAAAGAGATGAAGAGAAAGTGGATCTAACAAGTTATGATCCCCACAACCAACAATAAAGAAAAATGAAAAATCAAAATAAAATCAAGAATTAAGTAATTCACATGATTTATTTTAGAAATTTTGAACTAGAAAAAAATTAAAATCTATTTCATGAAGTCATAAAAAAATAGTGAAAAAGATAGTTTGAAAAAAAAGAACTAAAAGAAATTTTTAAAATAAAAAAAAGAGGGAGGTGGAATAAGAAAAAGGAATGGTGTGTAGAGAAAAGGCTACGGGCCACACGGCCCAAATCAAATTAAAGAACAAACAAAAAAAAAACAATAGTTTCTTTTTTTCTTAAAAAATAAAAAACAAAGAATCAGAAGAACATTTCATCTTCTTCGTGAGGAAAAAATGGCCGCGCGGTACTGTTCATACGGCGGAGGGAGAGAAATCTGAACGGCGGGAACCAAGTCGTACGCGGTTTTGATCGAAACGAAGCAGAGGTCTCAAATATGGTTTCAATTCCGAACGAAACTCACCCACGGATTCAAATTTAGATCATAAAATCTCGTAAAAAATTGTCAAATTACCTTCAAATCAAGGTTTGTAATGCTTCAATCTTCCTCTCTTTTTTCTTCTGAATTGAGTTGCATGTTGTTGTGTGATGTTGTCGTTGAAGATGATACGAAACTGATGCGAGATGCGTTGTTGTTGATTGTTTCAAATCGGTGATGAAGGTTTATGAATTGATGAAGGTTATTTTGATTATTAAAGCTAGAGTTTGAATTTTGGCAGGGATTTGAAGGCTTTCAAGCTTGAAGAAAATGAGAAGTGGATGCTCTTATTTATAGCAAAATGAGGTGAGTTTTGAAATGAAAATTGGATTGCCGTTTGAAGCATTTGCGATGTCGTTTTGCTCTTGTTGTTGTTTGCGTTTTGAGATGCACTTGTCATGCTGCGTTTTGAATTCAGTGTGTTTGTGTTTTGCTGTAGTTTTGATGTGTTTTGAACTTTGGTGAATTTTGATGTGTCGCTTTGTGTTGGCTCGCGTATTGGTTATGTATGTGCAGCGTGATAGCTTATCATGAAGGAATTTTGGGTCACGGCTGCATTCTTTAGCTGAAAAAGTTCATGGCTGGTGTAGTAGCAGGTGGCGCTTTGCCTTATGATGCTCACGGCTCGTGTGGCTTTGAAAATGACATTTTCGTGAGCAGTTTGGTGGATTGAGAGCAGCTGATGTACGTTTTGGAAATTAGCGGCAAGTCGTTATGAAGCTTGCGTGACTTGGACGGCTGGCTTGGCTTCATTTGTTTTTGTAAAATATTTTTTATCATGTACATGCATTTTTGGAAGCAAGAATTGGTAAATGGGCCTAATATATTTTATTCATGGCTTTCTTTGTAATGGGTATTATGGTGTGGACTTAAGAAATTAATATGGAAATTGGATTTGGATTTTTGAAAAGTAAAATGGATTATTGGATAATTGGTTTATATAGAGTGAAAATTGGAAATGGATTTCTTAAAAATATGGACAATGGTTTATGGTTTTGAATAAAAATGGGTATTCGAAGTTAGATAGGTAAATGGATAACCAAACTTTTTCACAAGCCACTGAATAAGCCACAACTAAACAACAACCTTTTGAAACTGACTTTCTGAACCCAAACTTCACATAAACCAATGCTTGATAAACTGAAGAGTCTCAACAACAGTCTCTGCTTGAGAAATAAAACCACTGGCACAGATGATAGGCAGATGAAACAAACTTTTTTTTGGTAAATCGACCAATATTAGGTCAAACTTCTATTTGAACTGGGTCATGAATGAACAACCACATGTGACTTGAAGTTAGGCTCTTATTTTGGCAAACCTGCACAACACACAGAGAGAGAAACTGCAGCAATTTTTTTTTGTATTTTGGTTAGAGGTTAATAAACATAAACAAATATAAAGCAGGTAAGAATATACAGATGCTCAGGAGAAACAAAGATTGTGATCTTGTTTGTGGTATGAGATGCAAATGAAATGTGCGAAATCTTAGGGGTAAAAATTAGGGTTCAACAGCTGCCCCTATTTAAGTTTCTTCAATCAGGAGATATGAAGGTTAAAAACTTCGTCTCGACAAGATTGAAGATACTTAAATACAGAAAACCAAATTTTTAGCCATAAGATGTCACAAGATGATATGAATGCAAAGGATGAAACACACTGCGGGGAAACTTGAAACAAGAGATTTACGGTAAATTGAGAGAGATGACGCGAAAAGCCACGTTGGGGAACACAAGCTATTTCTGGAGATCTGTCAAGGTGACAAGAAATATCCATCAATAGTTGGAAAGAGAGGGACAAGACCCTGGAAGATGGGTATTGACATCCAAGAATTGCATTGGATAGAAAATACAAACGAGATAAAAGTATGCCAAAAGACGTCCAAGAATGGCATTGGACAATAACAAGAAAGTTTCTGGTAAAAACAACAGCGTCATTCAAGAATAGCATTGGATGGAGAAGAACACTATATTGGGGGGGGGGGGGGGGGGGTAAGATATCCAAGAATGGCATTGGATGGCAAGGTTAAACATTAGAGATATCCAAGAATAGCATTGGACTCGGTTGGGGAAAAGGTGTCCAAGAATGGCATTGGACAAAAGAATCGCAACATCCAAGAATGGCATTGGATGAAGTGAGAAAAGTTCTGGGAAATACATCATAAGTATCCAAGAATGGCATTGGATAAAGTGAGAAAGAGCTTTCAGGAATGGCACTGAAAGGAAAAGGTAAATCACCACATTCAAGAATGACATTGAATGATAGTGAGAAAGACATCCAGGGATGGCACTGAATGCAAAGGAGAAAACCCATCCAGGAATGGCACTGAATGAACAGATAAAACTTTCAGGAATGACACTGAAAGATATCCAAGCAAATACTGTTGGGGATTACAGAAGAGAGGCAAAACTTCCAGGAATAGCACTGGGAGAAACAAGAAGAACAAGATATCCAGGAATGGCACTGGAGATCAAAAGAGACAGACATCCAGGAATGACACTAGAGTGAAAGAGTATAAAGATCCAGGAATAGCACTGGAATGAAAGGAGACAAACATCTAACAACAGCAATAGATACACAGGGAAACGACAAAATCCAGGAATGGCACTGGAACGAAAAAAACAGATAAACGAAAACATTCAGGAATGTCACTGAATGAAAAGGCAGGTAAAAGTTTTGGTAGGCGCCAAGTAAGTTGAACTTTGACCACAAGGTAAGATGTTGATAGCAACAGGACCTCGAAAAAATGCATATTAGCACGAAGCACGCTTCGAGCTATGAAAATCTTTCTATGTATGATATGTGAATGATTCATGTATGAAATGCAAATGATTGGGATAACTGAGATAGACTCTTTTGTGAGGGAAGAAAGGAACTCTAATTCCTCAACACCGGGAACACTGCCCACTCTGCTTGGAGAGAAGATGTTGAACACATCTCTGTCACACTTGTGAATTGTATCAAGCTGATGGTCTTTTGAGGAAAGACATCTTGAGGATTCTTGAAGAAGACTGCCCCAGATTCATTGACTGATGAAAATAAACTGATCATAGCTTCAGTTTGACTGCTGCAGGGGAAAAATGAACTGATCATGGCTTCAATTCTTGAAATGAATGCTGAGAGTAAACTGATCATGGCTTCAGCTTGACTATTGTTGGGGATGAACTGATCATGGCTTTAGTTCTTGAAATGAATGTTGAGAAGGCTAAACTCAGCATGGGTCTTGAAAGAGATATTCTGGTTAACCAATTCTGAGGATAATTTGCACTGAGCAACAAATCTTGAACTGATTCACAACAGGATCTGGAAGCAATGTGCCTTTGACAGGATCACTGATCAAGTTTCTCAACTGTTTGAAAATTTCTTGATGAGGAAAGTTTGCCTGCAAATAGGATTATTCAAACAAACATGGTAATTTTAATGCAAAGCTCATGCAATTTTGAAATCAAAAAATCATTTTTGGAATGATATTATTGATGTAAAGCAAATGAATCACTTGTCAAAACACGGTGATTTAGACATTCAAAAATGAAAGAGAAAGCAAAGGTAAAACATCAAAGCAAATGATTGGCAACAAACATAGGAGTCAGTTTACGCAACCTTGTTGTAGTATGCTTTCAAAAGAAACCTGGCTTCAATTAGGTCTTTTGAAGGTTGTAACGTGGTCTGGTTCATGGTTTTTGAAACAAAGGATATAGGCTCAAAGTTTATTTGTACCCAACCCATTCTTCGTGATGACCTTCAGTCCTATGTTCAGTTAATTCAAACTATGGATTCAGGTTCCAAGTGATTTTGGAATTGCAACACTGTTATGATGATGGCTCAAGAGATTTTTGAGATGGCAGTCACTCTTTCTTACAACATTTTGTTGTTTTTGATGAGGACCTTAGTCAACTCGTTTTGTCTTTGAGGATTTTGCTAACCTCTAGATTTGATTTTTGTTATCCCTAACTTTTGCCTGAACTGTGTCATTTGAGCTTACAGTCAGCGGGATGCCCCAATTTTTGCCTAAGTCTCCTTCATAGGTTTTGACTTAGCGGGCTTTTCATTTGATTTTTGTATGCATTTTTTTTTTGAAAGTTAGTGACTGCCTGGCTTAATGATTACGGTGAACCATCATTGGCTTTTGACTTGAAAGACATCTTCGACACTTCTTTGATGTGTGCGAAGGAAAACTTTTGATTGTAATGATTCTCTTGTGTTTAAATACACAATCAAATTAACTGAGAACTACCCATCCCCAGGTTAAAATTGCGGGTTTTTTCGTACAGAAAGAAACTCCAACTTCTAGGCTCGAAGGGGTTGACAAAGGATTAACTTCCTTATTTCTCCAGTGTTTGGGAGTTGAAACAATGTATGTACATCATCAGCCAAGTTTTAATTGAAAGCATACAGTTTAGCAATTTCAGGTATTTTGTTTTCATCATCCTCCCTCCAATCTTTGCATGAACAAAAGCTTGATAAAGAAAATGAACAGGAAATATATTTTTGTTTTGTGAAAAAGAAAGCATAAAGATGCACATAGTGGATATAAATGAATTGAATCAAAACATTGCAATGCTCATTTCATTGAAATTACCATGAAAGTACAAATAAAGTTTGAAAGCAAACAGTCAATACAATCAAAGAAAAATGCAAACAAAAAGAAACAAGGCCTAGTGACTAATCAGCAACAAGGATGAGTTATCCCGTCTGAAACACTGGCTTTAGGAGATAACCCATCTGAACTGACTCAAACTTCACTTGGCATGCTCTGGCAAGGGATTGTTGACAACATTGGGATTCTCATCAAGAAAAGTTAGAATCTTTGAGTTCACCAATCCACCTCGATGGAACTCACAATGAAGATCAGCCCTATAGCCGGCTGGAAGAGGATTTGGAGGAGGAGGTAGATCCCTCGTTGTAATCAAACCTTTCTGAACAAGACATGGATACAACTCAGTGTAAGACATCGGGATAGGATCAAAGTTAACCCTATTGCGATTCTGATTTTGTCTAACAGCCTGGCGAGGAGCTTGAACTGTTTGAGCATTGACAACAGGAGCAACTGCAACTACATATTATTGTCTGTGACGAGGTTTCCCTTCAACTGAAATAGCATGGGTATCACCATCCTTTTTCTTTTTAAAATTTCCTGCATACTTTTTAGCACCACTAAAGGCTTCAGCGTTGGTAATCTTTCCTTTCTTGATACCTTCTTCTAGTCTTTCTCCAATAGTGACTAGGTCAGCAAAACCAGATGATACACTGCCTATCATCTTTTCCCAAAAGAGTGGCTGAAGAGTGTCCATGAACAAACCAGTCAATTCCTTTTCAACCAAGGGTGGCTCCACATGAGCAGCTAGCTCTCTCCAGCGCTGAGCGTACTCCTTAAAGGATTCTTTTTCTTTCTGAGACATGTTTTACAGTTGACGGCGATCAGGAGCCATGTCTGGATTGTACTTATATTGCTTTAAGAAAGCATCACCCAAGTCTTTCCAGCTTTGGATACGGTTCTTCTCAAGTCCTATATACCATTTCATTGAAGCCCCACTCAAGCCGTCTTGGAAAAAGTGAATGAGCAGTTTGTCGTTTTTGGCATGAACAGCCATCTTGCGGCAGTACATCACCAAGTGGGTTTTGGGACAGGTGTGCCCCTTGTATTTCTCAGAATCAGGAGTTTTGAATTTTGCAGATATAACCAAGTCGGAAACCAAGCACATGTCCATTGCAGCAGCACTAAAGACAACACTTCCTTCCACGACTCTTATCCTTTTGTTTAGAGTTTGCCATTGCTCTCTGACTTCTTCAATGTATCAAGGTTCTCCCTGACTTTCAGATTGTGGACCAGCAGCATGGTACACGAAACGATTCTCAGGAATAGCTTGAGCAATAGAATGCACAATAGGCTGAGGTTCAGTGAACAATGGAGCTGAAGATACTGGCAAGACAAACACATGAGTAGTTGCAAAGGGTGTCGAGTAATTCGGAGGTAACCCAAATTCTGGCCAAGTAGAAACGGGTTGCTGAGTCAGTGGAGGGTCAACAGCAGCAGTTGAAGTTTCAACAATCACAATCCTCTGAGGTGGTTCACCTCTAGCAATCAGAACTTGCAGCATTTCTGTGAGCTTGGTCATGCTGGCCTTCAGCTCATCAATTTCCATTCTGACTTCGGCGTTGGGTTGTTCTTGGTTTCCATTCTCAATCTGACAGCAGCTCTAGTTCCGTAGTTGTGTTAAGGAAACAGCTTGACGGTAGACAGATAACTGAAGAAGAAGACAACTGAAATGAGTTTCTGAGACAACTAGGATAAATGCATATGTATGCTCATGGATGCAAGGGTGCATGCACACAAACAAGATCAATCAAAGCACACGGGTTCAAAGGTCCGAGTCACGAGCATGAAGTTGAGGGTAAGAACCAGTCCCACAAAAGGTGCGTACTAAGGTTTTATCTTCATTGTACCTGCAGAAAACAGCGGTTCTAACAGAGTGCCCAGGGTCCACAATCCACTATCAGACTCACCAGCGCACCGATTTGCTCGGAGGTTGGTAGTTATCCTCAAGAGAATCTAACCTAAGTGTGGCATCGCGTAATAGCTAAGTTAGATTTGCATCTTCATAGCTTCCGCGCCATGATCCTAAAAAAGGCTAAGATGGATTAAGGGTTACTACGGTCCTCAGTGTTATAGGCTTCTATGGAAAAAGTAATGCCTTCACGATTGCTCGATCGGCACCAGTAATTCCAAAGAGGCAACCACCGAGTGGATGGATTCTCAAGTTCTGCTTTTTCAGGATTTGACTCCCTCAAAGCTCCCTTGACTATACCATCCTCCTATCTCAAAGTACACTCTGGTCCGGGTATAGGACTTATCTCGCACAGAGAGGAACTCCCAAACAGAACAATCAAGTAACAAGCAAGTCAAACGAAAAGCAGTAAATAAATCAAAGTAGGCTAAACCCCTCAAGGGAGGTAATTCCCCAGCAGAGTTGCCACTTTTCTGTAGCGGCAAAATCGTGAGTGTAAGCTATTGGTTAACTTAACTAGAAAAGCAAGAGTCGCCACCACACTTTTATTTTATCCAAAAAGGAAAGGAAAAAGAGCGAACAAAACCTACACAAGCTCTACAACAAGAACAAGTGAAGAGAGACTGGATAAGGGGGGTTGGTTACGCAATGGGAAGGTGTTAGCACCCAAAACATCTATAGTACTCTATAGGAACCCTTTGAAATATCTACCGCTTTTCGTCTGAAAATGTTTGCTTGAAAAGTGATTGAGGAGATGAGAAGAGAAATTGTTTTTTTAGATTTTTGTGTTTGGAGAGACTTGTCGCCTCATGCCTACGTACCCACGATGTGCAATGTAGGATCAAAACCTGTAGTTCGTGGTACAAAGAATGAAATTTGTTTGTTTTGGTTGTTTTTAAATGTAAAGACAAGTCGTCATTTCCAAGCGAATAATTCCGCTTAAAGAAATGAATCATGTCTTAACTTATGAAAAAGTTTTGAAAGAGAAAAGTGCACGAGCGCACAAAAGGAGAGTGATGAGTTTGATGTTTTTTAAGTCTTTTGAAAAAGGTGTCAATATGCTTATGTAGTTTAGCATTTGTTAAGAAATGGAAGAAAAAGAGTAAAATCACTTGACAAAGTCAAGGTTTGATTATGAAAGAGGTGAAAGTTTGAAATCAAGAAGGTTTTAAAAAAGGGAGAAAATTTTGAAAATTGAAGAATGGGGAGGAGAAGAAGTGACTATCCTAAAGCATAAAGAAAAAGCTACGGATAAGAATAGCCTAACCAGACAAGCAAGCTCCATAGTCTTCAAACCATAATTCCAAAGCAAAGGGAGAAAGGTCCTAAGTCTAAGTCCAAGGTTTCAAGAATAGCATTGAAGTCCAAGGTCTAGGTGCAAAACTCCATGTCCATTGCAAAGGATACTAACCATAGTCCAAGATTAGAAACACAAGTTTTTTTAGAGGTTTTGGTTTTTATTAATGTTTTTGGTCTAAGTGGACAAAGAGAAAAAAGCATAAGCATAAAGATGTGTCCAACGGACAAAGGAAAGATGGCGGAAGCATAAACATGATATGAAATGATAATAATGAAGCATAAAAGTAAAAGAGATAGGGAGCGAGAAGGAATTGTAAAGGATTAGTACAATAGTATTGTTAGTAAAGTTAGTGATTAGTTGTTAGAGTGGGTGATCAATAATAATTGAATAATTGCACTTAAGTCAAGATTAATGAAAACTCATTAGAGGATTGATAAGACCAAAGCCTCCTAACAACAAGTTTCATAAGTTTTGAACCAAAAGACAAATAATCAACTATTCTTGATAGTTTTCCAATACGGGACAAATATTGCGCTATGTTAAGCAATCGCCGAGTAATTTACGGAGTAATTACCCTACAATGAGGCCGGTCAATAGATCTTTGTGCTAATGCATGCTAGATGAACGATATGTAAATCGTCATTCGAAAGTGATACCGCATAAAAAGAAAAATGGTAACGATCTAGTCTTGATCAAAATTCAACAAAGGAATTTCAAGATCCATTAGACTTTCATCGATCAAAAAGAAAAGAGATGAAGAGAAAGTGGATCTAACAAGTTATGATCCCCACAACCAACAATAAAGAAAAATGAAAAATCAAAATAAAATCAAGAATTAAGTAATTCACATGATTTATTTTAGAAATTTTGAACTAGAAAAAAAATTAAAATCTATTTCATGAAGTCATAAAAAAAATAGTGAAAAAGATAGTTTGAAAAAAAAAGAACTAAAAGAAATTTTTAAAATAAAATAAAAAAGAGGGAGGTGGAATAAGAAAAAGGAATGGTGTGTAGAGAAAAGGCTACGGGCCACACGACCCAAATCAAATTAAAGAACAAACAAAAAAAATAGTAGTTTCCTTTTGTCTTAAAAAATCAAAAACAAAGAATCAGAAGAACATTTCATCTTCTTCGTGAGGAAAAAATGGCCGCGCGGTACTGTTCATACGGCGGAGGGAGAGAAATCTGAACGGCGGGAACCAAGTCGTACGCGGTTTTGACCAAAACGAAGCAGAGGTCTCAAATATGGTTTCAATTCCGAACGAAACTCAGCCACATATTCAAATTTAGATCGTAAAATCACGTCGGAAATTGTCAAATTACCTTCAAATCAAGGTTTGTAATGCTTCAATCTTCCTCTATTTTTTCTTCTGAATTGAGTTGCGTGTTGTTGTGTGATGTTGTCGTTGAAGATGATATGAAACTGATGCGAGATACGTTGTTGTTGATTGTTTCAAATCGGTGATGAAGGTTTATGAATTGATGAAGTTTATTTTGATTATTGAAGTTTGAGTTTGAATTTTGGCAGGGGTTTGAAGGCTTTCAAGCTTGAAGAAAATGAGAAGTGGATGCTCTTATTTATAGCAAAATGAGGTGAGTTTTGAAATGAAATTTGGATTTCCGTTTGAAGCATTTGCGATGCCGTTTTGCTCTTGTTGCAGTTTGCGTTTTGAGATGCACTTGTCATGCTGCGTTTTGAATTCAGTGTGTTTGTGTTTTGCTGTAGTTTTGATGTGTTTTGAACTTTGGTGAATTTTGATGCATCGCTTTGTGTTGGCTCGCGTATTGGTTATGTATGTGCAGCGTGATGGCTTATCATGAAGGAAGTTTGGGTCACGGCTGCATTCTTTAGCTGAAAAAGTTCATGGCTGGTGTAGTAGCAGGTGCCGCTTTGCCTAATGATGCTCACGGCTCGTGTGGCTTTGAAAATGACATTTTCGTGAGCAGTTTGGTGGATTGATAGCAGCTGATGTACGTTTTGGAAATTAGCAGCAAGTCATTATGAAGCTTGCGTGACTTGGACGGCTGGCTTGGCTTCATTTGTTTTTGTAAAATATTTTTTTATCTTGTACATGAATTTTTGGAAGCAAGAATTGGTAAATGGGCCTAATATATTTTATTCATGGCTTTCTTTGTAATGGGTATTATGGTGTGGACTTAAGAAATTAATATGGAAATTGGATTTGGATTTTTGAAAAGTAAAATGGATTATTGGATAATTGGTTTATATGGAGTGAAAATTGGAAATGGATTTCTTAAAAATATGGACAATGGTTTATGGTTTTGAATAAAAATGGGTATTCGAAGTTGGATAGGTAAATGGATAACCAAACTTTTTCAAAAGCCACTGAATAAGCCACAACTGAACAACAGCCATTTGAAACTGACTTTCTGAACCCAAACTTCACATAAACCAATGCTCGATAAATTGAAGAGTCTCAACAACAGTCTCTGCTTGAGAAATAAAACCACTGGCACAGATGATAGGCAGATGAAACAAACTTTTTTTTGGTAAATCGACCAATATTAGGTCAAACTTCTATTTGAACTGGGTCATGAATGAACAACCACATGTGACTTGAAGTTAGGCCCTTGTTTTGGTAAACCTGCACAACACACAGAGAGAGAAACTGCAGCAATTTTTTTTGTATTTTGGTTAGAGGTTAATAAACATAAACAAATATAAAGCAGGTAAGAATATACAGATGCTCAAGAGAAACAAAGATTGTGATCTTGTTTGTGGTATGAGATGCAAATGAAATGTGCGAAATCTTAGGGGTAAAAATTAGGGTTCAACACCTGAGTACCAGAAGGTGTTTGACAAGATTAAGGCATACTTAGATAATCCTCCTATCTTACCGCCTCCGGTTAGAAATAGATGTATGAGGCTGTATATTTCGGCCTCAGACCTAACCATAGGGAGCTTGTTAGCCCAAGAGGATGATAGTGGCATCGAAAAGCCATATATCATCTTAGTCGAGCTCTTAATGACGCAGAAATTAGGTATATCCTAGTTGAAAAAGTGTGCCTATGTTTGTATTTTTCTTGTATGAAGTTAAAATATTATATAAGGCTAGTTGATGTTTTTATGTCTTCCAACTTTGATGTTATTAAATACATGTTGTCTAAGCCAATTTTTTATAGTCGAATTGGAAAATGGGCCCTTGATTTAATTGAATATTTCGTTACATATGTGCCTTTAAAGGCCATGAAGGGTAAGGTACTCGCAGACATCATTGTAGATCTTGCAGTGGTCGAGATACCTTTAAATTACTTGGAAATTGAGCCTTGTAAGATGTACTTTGATGGTTCAAGACATAAGAATGGAACTGGCGTTGGAATTTGTTTGTTTCGCCAAGCAAATTACCAATAAAGTTCAAGTTTAAAATCAAGGGCTCGTGCTCCAACAACGAGGCTGAGGACGATGCTTTGATAGCCGGACTCGAGATCTTGTTAGAGTTGGGGGCAAGGAGGGTCGAAATAAAAGGAGATTATAAGTTAGTCGTGAAGCGGATAACAAAAGAATACAAGTGTATCAAGGAGAACTTGATAATGTATTTTGTAATAGTGAACCGACTAATCAAGTGTTTTGACTTTGTGGATATCAGACATATTCCTTGACTTGAGAATCAGGAAGCAAACGAATTGGCACAGATCGCTTTAGGGTATAAAGTGCTAAAAGAAAATCTAGTAGAGTTGATTGAAGTTTGAGGAAGAGTTCAGGCAACAACGCTTTCTCCATCAGATCTGGCGTTGACGAAGCTGGGATCATTAGACTCAGAGAACTTCGAAATCTGTATTATTGAAGACTTACCTAGCATTGACTGGAGAAAGCCCATAGTTAATTACCTTAGGAATCTAGCCGGATCAACGAATCAAAAGATCAAGTTTCTTAAAAAGACCCTTGAAGGAGTGTTGCTTAATTGCCTTGGTGAAGAAGTGGCATACTTGGTCGCTTCGAACACCCATAGTGGGGTATGTGGTGCTCATCTATTGGGGCACAAGATGAAATGGTTGTTGTGTCACCAGGGAGTCTATTGGCCTACTATGCTTAACGATTGCATGGATTTTGCTAAGGGTTTCCAAGAGTGTCCGGTTCACTCAGGCATACAACATGTCCCTGCAAGCGAGTTGCATGGAATAGTGAAACCTTGGCCATTTAGAGGATGGGATTTGGACTTGATATGAGAGATTCGACCTGCGTCCTTTAAAAGCCAGAAGTATATATCTATCAGAATTGATTACTTTACGATGTGGATCGAGGCAACCCTTTTAATGAAGGTTGATCAAGAGGCAAAAATCGAGTTCATTGAAAGGAACATTATTTACAGGTTTGGAGTTCCTGAGACTATTACGATAAACCAAGGGTCAGTGTTTACTGGTCAAAAGATGAAAGAATTTGCATCAGAAATGTGAATTAAATTATTGACTTCAAAGCCCTATTACGCTCAGGAAAATGGGCAGGTCAAAGTTGTTAACAAAACCATTATTAGCTTTATCAAGAAGCGTGTTGGAAAGAAGCCAAAGAATTTGCATCAAACGTTAGACCAGGTCTTATGGGCTTGTTAGATGTCTCCCAAAGCGGCAACAACCACAACGCCATTCTGATTGACGTATGGGCATGAAGCTGTTTCGCTTGTAGAAATTTACTTGTAATCAGTTCAGGTTCAACGTCAACATGAGATTCCGTCAGACCAATATTGGGGGATGATGTTGGACGAGGTAGTTGATTTGGACAAAGAACGGCTGGCGGCGTTAGATGCGTTAAGAAGACACAACAAGATTTATGGCACCAACGAGATTCAAACCGGTAATGGAGGCGACGTCGAATAAAGTTGGCGTCAGCATGCCACAAGGAAGCTGAAAAGTGTTGGTCAATCCCTCCCAGAAGAAGATCAAAGCCAACAACATACATGGGTTGTATCTAGACCAGTCCTAGACAGGCTGACCATGCCTTAGATGCCCAGTGTTTCCAGTGCCCTTTCTTTTTTGCTTGAACTTTGTTGAGCCAAGCCAGATACTCTTTGGTAGGAGCTGGTGGAGCATATCGAAATACAGAGTTGGGTTTGACCATGAAAGACAGGTCAATGGCCCGTTCTTCAAACGCAGATGGCATAATGAGTGTGTAGCCTGGGAAAAGGTGAGCAACCTTTGCAGCTTTAGACCTCTTGGAAGGACAAAGCCCTGAGAAGGCGTACAACTCGTTGTTCATGGCGTAAGAGGTCAACATCTGTTTTTTCCAGATAGCAATCTTGTTGTTTTCAAAGGAGGGTTTAAGAATAAAGTCCCTCACCTCTTCACTCTCGTTCGGGGGAATAACGAAAGCATACAGGTTGTTACCAGTAGTGGTTTTGAAGGAGGTTTTGCTAGTAGGCATGTTGGAAGCAGAAGGTTTCTGAGACGAAAATGGTGAAATAGGTTTGGAATTTTCACAGAGAAAAGCAAGTGCAAGAAGATGAAGTGGAGAAAAAGAAGAAAGGAGGTAAGAGAGAATATTTATAGGCTTTAGTGCATGTGTTAGATCGGACACCTGGCAGCCGCGTGGGAGTGATTTAATATATTTTGTGGGTTTCGAAGCAACGCATTAATGAGGAGTGGGAGCAGTTACTGCAATGTGAAAACTCACATCTTCTTAGGAAGTAGGAGTGATGATGATATTCTGAGCGAATCTCACAGAAAATTATGACGCGCTGTAAAAGAGGTAATGATGACGATGACGTCAACAGAAGTGAAAGAGCGTCGAAAAATTTGTGATAAAAAAGTCCACGTCTCTCTTGTTTGATGCAAATCAAAACATGGCCTTTTGGGGGGACATTTGTTATATTGGATTTTTGAAATGACTATAAATGGTAAGTATTCATGAGACTAGCCATAGATATGCAACATGGAAGATCAAAAAGAGAGTGAGTCCACATGATTAATATGACTCAATGTCGGAGTCCATGTAAGGTAATACCCGTCGAAGGTTGCATGGTCGAAAGAAGTAGTGAAGGACTTGAGGACTTAGTGAAATTGAATACTATGCTATGTTGGCTAAGGTTGGAGTTCATCACTACAATGGAAGTAACTTCGACTCACTCACTAGACGTGGAGTCCATCATTATAATGGAAACAATGTTGACTTGGATGCTACACGTGGGGTTCATCACTACAATGGACAATCTGGTGGAGCATGCTAACTTGACATTGTCAACGTTAAAGGCCTCGACGGGGATAGCTAGCCCTTGGTGCCAGCAAAGTAGTTAAGAAGTTCAAATGATAGAACAAGGCGGGAATTACGTCAGCGTCGACGGTTACTTAAAAAATGTGGGACACGCCGGGGAAAACCACTACATGAAATTAGGACGTGTCATCATGGGAGTGATTTATCATTCTTGGACTGTTATTTTAGAGTAGTATATAAGGATACTTATGTTCATTTTGTAAGGGGTCCGCAATTATACACATTTCTGTAATACTCAAAGTACCTGCGTTGTGAGAAACGAATAAGGAAAGATGTACGTATGCTTTCCATCGTTTTATACATTTTCAAAAATTTTACCTTAAGTCTTTCTTTCATGCCTTAAAGTTCCCTTATTTCGACTCCATTTATTTTTATGTCATTTTATGTTACCTGCACTTTTAATCTCAACCTTTTCCTTTCCTTCATTTTGTCCTTTTCAATTTAAAAGCATTTTTTCGTTACTTTACTTGTATTTTGCTTACAGTTTCTTCGTCCTTTGATCGTTTGTGTTATTCACAAGTAACCACACAAGCATCTTTTCAAGTGTTTTCAAGAAGTTTACTTTAACTTCGACAAGGTCATATGCTTTTCATGAGTAATACACACATAAACATGTCCGAGAGATTTTCGAGTTTGATCCCTTAAGTATTAATTGAACCTTGTATTTGCTTACCAAATTTCACAGTAAACAATCCCATGGTTGACCATAATATAACCGGTCATACACAAGTCCTTCATCCTAGATAGGGACAATGCTCTCTGAAACCACTCCTCATTCGACTGAGGCAAGCCAGTTATCTTCCGCCCGTGGTTAATAGTCTCCAGCGGATCACAGTCCTGCAGAACAGTAAATTAATGTCATAAACTTAAAAATTAAAATAAACTTTAATTAAAAGAATGAATCCAACTAACACTACCTCTCCGTCCCAGATATGTCTGGCAGTATGGTCTAGGTACATAGGTGTAGTGACAACTTTATAGGGCCTCCTCCAAATGCCTCTAGCTCAACATCCTCACTATCTAGAGGTGGCACTAGCTCAACAACATCAGTAGTAGGAGGTGGCACTGGATTAGAAACATTACCAATAAGAGTTGGAACTGGCTCAGAAGCACCATCCGTCAAAGTTGGCACTAGTGCCTCTGGCACCACCGGTGACTCGGGTGCCTCTAGTGCCGGAATAGGTGAAACCTGGCTCATGCGGGAGAATAGAGGGAGTGATGTGTTGATAGGTGAAAATCTTCTTCTACGTGTAGAAGATGATGAAGAAGCATGAGCCCCAGAAGTAGATGCCTCTGTATGGCCAGAGTGAACAGGAGCCTCCGAAACCTGGCTCTTCTCCTACTGCACCGATGCATGCTGAACAATCCTCCCGTGCCTCAGAGTATCGTGTATATCAGCCATAATTCCTGTAAGTAAAAGTAAATCAGACTATTAGTGCAAGCAAGCAACACTACAACCAAGAAAAAAAAACAGACTGAGAATTTCCGGAGATGCATCTCTAGTTAATGGGAAACTAAACAATAAAAAATTCCACAGATGTATCTCCGAAATTTTCTACAACTCTTCATGTCTATCAATGGCGGCAATGCAGACACGCAAGCCCCAAAATTTATGGTTTAATAATCATTTTCATTCAACAAACATGTTTTACAGTATGTATAAACTAACAATCTTGCATTCCCTAGTCATTCCTTACCTAAAACATCATTTTCTACTCATTTACACAAAAACTCAAAAAGATAACTTATCAAAAACATTAAAAACTTACAAATTTGGATTTTGTTTCACTGTTGGATGATGTCTCTGATGTTGATTCAAGATCCTTTGAGCTTGACTGTTTGATTTTGTACTTTGTTGATTGATTTTTTTTAAAGATTTTGATAAACTTTTGATTTTTTTTAGAAAATGAGGAAGGAGAGAAGGGTTCTGCCACGATTTAGGCTCCAATACCTTCCGGAGATGCATCTCTGAAATATGTTTGAAGATGCATCTCTGAAATCTTTTAACGTTAAGTCAGAATTAGGTGCATCCGAAGATGCATCTCTGGAATTTAGGGGTATTTAAGTATTTTCACATGGTGCCTAAGTAAGATATATGGTGCATTAAGAAATCCTATTAAATCGGTTGAACTGGAAATTAGACAACGCACTAGTATGTTTGAAACTAAAATCGTCATGTTACAAAATTAGAAATTTATTTGGAAAACAAATACAAAATTGGTGAAATCGATCAAAATTGGAGGTTGATCGGCTCAACTACTTAAGACACAATACAATAAATAGTAGATTTCGTAACATACTTTTCCCTCAACCATTTATTTCGCCGAAGTAACATCAATGTCATTAGGCGTTTTTTCATTTTAATTTTTAAGCCATTTTTCCCTCGATCATTATTACCAACTGTGGGGAAAGGTCCCCGAGGGAAACGCTTCAAATTTTAGCACTAACAATTTTGTGTTTTATTCAATATAAAAATGTCGTGTCCCATTTATTTTTATTTTTTTAATTTAAATTAAAAAACTTTTCACTTCGGGAAAATTTAACAGCTGTGAAGAAGTGTTCCTCAGTGACACACTTTGAAGCGTGTCAATGAGGAACAATTCTTCACATTTTTTAAATTTGACCAAGGTGAAATGTTTTCCACTCCTTTTTTGTTTTATATTAAAACAAATAACATATATAAGCAAAGTTTATTTCCTTCAAAATGGAACAACTCCTTATGTCTATAAACGAAACTCTATCGTTTCACACCTAATTCTTATCTCTATAAACGTACGAAGCGCCATTTCTTCACTAACCTCCGTCATATCTTCTCCAACTCGTACGAATCAAGGAAAGGAAACACAAAACTTGTTATAAGGAAACACACAACTCATTTCTTTAATTTCTTCATCACATTCTTGGTACGTGAAACATTTCGACCATCCATGTTATTATAATGTTATTGTTGTTGTTCAAACTATTTTTCCTTTAGGGTTTGTTGTTGATCTTGATGTTGAGACCCTAAACATTGTTAAATATGTAATTCTTTGTGTCTATTATAGAGTGAGTTTGACAAGATTCAAATAAAGTCTGTATTAAGTGTATTTGACAGAAAGTCAAATACTGCTTGTCGAAGCATGTTATCGAAAGAGTTAACCTCGACAGAGTGATACTTAGAGTTTATTTTGTTTTGTTAGTTAGTTAGAGATTACTTGGTGTGCAAGTAATCTCATCTATAAATAGAGAGTAACTCTATTTCACTTGTAAGAAGTTTTGAAAGAAGTTTTGTAATAGCATTGTGTAGCTTTCAAAAATCATAGTTGTGATTAACACACATTGTACCAAACACCTTGAGTGTAGTTTTCACAATAATACAATCTTCTTCTTCTTCCTCCAAAATTTATTTTTCTCTCATTTCAATTATCTCATTTTATTATTTCATTTCTCTGTGTTGTGTATATTCATCTTGGAACCAAGGAGTGATTGTTTAACCTAAGGGTGATGAACAAAAGGCGTGATCAATAAGAAAGATTAAATCTTGTTCATCAAGATTGATTCAGTTAACTTGAAGATTGGAGTTTTTCCAACATCTGGTATCTAAAAAACTGGATGTGTGATCTTTGGGATACATTGAATCACAATGAATAATCCGAATGTGAATTTTCCAGTGAATATTCCAATCTTGAATGGTAGGAATTATGAGAATTGGTGTAAACAGATGAATGTTGTTTTCTATTGTCAATACCATTGGGATCTTGTGAAGGATGGAGTAACACCAATTGGACAGAATGCTACGGATGAGCAAAAAGCTACACGTAAATATTTGAGGAAGAAAGATTATAAAACTCTCTTTATAATCCATCAATGTGTTTATTCATACAACTTTAAAAAGGCTAGTCATGTAGAATCAACAAAGGAAGCATGGGAAATCCTAGAGAAATCATTTGGAGGTGCTAAGGAGGTGAAAAAGGCTAGGTTACAAACTCACAAAAGAAAGTATGAATTGCTTCAGGTGGAAGAAAATGAAAATTTGTAGTGTCAAAGATTTTGAGGTTGTTATATCCAAAGTTTGATCATGTGGTAGTAGCCATAGAAGAATCGAAAGATTTGTCAAGTATGACATAAGAAGAGCTTTAAGGGACATTTGAATCTCATGAACAAAAAATGGCTGAATGAACTGCAAGCAAGTCGAAGACAGGAGTAGATTTCCAAGCCCAGTCGACTAAAGAAAAGAAAGGTAAAGGAAAATAGAATGAAGGAAAATGAAGAGGAAACTATCAAGAAGGTAGTTCATTAAATTAGAAACAATCTTCTAACCAAGGCAATCACATGGGTGGTGGTGTGAGGGCAAGGTGCTTCTCACTTGGTTTCTGTTTTAATGATGTCAACAAAGTAGGCTAGCCTTTAGCTTGTAATTTGGACAGTATAACTTTGTTATCGTTCGCATTGCATACAACCATTGATAATCATGTGTCTAAACATATAAGAAGGGTCCTATACATTTCCTGCATATGTATAATCATGGTGTTAGTGTTAGGTGTGCATGACTAGTGTCTAAGTGGGTGAAAACATGCAGAAAAATCAATTTCCAGGATTTTATATGTCTTGCGTCGACCAAACCTGTGCATGAGTCGACTCATGCACTCTTGACAAAATTTTATGAAACGATCGGGTAAGCGCACTCTGACCCCTTTCTATGCATGCAGTCGACACATGCTTCTGGGTTTTCCCATTCTGCATTTTTAGCATCCATGCGTCGACGCATGCTTGATTATTTTGCATAAACGCTTCACCGGGTAAGCGCCCTCCGACCCTCATCCAGCGAGCGGTCGACTCTTCGCTGGTCTGAGTCATTTTTTCTGCATTCAGTTATGTCTGTTTTGCTGTTACTTAATTCAGTTGGTTATTTTGCATCATATAGATAGTTGGTTCCTCACATTTCATGAACAACAAGAAACGTGAAATAGGTACTGATTTTTCTCTTCATCTTCATCTTCAACCTTGTGTCCTCTAACAACTACATATAATCGTTTTTGTTATTGTCATGCATTGTGTGAAGTGATAACGTTCAGACTTAGGTATGTTGTATCCTTTGTGCTGGGTTGAGAATCAGTAGGTGTTTCTTGAATAAAACCCTAGGTTTTGTCCTCCAAGAATCCAGGTGATTTTGGGGGTTTTTGTACAAATCGTTTCTCTATAAGGATTCAGCCGTGCGAAGGGGATTGAAGAAAGGAGAGTTTCTTCAGTCGAGTAGCAACAGTCGGAGAATCGTATGAGAAAGATTTGGGATCGAATTGTGGAAGATCGAAATCGACCGAGTGAAGGGGATTGAAGAGCTGCGGGTTCTTACAATCGAGTAGCGTGAGACGGTGATTTGTTCAACCAAATTCGAGGCACTTGATTCAACTTGAATCTAGGGGAGAGAAGACTTTGCATCAACATCAAAGACGTTTAAGGGTTTGATTGTTCAGTTTTCTCTTGTATAAAAATTTGCAAATAGTAATATATACATATCTCAATTCCATGTTCGGAATTGGGGACAGAGGTGCCCTTAGCGAGGACGGTAGGGGAACTGCCTAAACAAATCGTGATTGTTCTCTCTTTCTCTTCTCTTTTACGTTTTGATATTGTTTAAACTTGTGAATTATCAATTGTCTAAAATTTCTGGTGTAGTGTTGTATAGATTTGAATAATCAATTTGTAAAAACAATACAATCCCTTGGATTGCATTTGAAATTATCTCTACATTCACATTACTTAGAAATTCACACTTGGAGTGTCGCGCACGCCAAGTGTTTGATAAATTGATTAAGCACAAGTTCTAAAGCACATTGTGATTAAAGTTTATCATTTTCTCTCGTTGGTGATTGGATAATTTCAAGTAAATATAATTTGGTTGATTACATTGTGTTCTTGTTGATTCATCTATTTTTCTCTTCCGTCGCATCATTCCTAGCGACTTTACGCATATCCGATCTTTCCGGTAGTGGTTCGTTGTAGATGAATTAATTCAGTGGTTGCTTCCGCAATAAATTTTTAAAACTAATTTTTGGAACACCATTAGCGTGTAATAAATTGTGGGATCTATTCAAGCCCCCCTTCTAGATCTAAGCCATCGTCTTACAAGTGGTATCACGAGCTCCGGTTTATCTGGTGCTTGGATATAATTTCTTAGAAAATGGAAAACGTACCTAAAGGGGCTTATAATAGAGCTCCAGTTTTTACAGGCGAGAATTATAGCTACAAGAAAGATTGTATGCGCGTGCATATAAATTCCATTGATCGGAAGGTTTGGAATGTCATTTTAAACGGTCCTATGAAGATAACCATGACCAATGAAAATTGTGTTGTCATTCCCAAGCCCGAAGCATAATGGAATGAGGAGGATGAGAAAAAGTACAACTATGACTGGAAGGCTTGAAATATTTTAATCTCCTCTTTGGGAGTTGACGAATATTATCGAGTCTCTCATTGTGAAACGGCCAAAGCCATGTGGGATGCTTTACAAGTAGCCCACGAAGGCACTAATGATGTGAAAATGGCCCGAATCAACACATTAACGCAAGAGTTCGATCTTTTTTACATGAAGCAAGGGGAAACCATTGTCGACATGCAAAAACGATTCACTCATATTATCAACAAATTACATACACTTGGTAAACTGGTTCCCAACGAGGTTGCTACTAATAAGATCTTGAGGTGTCTTAACAGGAAATGGTAGGCGAAGGTCACCGCGATCAAGGAGGCCAATTATTTAACTACTCTAGACCTCACGACATTATTTGGCAAACTCGACAAACATGAGCAAGTTCTCATCAACTTGGAAAAACATGAGAAGAGTGTAAAGAAGGAGAAAACAAAGGAAACGTAAAAGAAGTCGATCGCTCTTAAGGCTTCTTGTTCAAAGTCCACATCTCAAGAGCAAATTGACAATGAAACCAACAATGACGAAGATGATGACTCGAGTGATGACATGGGGCTATTTGTGAAAAGATACAATAGGTACATTCGAAAGAATGAGATTCAGCACTCGGATAAAAATCTTGTCAAATTTTGAAGGCAATCGAGAAATGAAGGAAACAAGAGTGGCAAGTTGAAAGGATCTTGTTTTAATTGTGGAAATTCCGGGCATTACAAGTCGGATTGTCCATCACTTAAAAAAGACAAGGATAAGGATAAGGATAAGAGCCGTCAACACAAAAAGTCAAACATATCAAGACGAGCATACATCGCTTGGGAGAGCGATAGCGAGTCGGAAAAAGATGACAGCTCAAGTGACGAAAGTGAATTCGTCAATCTATGTCTTATGGCACGTCAAAATAAGAAGAAAGAGGTAAAACACTCTAAATGCGATCACTCTAATAGTATGTCTCATTTAGAATTACAAAAAGCTTTTGATATGTTGCACCACGAGGCTAAGGAAGCTTTTCAACGCTTAGCCTCAAACAAAAATATTTTTTCATATTTGGAGAAAAAGGTTTCCGATTCCGAAAAGGAATTGGAAGCTCTTAAAAACTCCATGGTGGATGCATCAAAAGCTAAGATTGATGAGGACAAGTCTCCTTGGTTCAATTGGGGCTGTGATACTTGTCACATTTAGCAAAAAGAGGTGAGAACCCTTAAGGCCAAATTAGACAAGGCTCTAAAGCCTAAAGTTACGTTTGCTATTAATCGATCACACTATCGAGAAAGTATGAATAATCCGTATCAAAAGTATACGTATGTGATTCGAGATAGAGATAGCTAAGGTAAACCTCAAATGAACCGTAATTGCCTATATTGTTGCAAACCAGGTCATACTATTGCTAAATGTCGTTTTAGATGATTTCTTGTTCCAAAAGGCATTTATCAATGGTTGCCCAAATGCAATCTTGGTTTCACTCACCATAAACGACCCAATAAGAATTGGGTACCTACTCTCCGTTGATTGACTATGTAGGTACAAAGTCTTGAGACCACCGAAAGAAGATGGGTTCTAAATAGTGGCTGCTCAAGACATATGACAGGAGACATATCTCTTTTCATCGACTTTGTGGCGAAGAAAAAGGGGTTTGTTACCTACGGAGACAACAACAAGGGACATATTCTCAGCAAAGGTAGTGTAGGTAACCCCTCATCTACTACTATCTCTGATGTGCTGCTAGTTGAAGGCCTTAAACATAACCTTTTAAGCATTATCCAATTATGTGACAAGGACTATAAAGTATCTTTTTCTAAGGATTGTTGCATAATTAAGGACAATGATAAAAAGGATGTGTTTAAGGGCTTGAGGGTGAATAACGTCTATATGCTAGACTTAAATGAGGTATCGTTGAATGGCGACAAGTGTCTAGTCACCATGAATGAAGATTCATGATTATGGCATAGACGGTTGGCTCATATCAATTTTGATTTGCTTAACAAAATAGTCTCTAAAGACCTAGTCATCGGTTTGCTTAAAATCAAATTCACAAAGGATCATCTTTGTGATGCTTGTCAAATGGGGAAGCAAACAAGGATCTCATTCAAATCTAAAAACATTGTTTCAACTATGAGACCCCTTGAGCTCCTCCATATGGACCTCTTTGGACCATCTAGGATCAAAAGCCTAGGTGGTAACTATTATGGTTTTGTAATAGTTGATGACTTTTCTCGGTTTTGCTGGACTATTTTCTTAGCAAACAAGAGTGATACCTTTTCGGCCTTTGAAAGATTTTCTAAGTTATCTCAAAACAAGTTAAACACGAACATTGTGTCAATTAGAAGTGATCATGGGGGCGAGTTCGAAAATCATTTGTTTGAAGCATTTTGTGAATCCCATGGAATTGATCATAATTTTTCCGCACCACGCACCCCTCAACAAAACGGGGTTGTGGAACGTAAAAATAGAATTTTGGAAGAATTAGGAAGGACTATGATCAATGAGAGTGGGCTTCCAAAATACTTTTGGGCCGACGTCATAAGTATGGCTTGTTACGTTTTGAATAGAATGCTCATCCGGCCTATTCTAAACAAGACGTCGTATGAGCTTTTAAAAGGGAGAAAGCCCAATATCTCTCACCTTCACGTTTTTGGTTGCAAGTGTTTCGTGTTGAACAATGGTAAAGAGACACTTGGTAAGTTTGATGCCAAGGCCGATGAGGGTATTTTTCTTGGATACTCTGAGTCAAGTAAAGCATATAGGATTTATAATAAGAAGTTACGTATTGTTGAAGAGTCGGTACACGTTACTTTTGATGAGTCTTATCCGAAAACTGTCGGAGAAGGTAGTTCTTTTCATGGTGCAGGTGTATCTTCAGAAGACATACTCAAGGACACTGATAAAGGAATTGATCAGCCTGAAGCAATGCGTATTGAGGAGGAAAAAGATCACCATCCTATGAAGAGTGAGGAGGATCATCCGTCTAATAAAGATGACCTTCCTCCAGCTTGGAGGTCTTCCAAAGACCATCCCATCGACAACATTCTCGGTGACATCTCTAAGGGAGTAACAACCCGCTCTAAGCTAAGTAACTTCTGTTATTACTCCGCTTTCGTTTTGCAAGTTGAGCCTAAAAACGCAAAGGAGGCATTACTCGATGAGCATTCATTTTTATCAATGCAAGATGAACTAAATCAATTCAGGAGAAATGAGGTTTGGTCCCTTGTTCCCCCTCCGCGAGGTCATCGAGTAATCGGCACCCGATGGGTGTTTAGGAACAAGCTCGACGAAAATGGAGTTATAACTCGAAAAAAAGCGCGGCTTGTAGCGCAAAGGTATAACCAAGAGGAAGGAATCGACTATGAGGAAACTTATGCGTCGGTTGCCCGACTCGAGGCTATACGCCTTTTACTTGCTTATGTTTGCACTAAAAATTTCAAATTGTTTCAGATGGATGTTAAAAGTGCTTTCCTTAATGGATATATCAATGAAGAGGTTTATGTGGCCCAACCTCCGGGTTTTGAATCCCATGAATATCCCGATCATGTTTACAAACTCTAACGTGCTTTGTACGAACTTAAACAAGCCCCTAGGGCTTGGTATGAACGTCTAAGCAAATTTTTACTTGATCAAGGGTATTCAAGAGGCAAGGTTGACACAACCCTCTTTATTAAACGTCAAGGAAAACATTTAATCTTGGTACAAATTTATGTTGACGATATCATTTTTGGGTCTACTAACATGACCTTGGTCAAAGAGTTTTCTAGTTTGATGTAGGGGGAGTTTGAAATGAGCATGATGGGGGAGCTCAACTATTTCCTCGGATTACAAATCAAACAACTCGAAGAGGGCATTTTTGTGAGTCAAACAAAATATTGTCTTGAGCTTCTCAAACGCTTTGACATGGTAAACTGCAAGGCAATTGATACTTCGATGCCTACTTGTGCTAATCTTGATCGTGACGAAAATGGTAAGGATGTAGAGGTAAAGAAGTATAGAGGTATGATTGGATCTCTCCTCTATCTTACTGTATCACGACCCGACATTATGTTCAGTGTATGCATGTGTGCGAGGTATCAAGCACGTCCCAAGGAATCTCACTTAAAAGCAGTTAAGCACATACTTCGATACCTCTCCGGTACTCCAAAGTATGGGTTTTGGTATTCCAAGGGTAGTGGTTGTTCCTTAGTTGGCTATTCCGATTCCGACTTTGCCGGGTGCAAATCGGATAGGAAAAGCACTAGTGGCACGTGTCCTTTTTTCGCAAATTCCTTGGTGAGTTGGCATAGCAAGAAACAGGTTTTCGTTGCCTTGTCAACAGCCGAGGCGAAATACGTTGCCGCCGGCAGTTGTTGTGCTCAAGTCCTACGGCTTAAGCAACAATTGCTTGATTTCAATTTAAAACTTAAGCGTATTCCTATTTTATGCGACAACACTAGTGCCATTAACCTAACTAAGAACCCCGTATTGCATTCACGCACCAAGCATATCGAAATACGTCATCACTTCCTTAAGGATCATGTAGAGAAAGGTGATGTGGTCTTTTAGCATGTTGTTACTAAAAATCAACTTGCTGACATTTTTACAAAACTACTAGCTACAGAGCCTTTCTTTCACATCCGTAGGGAACTAGGCGTTCTCGACATCTCAGATCGTGCATGAGAATTCATAAATATATTGGCTCTCCACACACACACACACACACACACACACACACACATATATATATATATATATATATATATATATATATTAATATATATATATATATGCTTGTTTACGTTTTTGACTAATAATGCAAAGAATTATTGAGCTATATGTGAGGGCACTCACCGTCAATCATGATTAAGGTAATATCGTTACGCTTCATAAGTTTCTTTTAAATCTATGTACCGTGTTGAGTGTTGAAATTGATGTTTATTGCACAATTAAGCATCTTTTATTCATTTGAATGTTTGATTCTTGTGTTTGGCTTGTATGACTTGTTCATTACTTGCACGTTGTTTTGTTTTGCTTTGCTTTTGGACTATGTTACTTTTTGCACTACTATGGAATGTATCTTGTTTGCATCTAGTGTTCCGTCTTTATCCATTTTATCTTTGCATTAACTTCGTTATATGTGGATGAATGTTAGTGTAGCTAATTTGCAAATTGTTAAGTGAATCTTTAAGTATCATGATGTTCTCAATTTGACCACCTTCTGTTTCTCTTTTTGATGTTGTCAAAGGGGGAGAAGGATACATCTCTACTAGTAGCAGAAATTGAATTTTCAAAGACCTCACAAAGATAGGGGGAGTCTTCAAATTATAAATCAAGCTAAAGACAGAAAATGTTGCCATCATAAAAAAGGTGGAGTATGTGAGGGCAAGGTGCTTCTCACTTGGTTTCTGTTTTAATGATGTCAACAAAGTAGGCTAGCCTTTAGCTTGTAATTTGGACGGTATCACTTTGTTGTCGTTCGCATTGCATACAACCATTGATAATCATGTGTCTAAACATATAGGAAGGGTCCTATACATTTCCTACATATGTATAATCATGGTGTTAGTGTTAGGTGTGCATGAGTAGTGTCTAAGTGGGTGAAAACATGCAAAAAAAATCAATTTCCAGGATTTTATATGTCTTGCGTCGACCAAACCTGTGCATGAGTCGATTCATGCACTCTTGACAAAATTTTACGAAACGACCGGGTAAGCGCACGCTGACCCCTTTCTATGCATGCGGTCGACGCATGCTTCTGGGTTTTCTTATTCTGCACTTTTAGCATCCATGCGTCGACGCATGGTCCTGTAGCGGTCGATGCATGCTTGATTATTTTGCATAGATGCTTCACCGGGTAAGCGCCCGCCGACCCTCATCCAGCGAGCGGTCGACTCTTTGCTGGTCTGAGTCATTTTTTCTGCATTCTGTTATGTCTGTTTTGCTGTTACTTAATTCGGTTGGTTATTTTGCATCATATATAGTTGGCTCCTCACATTTTATGAACAACAAGAAACGTGAAATAGGTACTGATTTTTCTCTTCATCTTCATCTTCAACCTTGTGTCCTCTAACAACTACACATAACCATTTTTGTTAGTGTCGTGCATTGTGTGAAGTGATAACGTTCAGACTTAGGTATGTTGTATCCTTTGTGTTGGGTTGAGAATCAGTAGGTATTTCTTGAATAAAACCCTAGGTTTTGTCCTCCAAGAATCCAGGTGATTTTGGGGGTCTTTGTACAAATCGTTTCTTTACAAGGATTCAGCCGTGCGAAGGGGATTGAAGAACGGAGAGTTTCTTCAGTCGAGTAGCAACAGTCGGAGGATCGTACGAGAAAGATTTGGGATTGAATTGTGGAAGATCGAAATCGACCGAGTGAAGGGGATTGAAGAGCTGCGGGTTCTTACAATCGAGTAGCGTGAGACGGTGATTTGTTCAACCAAATTTGAGGCACTTGATTCATCTTCAATCAAGGGGGAGAGAAGACTTTGCATCGACATCAAAGACGTTTGAGTGTTTGATTGTTCAGTTTTCTCTTGTACAAAAATTTACAAACAGTAATATATACATATCTCAATTCCATGTTCAGAATTGGGGGCAGAGGTACCCTTAGCAAGGACGGTAGGGGGACTGCCTAAACAAATCGTGTTTGTTCTCTCTTTCCCTTCTCTTTTACGTTTTGATATTGTTTAAACTTGTGAATTATCAATTGTCTAAAATTTCTGGTGTAGTGTAGTATAGAGCTGAATAATCAATTTGTAAAAACAATACAATCCCTTGGATTGCATTTGAAATTAGCTCTACATTCACATTACTTAGAAATTCACACTTGGAGTGCCGCGCACGCCAAGTATTTGATAAATTGATTAAGCACAAGTTCTAAAGCACATTGTGATTAAAGTTTGTCATTTTCTCTCGTTGGTGATTGGATAATTTCAAGTAAATATAATTTGGTTGATTACATTGTGTTCTTGTTGATTCATCTATTTTTCTCTTCCGTCGCATCATTCCTAGCGGCTTTACGCATATCCGATCTTTCTGGTAGTGGTTCGTTGTAGACGAATTGATTCAGTGGTTGCTTCCGCAATAAATTTTTAAAACCAATTTTTGGAACACCATTAGCGTGTAATAAATTGTGGGATCTATTCAACCCCCCTTCTAGATCCAAGCCATCGTCTAGCAGGTGGTTCAGTTAGAGGAAGATGCGATGGAAGAAAACCTGATAAAATTCATATTCAGTGTTATAATTTTCAAAAGTAGAACCAATATGCAAGTCAATTTCGAGGAGGCAAGAAAGATCAAGAAAGTGATTTAGAGCTTGCAGAAGAAGACGAAGTGATGTTAATTATCACAATAAAAGAATAAGATGAATTCAAAGATCAAGGGTATCTCGACTCAGGTTGTTCGTCACACAAGACTGGAATAAAATAGTGGTTTATCTGCATTAGTCCCTCGTTGAAAAATAAGGTAAAATTTGCAAACGACAATATCCTATCTGCTGAAGGTATTGGTGATGTTCTGATTAGGAGAAAGGATGGTAAATAATCAGTAATTTCCAATGTGTTGTACATACCTGGCATGAAGAGTAATATGCTAAGTATAGATCATCTGATCGAGAGGAATTAAAAATTATTGATCGAAGATAGAATGATAAGAGTGATCATCGACTCGAGTAATAGGTTAATCTTGAAGGCCATTATGTCTCATAATAGAACCTTCAGTATTGAACTTGATGTGCTGGAACACAAGTTCCTGGTGACTGAAGTTAGCATAAACGAATGGTTTTGGCATTACAGACTTAGTCACTTGAATTTTAATGACATTAGTAATCTGAAGAGGAGGAACATGGTTTCAGGCCTACCAGAAATACATATTCTTGAAGAAGTACGTGAAGAACGTGTTCAAGAAAAGCAACATAAGAATAGTTTCAATAAGGATGCAAGAAGCGAGTCGAAAGCCACTCTTGAGAAAATCTACTCAGACGTGTGTGGTCCTCTCCAGGTAAATTCACTTGGAGGTAACAAGTACTTTGTTACACTTATTGATGAATACAACAAAAATTTGTGGACCTACTTAATAAAGAAGAAAAGACATGATCAATGTTTTCACCAAGTTCAAAGCAATGGTGGAAAGGCAGAGTGGTCACAAGATTAAGATCCTAAGGATATATGGAGGTGGAGAGTAAGTGTCAAAGTATTTCGACGTGCTATGTACAAGAGAAGGGATTGTGCATGAGGCGGTGCCACCATACACCCCTCAACAAAAATGGTATTGCTAAAAGAAAGAACATAACCATTATGAATATGGTGAGAAGTATGTTAAAAGGAAAGCATCTCCCAAATGAGCTATGGGGTGAGGTTGTGTCAACTGCAACATACATATTAAACAAATGTTCGACAAAGAGGCTTGAAGGCATCACACTAGAATAATGTTGGTCTGGTGTCAAACCTATTTTAAGCCACCTGAATGTGTTTGGATCCATAACACATATATATGTACCAGATCCACTTGAGTGCTTAATTACTTTTTTTAAAATTCTTTTTCATCTACTTTCTTATTTATTTTTCCTTTTGAGCTTCGTATTTTATGAGATTAGTTCCTATTAACTCTCTAATACGTTTGACATATAAATTTCATTGATTGGCCTCCCATAGTATGATTCCTACAATGAATCGTGTTACGATTGCTTAACATAGCAATAAAATTGCCCCGATTTGACGAATTGATCATTTGATCATTAACTTTAACTACTAACCATTGACTTACTAATTCACTAACTTCTAACTTTACTTTTTCGCAATTTACTTTATCGCTCATTATCATTCATTTACTTTTCACTCACCATTTCTTAAATAACACTAAAAAAAACCTTGATCCAATGTCAAGTGGCATTTTCTCAAACAAACTCAAAACACTTTAAAATACGATTAGAATTGCGTGCCAAGAGCCTTAAGTGGTGGAGAAAGAGTGAGAATGGAGCATTCCTACCCTAATTTTGAATGTTTTGAACATAAGACGCTTGGCTTGGTTGTTTGAAGTATTCGTATCCACTCATAGACTTTAGTGCAATTCGAATAAAAACAACCTTATTTCAAAACTCTAAAATCAACATCAACTTATAAAACTCTTTTTACACCTTAGGGCATCATTCCCAAAACCCTTTTTCGAGGTAAAATCAACCAACACACACTTATTTTCTACCCCAAACTACAGGGCTCTGATTTCCTTATTGCACTATGAGGATACGTAGCGACAAGATTGCAAGATCTTGGCGAGCTCACTAATTTAAAAAAAAAATTACTTTGAGCAAGTAACCTTTAGATAATGACAACCATTAGCGCATATACAACCAAGATGGTTCCCGTTGAGTACAACGGATGTGAGAGGTGCTAATGCCTCCCCCTTGCATAAACAACTTCTGAACCTGAATTTGGTTAGGAGACCATTTTCTTCACCTTTAGGGGGTTTTATCGATATTTTCCCTTTCCTCTAGAATAAATAAAGTTCGGTGACGACTCCGTATTTTTCACATAGCGACATTCTCCGGTTCACATTTGTGCTAACCGGATAACCCGGAACCATGTTATATGGTTCTTAATATTTTCTAGCGGAGAACTTGGCTCAAGGTTATCCAGTTTTTATTTTTAATTTTTCATTGATTTTTTGTTACTTTTAGTGGTGCCCACGAGAGGGATGAAACAGGGACATTATTCGACAAAGAGGTGAAGGACGACAACTTCAACAAGTGATGGATGGAGAGAAACATCACATTGTCGCACATGAGCCTCATCGATAACAACCATAGTTCCCCAGAGGGCCGTACAATACATCTCTTCTTGTGAGGTACCAAGATCATGTTGCTCGCCATTTATGGTACGACGAGGTAAGTTAATCTCTAGCATTTCATGTTGAATCATTTTTAATTTTAATTTCTTATATTTTATAATATATACTATAAATTGTTTTTCGAAGAGACATCAGAAGAAATAATTAAAGATTGTTGCACATGGTAGCAAATTAATAGGATGGGTTCCACACAGTCTTCCACTGCTAATAGAGAGTTGGTTGTATGACTATGGTCTATACTCTCTCCAGAGAAACAATTTATCGAGGATAGATCAAAATTTAGTATCAATAGTTGTAGAGAGATGGAATCCAGAAATATCATCCTTTCATATTCCATTTGGCGAGATGACCATTACATTAGAAGATGTTTCTTCTCTTCTTCATTTACCGTGTAGGGGTGAGTTATGGAACCCTGCATGATGTTTCACTGATGCTGAAGCTATTACTCTTGCTATTGATCTGTTGGGTGTTTCCTTGGAGGAGGCAGCTAAAAAGGTTCGTAATTGTAGGGGTGCTTATTATAGGGTGGATTGGTCTAAGGGGGTATTTATGCGTCAGCGAGCTGATAGTAGATTTGACTGTGCTGCTAGAGCCTATATGTTGTTGTTAGTAGGTTGCACCATTTTTTGACAAGACTTTTACTCTTGTAGAGGCAAAGTATTTATAACTATTTATGGACTTGGCTAGATGTGGTATATATATCTAGGGGCATATGTACTTGTCACACTCTACAGATATTTAGGAGATGCTTCCTTCTTTACGTGCAAGCATCTCGACGATTATGCCTCTCTGCTACAGGTACACATGTTTTATTTTAATTTTATTTTGACTCATCTTTATTTATTTATAATTATTTTAATTGATAATATTCATGTTGTGTAATAGTGTTGAATTCACAAGTATTTTCCAACAGTTGGAAAAAGAGGATTGTCTAGGGTTGCTGGTAGCAATAGTCCACTTCCCATGGCGATAAAATAGGTTTACAAGCAAGGCGCACAAAAGGTTGACGAGCTTAGGACTTTGTTGGATGCATTGACACCTCCTGATGTCATTTGGAGCCCTTTTGAGGATCATATAGAGCATCGTCCATTTGATGATATATGTCTATACAGGGGGTCTTGAAATGGTATGGAAAAGTTGTACTATACTTACGTGACAGATCTATGCGCTAGCTTAGATATAGGCAATACATACCAGGTCGACCTCCTGATTCTGACACACTTGATGTGGATATTGAGTGGATTAGATATCATGTGAGCATGATGGATGTGATTCGTCTATCAATTTTCACTGCCACCCAATATGATGTGGACGATGGTTACTTGGATTAATACTATATGTGTCACATCCTCTTTTGGTACCACCACGTTGGGGGGAGGTGAGAGAAGTCTTGGTTCCTATCTATGAAGAAGGACCTTCAGATCTAAGGTTATCATTAATTTCACATGAGCTTCATTTTTATTTACATTGTCACGAGGCTGATGAGGACGATGATGATTTTGCTGAGGTATTTAGAGCACTACGTGTAGCTCAATAGGACCAGTACCTCAAGGAAAACCAGTACTTCAGAGTGATTAATGCATTATTATCTTTGAGACTTATGTATTATTTTCAGACTTATGCAATATATTTACTATTTTGGTGGAACATGACGTTTTGTCAAATTAATAATATGTTGTTGTTCATCAACATTTAGTCAACCTACAAACGAATAACCTTCAAATCTATAAGATAAATCATGGTTATGAAATTCACATTTTACATCAATCTTCCATCCATAACCATCTTTTGACGGGGTTGACCTAATTTTGAATGGACAACCAAATTTCTTAGTAGCATTTTGTGTTACACTATCTCATTCTTTGTATTTTCCACCTTTATCACAACCAAATATTACTTTTTTTACTTCTTCCTCTCTTTCCTGTTTTGGTATCTGAATAAGTTGTTGTAACTGTCACTTTATTCATGATCCCAACCTTCCTAATCCACATTGTCGCCTATTCTCATGTAGCAAATTTTTGTGTTGTTGAGAATATATCAATGGTATCTACACATTGTGAGTGCAATATGCTCTTAAATGAATTTTGAATGATGTCAAAACTAGGTAGCTTAGATCTTTGTGTATTTGAACCTTACAATCTTTGTCAAAATTTGCATCATCATCGTAGAACATGTAAGACTAGTTTACATAATCCATCACATGCCAAAATATGAGTTTCTCACAAAAAGAGATGCATGAGTCGATACATGTGGTGCATGGGTTGATACATACTGAGTGGTTTTTCAATGATTTTGAATCTGCCTCTAATAGGTCGACACAAAAGAGAAATGAGTTGATACATTATCTGAATGGGTCGACTCATCCTGCGAATGGGTCGACTCAATCTGAAAGGTGTTTTTCAAATATTTGCCACTGCCTTCAATGTATCGATACATTGAAGGAATATGTCGATACATTGATCGAATGGGTCGACTCTCCCATGTTTGGAGTCGACTCATTCTGAAACAATTTTTTTTTTAATTTAGCTACTGCTTTGAATGTATTGACTCTATTTAGTCTCATATTTACTCATTCAGTCGATGTATTGACTCCTTCCATTTTAGAGTCAATACATTCTATACCAAATTTTAAAATTGCATTTTGGCTAAAAATCTATTTTGTGCATTTCTTTTCTACACACACACATACATATAAATACTCATTCATGCATCATTTCTAAGCATTGAAATCTGAAAGATACAAAGAATTTTCACCATCTTCAACCTTTCTTGACGCATTCATCAACTACACATAATCATTTTTTATTGTTTGTTGGCAACATAAGATTGATAAGGTTCAATCTAGGATGTGTAATCAAAATTGGGTTGAGGTTTTCTTTTGGGGATTCAAGGATAAAACCTTTAGGGTTTTTACTCCAAGATCAAAGGTTGGTTTGGAGGTTTTTGCACAAGTCTTGTCAAGTTCAATTCAGTCGAGTGAAGGCTTTGAAGAACAAGGGTTCTTGCAAAAGAGTAGTGGTAACCGGAGGATCAATTGAAAGGCTTGAGGCAAGATTTCACAATTTGGATTTATCTGAGTGAAAGCTTTGAAGAACGGAATGTTCGGTCAAAGGAATAGCGATAACCAAAGGATCATATTGGAGATCTTGTGTGACTTGATCTTGCTAAGATCAAGGGTAGAGAAGGAGCTAGGATCAACATCAAACATAAGGTTTGGGGTTTGAATTTATATACTTCTCTTGTAAACTAATATTGCAAAGGTTAATTACAATATCTCAATTCGATTCGAATTGAGGGCAGACGTACCCATAGTGAGGACAATTGGGGAACTGTCTAAACAAATCTTTCTCTCTCTCTCTCTCTCTCTCTCTCTCTCTCTCTCTCTTATTTTGAGAATAATTAGTGTGTAATTTGAATTGTTGAAATTGGTTGTGTTGAAGTGTTTAAAACTGTTTTTGTGAAAGCAATGCAATCTAAACCATTGGAATTGATTTGTCATAACTTCAACACAAAGAGAATCAAGCTTGGTGTCTTGCACACCAAGTGTTCGATAAAATTACTGCACACTTGGTGTTCAAAAAAATTCCTTAGTCAAGTTTTATTTTTACTAGTAATTGGAAATCGTTTATTTTAAGTGTGGTTTATACTCAAACAAATTATATTGAACTTGTTGATTGACTTTTCTAATCTTTGGCGTACATTCTACAACTGTTGTACGCATATCCGATTCTACAAATAACAGTTAGAATAGACGAGAGTCGATCCGGATTCACTTCCGCTTGCCATAGAAAAATATTTTTCAAAACAGAATTTTAAAAAGAAATTTTCATTAGGCGATCTATTCAACCCCCTCTAGATCGTTGTCCTCGTTAACACACGTATCTGATTTTTATCGCATATCATCAAAGGAATATCCATTATTGTTATATATAAATATAAAAAAATGAACAAAACATAAAAAAAAATTAAAAAAATACATATCAGAATACTTAAAAGCAAGCCATCTGGTTAGTAAAAAAACATCATCGAAAAATTTAGATGCAAGTTATCCAATTAGTAAAAAAACATAATCAAAAAACATATAAAAAAATTATTTTTGTTGGCTTTTATAAATCAAGTAACTACACATCCAAAATGTTAATACACACCCAAAATTGGTAGGCCCCACACAAAAAGACACTACGTATATTTTTATTTCTATTTTTTTCTTCATCTTTCTAATGTGGGTCCCACTCAAAAATGATGGTCCCACACAAAAATATATTAAGGTGTATGTTACTAATGCACACTTATATGGGTGTGTATTAGCATGATCCATATATATATATATATATATATATATATATATATATATATATATATATATATATATATACAGAAAATCATGATATAGCAAATGCCTTCAAGTCAAGTTATTTAACTCACATAAATAAGATAAACAATAGCCAATTTTAAAAAACTCAGAAAAATAGTAAAAACTAAAAGATTTAAGTGAAATTGAAAAAGGTAGATTTAAAATACTTACAAAATTATTGGAATAGGAAGATAAATGTGGGATGAGGAGTGCTATGCTTACACCACAATGCCGACACCGTATGTTACACCGTGGTCCTCAAACAGCACAAATTTAAATTTTTATAAAAATAATAAATATAATAAAAAAGTAGACTGTATAGTCTTAAAATACGGTGAAATGTCACTTTTAAGTGTCATCATTTCTCATGTGGGATATATGGTCAAATTTTCCCATCCGAACTGCACGTGCATCTGTTCTGGTGTGCCCACCAAAGTCATATCACTAGATTCTTCAGTACTGTATAAGGTAATTTGTTTATTCCTTTTCTGTAAAGTGTTACACCGCCTTTCTAAACAATCGATTGGTTTGCGGTTTGGTGTGCCCACAATGTTCGTAGCCGCAAATTCTCCACCATTTATATATTGTTTTTCTTTTCTGTTTTAAGGAAGTTTAATTATTGTTTTCATGTAAAGTAACCGGTTCTAAAGAATACAAAATACTACGGGAAGAATTATTTTCAAATAAAGATTCATGTATTTTCTCTAGATAATTAGTAGAATACCCTACCTACAGAAAAAGTTATGAAATGAGAAAATATTTTAAATATTAATTGATCTGTATGATAAAAATAGAAATTAAATATGCCTAAGAAATAATTGGTAAAGTTAAATGTTTTGAAAAAAAATGATTGGAACGTGTATTAAAAAGGAAAGATAAATCACTGACATGATATAAATATTTTGATAAAATATTACAACCACAAAATATTTGAAGACAAAGATATTTATAATTTTGTTAAGCACACTATAAACAAAAAGATACAGATGACTATCCTTTCAAAGATTCCAAGTGAACCTAGACACCTTAAAGCATACTTGTGATTATCTTTCTCATCTACAAATATTTGGTTATAACTAGATTATCCATTCATGAATGTGAGAATTATATGACTAGTGGAAACATCGACTAACATGTCTGCTGCTATAATTCCATACTCTTCTTTTAGAGTGTCCAAGTTCAAGTTTCTATAGTTGATGCAAACTATAATCTGACAATTCATCTTGATTACAAGTACTTTATTGGATAGCATTTGATGTAATTATCCATTCAGATGGAGTCTTGTTTCATAACCTTCCAACTTTCGATTCGATATGAAACATTAGTAGAGGATTTAATCTTCTCGGAGGTTTTTGTTTGGCTCATATCTGTTAATATATTAGATTAGATTTGATTAAATTTAATATTTAAATATAATCTAAGTTGTGTTAGTCCAAGCCCTAATCCCAAGCCCAATTAGGGTTGTATATAAATAGTCCTAGTTTGTATCATTATTTGTACAATTCAATAATACAAATCCTTATTTTCTTTTTCTCTCTCTATTCTCTACTCACTAAAAGTGTCTCACGCACTAACAAATTGGTATCTAGAGATTTCGATTATTGTTCTTGATCGAGTTTTCAAGAACTTCACGTCAGAGATCGTGTTTCCATGGCAAGTGAATCAACCGTTGCGAAGATGACTGGTGATAAGAGCATTCTGAATTCCCTTCCAATGCTTGACGGCAAGAATTAGATCTGATGGAAAAAAAACAGATGCAATCCTTATGTGGCTTCCATGATAACCTAGAAGTGGTTACCGGCGGCGTTCCTGTGTTGGCTGAAAATGCAACCGAAGAACAGAAAAAAGCCCACAACGAAGTCAAGAAGAAAGATTCCAAGGCTGCTTATTGCATTCAGACGGCGGTCGATGTTGCTAACTTTGACAGAATCTCTCATGCTGAAACGGCGAAGGAGGCATGAGATATTCTGGTGAAGTATTATGAAGGAGGTGAGAAAGTCAAGGTTGTCAAGTTGCAAACCTTGCATCGACAATATTGTTGTCGATGGGAGAAGACGAAAAAGTTGCAGAATATGTGTCGAAGGTTCAGAAACTCGTCCATCTCATAAAGGGTTGTGGTGAAACCATAAATGATAAGATGATAGTTGAGAAGGTAATGAGAACGTTGACCTCTCACTTTGATCTCGTTATCGTAGCTATTCAAGAATCCAACAATCCTGAAACCCTAAAAGTGGAAGATTTGGTTGGTTCGTTGGAGGCACATAAGATGAGGATTGTCGAAAGAAAGGGAGTTCAGGATTCGATACAAGCACTGCAGGCTCAGTCATGGAAAAGGAATGGTGGTTCCAACAAATTTAAAGGCAAAGTCGACAAGGCTCATGGAAATAAGTCTTGGTCGAACCTTCACAAGAATCAGGTCGAAGATATATCTTCTGAATCCTCGAAAAGAGGAGGAGGAAACTATCGAAAGGACAAAGAAGATAAGAAAGGTATGCAGTGTTACAAATCTAAAAAGTGGGGTCATTTACATTGTTGGTACAGGAAAGACAATGGATCGAAAAAATGCAAGGACGAAGGAGCGAACCTTGCACGCCAAGATTCAGATGATTCTGAAGGTGGTATGGTAGTTATGGCTACAGTGGCAGATAACCATGTCGAATCCAAGATCTGGTTCCTCGACTCAGGATGCTCAAATCACATGACTGATCGAAAGGAGTGGTTGGCAAATTTTGACGAGTCGAAGAAGAGCACGGTAAAACTTTCTGATTACAGTTCGTTGCAAGCAGAAGGTACTGAAAACATAGTTTTTCAACTGAGTAATGGAACGAAAGCTATGATCAGAGATATGTTCTATGTACCTGGAATGAAGTGCAACCTGTTAAGTGTTGGACAACTGGTCGAAAAAGGCTTCTCAGTTGTCATGAAAGATGGAGTTTTGAAATTGTTCGACACCCAGAACAATTTGGTCTTAAAATCTCAGTTGTCGAAGAACAGAACGTTTAAGACCATGATTAGTTCGACTGAAGTACAATGCCTAAAAACTGTTGTCGACCACAAGGATAGTTGGTTGTGGCATTTGAGGTTTGGACATTTGAACTTTAGATCACTCAATCAGTTGATTACTCAATATATGGTATCTGGTATTCCAAGTCTTGAGATGCCTGACAAAATCTGTGAAGGTTGTTTAGTCGAAAAGCAATCCAGAAATTCTTTCGTTTAGACTATGCCAATGAGATTATACTGCATACTCGAAGTTGTACATTCAGATGTATGTGGTGCGTTCGAAGAACATACCATTGGTGGAAACATATTTTTTTTTTCGTTTGTCAATGAGTTTAGTCGAAAACTGTGGATCTATGTGATCAAGAGAAAGGATGACGTATTTGAAATCTTTAAGAGATTCAAGATGCTTGTCGAAAACTAGAGTGAGAAGAGGATCAAAGTTCTGCGAACCGATGGAGGAGGCGAATACACTTCGAAGATGTTTGAAAATTATGTGCAGAACATGGTGTTGATCATGAGGTAACTGCTTCTTATACTCCTCAACATAATGGAATTGATGAAAGAAGAAACAAAACCATATTGGATATGGCGAGATGTATGCTCAAGAAGAAGAATTTGCCAAAATCTTTATGGGGTGAAGCTGTTTCGACTGCAGTTTATATCCTGAACAGGTGCCCTACCAAGCAATTGAAGAAAAAGGTTCCTGAAGAAGTGTGGAGTGACAAACGACCATCAGTGAGTCATCTGAAGGTGTTGGGCTCTATGTGTTACAAGCATGTTCCTGATGCAAGAAGAAGGAAGCTTGATGACAAGAGTGAACCTATGATTCTGGTAGGATATCATAAGACTGGTGCATACAGGCTATTCAATCCACTTAATGAAAAGATTGTGTTGAGTCGAGATATTGTGATTGATGAAAATTCTGCCTGGGATTGGAATTCTAGTAATTTAATTAACAAGTCATTGATGAGCTCTGATTTCGACGAAGAAACTGATAAAGTCGAAGTTGAAGGAATTGCTGAGAATCCAGCCGAAGTCGAAGTAGAAGCAGTTGCTAACATTCCCGACACAGAGGCTGTGGCTGAAACAAGCCAAAGACCTCGGCGAAATAGAGTTCCTCCAACAAGACTTCATGATTATGAAGTGACTGGTGATGATGAAGTCACACTAGATGTAGAATTAGTTCATTTTTCTTTACTTGTAGGTGTTGAACCAATAAACCATAACGAAACTTTAAAAATTCAACAGTGGAAGTTAGCTATGGTCAAAGAGTTACAGGCAATCGAAAGAAACAACACATGGGAGTTAGTCGAATTGCTAGCACATACAAAAGCTATCGAAGTAAAGTGGGTGTTCAAGTTGAAACACAATGTTGATGGCCCGATAGCAAGACATAAATCAAGATTAGTAGCTCGAGGGTTTCTTCAAAGAGAAGGACTTGACTACTCTGAAGTATTTGCTCCAGTAGCAAGACTGGAGACTGTTCGACTAGTGGTAACATTGGCATGTAACCAAGGTTGGTCGACATTTCACTTAGATGTGAACTCAGTATTTATGAATGGTCTGTTAGACGAAGAGGTCTATGTCACACAACCTCTTGGGTTTGTGATTCAGAAGGAAGCGAGTAAAGTATATAAGTTGCACAAAGCACTATATGGCCTCAAGCAGGCACCTAGGGCATGGAACAAGAAGATCGACTCATACTTAGTTGAATTGAGATTTGTCAAATGCAAGTCTGAGTATGATGTATATGTTCAGGTTGTAGCACAAGATATAACAATCATCAACTTATATGTCGATGACTTATTGGTAATTGGAAATAGGTTGGAGAACTTGTCGAAGTTCAAAGAGCTGATGATGAAGGAATTTGAAATGTCGGACCTGGGAAAATTGTCTTATTTCCTAAGCATGGAATTTCAAATGCTGAAGTAAGGTATGGTGCTACATCAAAGGAAGTATGTCAAAGAGATACTCAAGAGATTCAGAATGGATGATTCGAATCCTGCATCCTCACCTGTCGAACCAAACTTGAAGTTGGAGAAGTTTGGAGAGGAAGACAAAGTTGATGTAACTTTGTTCAAACAAATAGTTGGATCTCAGAGATATGTGTGCAACAGTCGATCTGATATAGGTTTCGCAATCGGATTAGTGAGAAGATTAATGGGTGAACCAAGAGTGTCACACATGAAAGCTGCAAGAAGAATTCTGAGATACTTAAAAGGAAGAACAGATTTTGGAATTCTATTTCGACGAGATTCTGAAGGCAAAAGAGCAATAGTTAATTGCTTTAAGATGCTGATTGGTGTGGGGATAAGGAAGAACGGAGAAGTACAATTGGCTATTTCTTTCAAGTATTTGGTGCCCCAATCTCATAGTGTTCGAAGAAGCAACCTGTGATGGCATTGTCATCGTGTGAAGCAGAATATATAGCAGAATCCTATGTTGCATGTCAAGAAATTTGGATCAGATCAGTACTTGAAGAAATGGAGGTCGAAGTGAAGAAACCTATTGTGTTGCAAATCGACAACAAGCCAGCCATAAATCTGGCGAAGAATCCAGTTCTGCATGGAAGGAGTAAATATATCGAAGCCAGATTTCACTTCTTGAGGGAAAAGGTAAATCGAGGTGAACTTGAAGTTAGGCATTGCTCAAGTGAAGCATAGTTGGCCGACATTTTCACCAAAGGATTGAAGATCGACAGATTTCTGAATTTGAGAAAGAAATTAGGAATAGTTCAGATCGACTGTGACTAGCGTAGGCTCGACAACTTGGATTATGGGGGTGTGTTGATATATTAGATTAGATTTGATTAGATTTAATATTTAAATATAATCCAAGTTGTGTTAGCCCAAACCTAATTAGGGTTATATATAAATAGTCCTAGTTTGTATCATTATTTGTACAATTCAATAATACAAATCCTTATTTCCTTATTCTCTCTCTATTCTCTCCTCACTAAAAGTACCTCACGCACTAACAATATCCTTGCTTTATTGGTAACTTGTTTTTCATTGAGGGTCAGATTGTTTTATCTTTAAAAAAATAGTTTTTTTTTGTATTTTTGAAAATACAGAGACGTTTTTTAAAATATTACAAGTTTTTTTAAATTTATTTTTTTTATAAATTAAAAGAATAATTTTGACATACTATAACATAAATATATATTATTGAAGATCAAAATATAATCAAAATAGTTTTTTAAAAAAATTGTATCTCAAAAATGATTTTTATGAAAAACTATTTGAACAATTAAGTGATTTTTTAAAATTTTGATATCCAAAAAAAATTTCAATTTTAAAAATATCTATTCAAACCAAATTTTCATTTAAAACTTTTATAAAAAATTCATTTATAAATTTTTTTTACACAAAAATATCTTACACTATAAAAATTATTTTTAAAAAAAGTCAAAACAAACGGACCCTAAATTCCTAGCCAAATCATTAACTTCATGATATCTTCACACAAAAATAATACATAACATTCAATCAATTCCACCTATTAACTTTTTCCACCTTAGCCAATAATTAGGGTCAACCCAATCAAACTGGAGGCTCAGGTCTAATTTAAAAATGTATCAATTTAAAAAAAAAATAATAATTATAATAATTAAAAATGACACATCAAAAATATAATTATATATTAATATAAAAATTTAACTATAATTATTCTGATTTTGATCAATCTCATTTTTTTTTAATGTATTGAATTTTCATTATAACATTTTTTTTTAATTTATTTGATTTTTTAATAATATTTTTTTTATATTTATTAATATTAATGTTAAAACCTTAGACTTTTCAAAATTTTAGGACCTCCGCTATTTAGGATCATTAGCAGTAGAGTCTACTGCTCCTACGCAGGGTTGGACTTACCGGTAATCCACTGCTTTTAGTGATTTTAGGTTCCTCAGAGGTTCCCGAAATGAATTATACTAATGGATCTTACGTTTCAAATGTTGGAAGCTTTCTTTGAATTGGTGATTTAGATGCATAACTATAAATACACTCAACCAAAGTCAATTGTATATCTTATTATTCTAGTTTCCCTTTAATTTCATAACCTAAAAACATTGTAGCCAATATGAAATTCTTTTTTCCGAATGAAAAGATATCAAATAAAATGTCTAACACAATGTGTATGAATAGATAATTATGTAGCAGACAAAATAAAAACAAAATACAAATAACACAGAAATTGGTAATTCAATTTGGTGTAAAATCATCTACGTCTGGAAGGAGCTAACCTATTGAAAGAAAATTTATTTTTAATAGTCAGAAGTACAAGCTAGTTTTAGTTGAACCCTATTGGTTCAATGTCTCTTTTACTAATACTACCCGCGAATTTCTATTTAGGAATCTGTATAGAAAGAACTTCACTCTTAATAGTCAGAAGTACAATTGGTCTTATCTGAATTCATTTCTTCTAGTGCCACTTTTCTAATACTACCCATGAAGATACTATCAAGGCTTCCCCTAAATATGAGACACATCTCACTTTCACTCAAACATTCTCTCAAGTGTTTGAACAATTACAAAAACATAAGAATGATGAAACAAAGTTACAACTAAAAAAACTATATTCCTTAATATGGAAATGACACTAGCGAATATAGTTTCACAACAAATACAAGAATCAAATAAACCTCTCATATCGAGTTGATATTTTATCTAAAGTTCAAAGACTGCATAAAGGAGATGAACTCCTTAAATAGCCACAAAATTTCAGCTCCAAAAGCCCATAAGGGTTTAGGTCATGAATTTGGTTGGAACCTAAAACGGGCAAGGGGTCAATCTTCAATAATGGTTTATTTCAAATCTTGATTGATCAAATATAAATATCTTGATATTAACACCTTCATTTTGCTGCATTTGATTCAGATCATATCTTCCAAAAATACACATAATCAATCAAATATTTATTATGATGATTGAGATCTTTGTTTGATACAAATCTTGAACAAATTAAAACTCCAAAAGCAATCTTGCTAAAAACATATCTTTTCCAAAACCAAACACCTGCTAATACACTTATATATATCTGATATAACAGAAAAGGAAACAAATCTTGAAAGAAAGAGATGTACTTCAATTTATATTGCACTCAAAGCAAACAGTCTAAGCCATGTTGAGACGCGATTTCTGAGACATTATACTTAACATCTTGCTTTCCGTAAAACATCACACAACTTATTTTAAATCTTTATTAACACAAACCAAGTCCTGTATTTACTTGTTATAAATATGAATTCAAGCTCTTAAGTATAAAATTCATAATACCATCTCTTTCAAACTTGAAATGTACTATAAACCATCTTTAATGGTGATTAGAGATCTTCTCATTAACCACAAATACAAATTTTCTCATTAAGTACAAATACAAATCTTGTAATAAATGCAAATTCAAATATTTTGTTTAAACCATATTTAATTAGGAAATTCTCCAAAGAAATATATGATTTATTCAAATCTTTTCCAATTCGTACAATACACACTGTAGTATGTCACACACCATGTTTAGGACATCTTGCTCAACAAGTTTGCTTACACAATTTGCCAATAATTTGTCAATCAAATCTTTCTTTCAAAGCAACTTCAGCAGAATCTTGGACTGAACAAACCTGAATCAAATATTGTAATAACTTCTAGAATAAAAAACAGAACCAAATGAGCCAATACGTGCTCCATAACTTTCGCGACATCTTGCTTTCCATTTGATGATAAAAATAAGCAAATCCAAATGTAATAACAATCCCCTCATTGGCTATTTTTTTAGGCAAAACGCATATTAAATACTTCTTCAAAGAACCCACCATAGATAGTACACAAAAAATATCCTAAAAGATAGGTGTGCCTTTTTCTCCCCTATTTGCCTCAAAAAGATACAAATGACAAATGACCACTATCAAGTAGAGAAACATGAAAAGCAAGCCAGGACATAAAAAAACTTCGTCGGAACCAACAAACTAATAACATATCCTACCAACATGAAAGATGTTCAACATATTCTTACCCTTTTTCTTCCAAATTAAATTATCAGAGTGCAGTGAAATCAAAAACCATGTTAGCTAAGTCATAACCATAAGCATGAGCTTATAGATAACAACATCACACATCTTATAAACACCATATATAAGCAACAATCTTTCTTTCATATAATCATAACATCATCTCCCCTTAATTTCCTAAAAAAGGGAACAAGTACCATAGAATACAAAGACATACACCACATTTACAGCAGAACATCAAGATTGTAGTAGCAGTATGATCTGGTGTGATCAGACTGGATCGTCGTGGCCTTTCAAGTAGGGCAAAGATGATGAATGTAGGAGAGGAGGGGGTGTACCTGCAAGGTACTCCGATGCCAAAGTAAGTTTGGGCTAGAGAGAAAGTAAGTACAAAGCGTTAAGGTATGATTTCGAATATTGAATAGTGATCAAACCTGACCCTTTCAAGTGAGAAGGTATTTATAGAAGTAACCCCTAGCACGGGGCCAAGGTCTCCCATGTGACCGAATTATTTAGTCGACCAATGGGAGACTGCCAGGTGGAGGGTCAAGCGCGTGACCCTTTGATCTGGTCCAACTGCTTCCGTGAGTTTCAGGGAGGCAGTTGGTCGCGTGAACTGACAAACGAGTGAGAGGGACGCTCCCAACGGTCATATCATGCCCAACGGCTAGATTTTTCCCAACGGCTAGTTTGTGCCCAACGGGTAGATTCTGCCTAACGACTAGTTTGGCAAAATCCAGTAATTGGGTCTGCCAAGAGCAGGACTAGATTGAGCTTTGCCCTACTGTGGCCCAAGCGCCTGCCCAGTCCAGAACAGGAGCCCCCCAAGTCTTTGCTCTGAGGAAGAGTAATGACTTGAGATAGCCTTATGGACTACAGCCTTTAAATGACAATGTTCAGGGACATTCCCTTCGCCTGTTCTATGGTTAGTGTGGTCGACACTGATTGCTTGTCAGCTCGGCGAGCCTTTCGTATGCCAGGACATGCTCGTAGAAATGGCATTTTTATGCCGACCCGGTTTAGGGAATGTGCCGCCGAAATGGCGTTTTTATGTCGACGAGGTTTGACGAGGACATGAATTATGCGTATTGTCGAGGAAGATGTGTTTGCGGAGACTGTAGAAGACTTGGTGAATGCAACGTCTAGCTTTGGGAATGTCAAACGAAGATTCTCTTATGACATGTGGTGGTGCGTTTTATTCCTGTCAGGCCTAGGGGTATAGGCTATGATGGCCTTTGTGCTTCCCAAGCGAGCAAGTGCCTATAAAAGGGGGGAGAGAGGGTTCATTTGTACACTTCACGCAAATTCCTCTCCCTAAATCCCTTTGTTCTGCAGCTTGTACCTTCATCGGAGTTTCTTCGCCACCGTCGATCTTCAAAGTCCACGACGTGATCTTCATCTTCTACCTCTCTATTTACCAAGTAAGTTCTTCACCTTCCTTCGTAATTTCTATGGTGTTCTTCATTTCTGGAAATTTGCATGAATTTTCCGGTGATTCATGAACTTTCCGGTTGAATGTTCATGTGTTCTTTGAAGAACACATGAATTTCAGGAAAATTCATGAAGAACATGAAGAACATGGGATGAGTGTCTATGAATATAGCGTAGGATTATGTATATCTTCCTTGATTCTGGTTAGGATTAGTTTTAGGTTTGTAGTCGGGCATTAGGCCTGTTCGACGCAAAACTTTTGCTTTCGCGCGACAAGTATATTTCGTCGGGTAAGCTCTTCCTCACAGAGTCTTCTCGTAGAGTCGCGGTGACTCGTCCCCGTTGTAAGGGGAAAATGAAGTCGCCGTGTTCCGACGTGGTCGACTAGGGCTCGATGTTATCCTCGACTTATTCCTCGCCCTTTCACTTGATTAGTGGTGGAAGGGTGGATTTGATCTTTGTCGTCGAATACACTTTTTCTTCCTCTGCTTTTCAGGTGAAATGGCTCACAGACACGAGGGGTTGTCCCTAACGTCAGAGCTGCACACGAAGAGGCGGAGCTGCCCGTAGAACACGCAAATGTCCAAATAGACGAGGGGACATCAAGTGGATCGCCCAGAAGCCCATGTCGACGAGGTCGACATTTACTGAAGAGGAAGCTCGGGAGTTTCCCTACCTTGAAGACCGGGCTGAGAGTACGCCCGTGCAATGGAGGGCTATCTGTCCCACAAAGAATGACCGGATCTGTTTGGTGTATCCAGGGATGTGATTCCCCATGTATAAATTTGCCTTTGTGGAAGCGAGGTACCGTCTGCCGTTCACCGACTTTCAAGAGGCCATCTTTTTCTATCTAGAGTTGTGCCCTGCTCAACTCCATCCCAACGCACTGGCGTTTATCAGGGATTTTGAGTCGGTCTGTCGTTACCTGAAGGTCGGGGCGACCGTGGATCTTTTCTTCTGCATTTTTCAAATCCAAAGGAGCACAGCGAGCCCAAAGCAGAGCTGGGTGTCCTTTAAGCAGCATAGCAGGCTCTTCTTGCCGTACTCGGAATCTGTCTGAAACTTCAAGGATAGGTTCCTGGTCGTGAAGCCGATCTTGGAGACGGCTAAGAAGTCTATATCTACCATGGAGATCGTGGAGGTTGATGGTCGACAGGTACTGAAGGTGGTGTCAAAATTCCCGTTGAAATGGGTGTATGCCCATTTTAGATATAGGACCGATCAGTTTCTCGCTAAGCACGAGCAGCTCTGCGAAGGGGATAAAGAGTCTTATCGGGTTTTACATGCCTATGTGGAGAGTTTCAGCCCTGCCTTTTTGGTAGACAGGGATGGCAAGGAGTTGTTCGGGGAGGATGGAGAGCCTGCTCCTGCGGCTCGTTATATTAATACCAGGGCCCTCCTCGAATGAGAAAACGACGATGTTGCATTTGAGCTCCTCGGTATAGCTTGTTTCTTTGCCCGTGTTTTTAATTCTTGTTCAATGTGCTGACCTCCTCTTTTACGTTTGCAGGGAAAATGGCGGACATGAGGGAACCTCTGATGAGGTCCGCAACGGCCAAAAATTTGAAGAAGGGGCCATTGCCGAAGGCTGGTGCTGCCAAGCAGCAAGTAACACTAGAAAAGTTTGTGGGCGGCACTGGCTCCTTCCCGGGGACCACTTCAAACCCTCCTACCCCGGACACGACCCACAAGAGGAAGCGGGACGAAGTTGGCTCTTCGCCGGCTGGTTATTCGAGTAGTTTCGTCAGGGGAAAATTTGCACTACCTCCGTGCTATCTCCAAGGAAGAATTTTTTACGGGGAGAACTCTGTCGTAGTCCCCGAACTCGAGGCGTGGGCCATCCTGTCCGCCGACCCTCAGGTGTGGAGGAAGCTTCTCTGCTAGGATGCTGCCGCTGTGATCATAGTGCTGGAGGCTGCGTTGGCACTTGGGGTTACGGAGACAGTTCCGCTAGCAGACCTTAAGGGGGCGCAAGCTAAGATCTCTGACCTGGATCTGGACAACGCGGAGATTCACAATGATTTGACGAAGCATCAAGCAACTTGGAGGCCAAGATCGAACTTCGGAAGGAGGTGACCCAGATGAAGGGGGAGGTGACTAGGGTGAACGAAGAGAATACCCGTCTGAACGCGAAGATAGCCGAGCTGGAGGGCTCATCGGCGGTTGGTCAGGATGAGACCGACGATGAGAAGGCTCTGAAGACCCGGAGGGACCTGATCGAGAGGATCCATATCCTCGAGCGGGATAACTTGGGGGCAGCCGAGTTTGGTTTTAATGCTGCTGTGGAGCAGATGAAAGCTCTCAACTCAGATGTCCAGCTGCTGACCAAGGGATGGGCGTTCTCAACATGGTTGTCAATGGCGAGGTGGTTCCTCCGGAGGTTTTCAGCGATGCTGTTTAATTTTTTGAATTTGTACTTTGTATTTTGTTGGCCTGCGTGCCATTTGGTTTGTGACCTGTTTGTTGGGCATATCCCTTCTTTTGTAACATTAACTTATTCTGGCCTTGTGGCCGTATTTATATAAATGTCTTGTGTTTGCATTATGTATGTTGCATTTATTTATGGATGCCTTTAACATTGAATGCTAAGTATGGACGTTTTACTCGACTCGTATAATTACGCTTGACAGTTTAGGGGACTCATCGAGGAGGAAAAGTGTTTTCGCCGGTGGTGGAACTAGGATCTCGATCGAGGTCCTGATCCCACGGGCTTGGACTATTCCCATCGCGAGCTGGGTGTCCTACCCTATTGGTGCGGCAACGACGGAGCTCGATTGAGGTATCCCTGTTAGGCGCAAAATCTGCTCGTTCCATGAACAGAAACTGGCCGACGTTGTCCAGTTAAGGATTGTGCTTGCACCAGGGCACGCTCCAGTGACCGAGCCGTCTCCCCATCGTGGGGCGATCTCGTCAGTAATAGGTCTAGACTAGCAGATAGTTCTAGCGATAGTATTGTTTGAGCTTTTCAGCATTCCATGGCCGAGCAAAGGGTTATTCATCCAGTGTTTCTAGGTAGTAGGCTCCAGTGCTTGTTTTTTATTTGACTCTGTAAGGTCCTTCCCAGTTTTCGGCCAGCTTTCCCTCGCGCGAATCTTTTTGGTTTCTACGTAGGACCAGTATACCAACCAGGAAGTCGCGCTTTATGACTTTGGAGTTGTGGCGCAACGTTATTTTTTGTTTCAGCGAAGCTTCACCGAGAGCTGCCCCTGATCGTATCTCTTCGACCAGGTCAAGCTCTTTTCTTATAGCCTCGTCGTTCAACTCCTCGTCGAGAGGAGCTTCCGTTCACCTGGAAGGTTCCCTAATCTCCGCCGGTATCACCGCCTCGGTTCCATAGGCTGGTCGGAAGGGAGTTTCCCCGGTGGTGGAGTGTGGGGTTATTCTATATGCCTAGAGCACGCTGTGTAGCTCCTCACACCATCTCTTCTTGGCTTCGCCTAGCCTTCATTTTAGACCTCGAAGGATTACCCTGTTCGCGGCCTCTGCTTGCCCATTAGTCTGAGGGTGCTCGACATAAGTGAAGTGTTGCTTCGAGCCTACTTTGGCGACGAAGTCTTGGAACTTTCTGTCTGTGAACTGGGTTCCATTGTCGATCACAAGGGCCTGGGGTACCCTGAATCGTGCGAGGACGTTTCTTTTGTAGAAATGAAGTATGTTAAAGGCTGTGATCTTGGCAAGAGCTTCGGTTTTGATTCACTTTGTAAAGTAATCGACGGCCACAATTAGAAATTTATTTTGGTAAGACCCCATTATGAAGGGGACGAGGATATCCATCCCCCACCAGGCGAAGGGCCATGGCGAGGACAGAGTCTTCAACTCGTTAAGGGGAGCCAAGTGCATGTCCCCGTGGCGTTGGCACCGGTCACATTTCTGGACATGCTCCTTAGTGTCATGCTGCATGGTCAGTCAATAGTATCCCGCTCACAGGGCCTTTCGTGCTAACGATCTCCCTCCCAAGTGTTGCGCGTTGATACCCTCGTGAATTTCCTGGAGAACTTCGGGGACCTTTTCCTCCTTAACGCATTTCAAGAGGGGAATGGAAAATCCTTGTCGGTAGAGTTGGTTATCGACCAGGACGTAGGAGCAGGCCCTTCATTTGGTCATGCTGGCCTCCTTGTTGTCCTCGGGCAACTCCCTCGTAGTGAAATATTTATACACCAGAGTCATCCAGCAGCTGCTGTCGCCAATGGCGTTGACGTCGAGCAGCCCCGATGGCTTTTCGATACTTGGGCGGGACAGTACCTCCTAAATGACAGATTCATTACCATCCTTCTTTCGAGTGCTAGCCAGTTTTGATAGGACATTTGCTCGAGTGTTTTGTTCGCGAGGGATGTGCTGGACTTCCCACGAGTCGAACTTAGCTATTCTCTCTTTCACCAACGTTAGGTACTCGACCAGGTGATCATTTTTTCCTGGTATTCTCCTCGTACTTGGGATGCCACGAGTTGGGAATCTGTGAAGATCTTTACTTCCTTGGCACCCAATTTTTCGGCCAGCCGTAAGCCTGTGAGGAATGCCTCGTACTCGGCTTGGTTGTTCGACGTGGGGAAGGACAGGACCAGAGATACCTCAATCAGGATTCCCTCTTCGTTTTCAAGGATAATACCTACGGCACTACCCGTGGAGCTGGACGCTCCGTCGACGAAGATGGTCCACTTATGTGCTCCGCTAGACGGGGAAGCTTGAGGCGTTATTTCAGCTACGAAGTCTGCCAGGACTTGCGCCTTGAGGGCATTCCTTCCCTCGTAGTGGATGCCGAATTCTGATAGCTCCAAGGACCATTTGAGCATTCTGCCGGCCATGTCTGGTCAGCTAAGTAGCTGCCTTATGGGTTGGTCCGTCTGCACCACTATTGTGTGGGCTAGGAAGTAATGCCTTAATCTCCTCGCCGCATTGATGAGGGCAAGGGCGACCTTCTCGATTTGCTGGTACCTGAGTTCTGGCCCCTGCAAAGCCTTGCTCGTGAAGTATATGGGTTTTTGCCCGTCGGGTGTTTCACGGATGGGGGCGGCACTAATAGCTTCACTGGTGACGGAGAGGTACATATACAACGTTTCCCCGTTATCTGGTCGTGAGAGAACGGGGGGTTCAGATAGGGCTTGCTTGAGGTGAATCAGAGCCTGCTCGCATTCCTCTATCCACTCGAATGTGACTTCCTTTCTGAGGAGTTTAAAGAAGGGCAGAGCGTGCCGGGTAGACTTGGCCACGAAGCGAGAGAGTGAAGCGAGCATCCTGTTGAGGGATTGTATGGATTTCTTCGACCTTGGCATGGGGAATTCAGGGAATTCCTAACATTTGTCAGGGTTGGCCTCTATCCCCCTCTCGGTGAGGTAGAAGCCGATGAATTTCCCTGCCCGCACGCCGAAGGTGCATTTTTATGGGTTAAAACGCATTTTGCATTTTCTCGCTTGGTCGAAGACCTTTTACAAGTGGACTATGTGATCGGATTCCTCTTGGGACTTCACTATCATATCGTCCATGTATATCTCAAGCATGTGCCCGATTTCTGATCGGAAGACCTTGTTCATCATACGCTGGTATGTGGCCCCGACGTTTTTCAGACCGAAGGGCATTACGTTGTAGTAATAGTCCCCGCCGAGGTCATGAACGCGGTATACTTCTTATCCTTTTTGGCCATGGGAATTTGGTTGTATCCCGAATAGGTGTCCATGAAGGACAAGAGCTTGAAACCTGCAGAATTGTCTATGAGCTTATCTATACTGGGCAGAGGATAAACATCCATCGAGCAAGCCCGATTGAGATCAGTATAATCAATGCACATGCGCCATTTTCCACTATGTTTCTTGACAAGTACAATATTGGACAACCAGGTTGTATACCTGGCCTCCGAAATAAATTTTCCCTCTAAGAGGTCTTGTACAAGTTTTTCGGCAGCCTGTGCCTTTTCATCGGATTGCTTTCACCTGTGCTGCGCGATGGCTCAGGCAGCTGGGTCGATGGTTAGTTGATGGCATACAGTCTCAGAGTCAAGGTCGGGCATGTCCGCAACGCTCCAAGCAAATAGATCAGCATTGTCCTCCAGGCACGTCTTCAATTACTGCTTTACCTCGTCGGGCAGCCCTGCGCCTATCTTTACCCCTCTGCTGGGGTTATCTCTAAAGTTGATGACCTCGAATTCCTCGTCAGGTATCGGATGCATGATGGTCTACACCGAGGAACTGCTTGATGCTATCGACGTGCCTTCGTTCCAGTCTACCTCGCCTTCAGAAATCCGGCTGTCCAGGTCGATTGTGTGCACTGGGAGATCTGGCTTCTTGTCAGGTTGACTTTCTTCACTAGGATGGTCTTCCTCCCTTGCCCGCTTGGCGGCCTTGGGTGCTGCACCGATTGAGCTTTGACCTCGGGTAGCTGCTTCAAAGCATCTCCTTGCAGCTTCTATATCCCCGTGCAAAGTCGCGACGTGGCCCTTTTCCGTATAATACTTCATCTTAAGATGAACGGTTGAAGGAACATCGATCAGCTCCGCTAGGGTTGGTCTGCCCAGGATACATTGGTACAGTGATGGACAGTCAATTACCAGAAATTGGGTTTTGATCGACTTTGATGCCTCCTCTTCCCCGAATATGACTGAAAGCTCCACGTACCCCCAAGGTCTGGCGGTGGCTCCATTAAATCCTTGCAGGTCGGATCCTACATACGGGGACAGATTCTTCTGGTCCAGCTTCAAGGCTCTGAACAAGCCAGTGTACATGATGTCGACCTAACTGCCCTAGTCGACCAGGATCCGTCGGACATCAGTACTAGCAAGTCTATCCCTGATGAGCAAAGGAATGTGTGAGTTCAGGGAGCCCTCAGGTAGCTCCTCACGGTAGAATGTGATCGGGTGAGAACGCCCCCAAACTTTCTCGAGGGTGGATAGCCGATCGAGACTGCAGTCGATGAGCTGGTCGAATTTTTTCTTGACCGACCCCACTGTGAGCTCGTTGTATCCTCCACATGAAATGACCATTGTCATGGGGAAAGTCTCCCAGGTGATGTGCGCGGATATCTGGGGAGGATCCTTGAGGTAGTCGGGGATGAAGAAGTCCTCTGGCCGCGTGATTGACACGGCGACCTGCAGGGGAGGACTGGGCGGTGAAGACTCTGTTTCCTTCTTGGTCTCTGAAGTCTCTTGTCAGGAGGATTCACCCTTATTCGTATACTACTTCAGGTGACCCTCCTTGATGAGGATTTCAATAGCGTCCTTCAGGTGCACGTGGTCTTTGGTTACGTGGTCATGGCTGCGATGGAAGCGGTAGTACTTACTCTTGTCCGTGTTGGCCTTCGACGATGTTGGCTTGGGGAACCAGACACCCCTTGCTTGAATTCCACATTGATGCATTCAGAGAGAATGCGCTCGCGGGGAGCTGTCAGCAGGGTGTATTCCGTGAAGCAACCAGCAGGTCCCTTGCCTTCTCGAGGACGATCGTCTCGTCGTCTCTCTCTGTCACGCTTGGGGGCCTCTGATTTGTCTTTTTTTGTTGCCCGGGAACTCTCTTGATCCCTTGAATCCCGGGTCTTGTAAGTGGCCTCTTTCTCCTCGTATTGTATATACGCTTGATCTTTACGGAGTAATTCGGCCAAGGTGCGAGGGGTCTCTACGCCTACCGCCTTGCGGAATTCATTCTTCGGTCTCAACCCCTTCTCGAGGAGATATTTCTTCATATGGTCCATGGTGCGGACCTCCACAGCCTCCTTGTTGAAATACTCGATGTATGCACGCAAGGGCTCATCCTTGCCCTGTATAATGGCTTCGAGCGTGGCCTCTGACTTGGGATGACGTCGAGAGGCAGTAAAGTGCCGGGAAAATTGATTCTTCAGATCCCTCTAGGACATGACCGATCCCCAGGGAAGCCGCTTATACTAGGCCATGGCCCCCTTCCTGAGAGTGATGGGGAATAACCTGCATTTAATGGCTCCGCTCACGTTGTGGTAGTGGAGCATGGCTTCGATATTTTCTATATGCTCGCATGGGTCGGTGGTCCCGTCATACGTTGCCAGAGGAGGAGGCTTCTCTAACCCGCGAGAATGCGGGTGTCCATGATCTCCTGAGATAGGGGTCCATGGACATCGTCATCGCTGCTTGCATTGGAAGAATGACAGGGGGAGTGGTTGTGCCCGCGGCTCCTGCTGCATCGAGGAGAATGTCTACGCGGCCGACTGTGCTCATGATGCTTTTCTAAAGGTCTAGACTTCTTCGGGGCAGGGGAACATATAGATCTCCACGGAGGAGAACAGTTTCGTCTCCTGGCGAATTTCGACTCAGGTTCTTCCAATCTTGACCGTCCATTGACAGGAGAAATGCTCCTGGACCTGTCTTGCCGACATTTCTGAGGAGGAGACTGCGGGCGGGGAGATGGACTGCTAGGCCTCTATGAAGGAAGTCGCTCATGGAGGACGTGCTCGAGCATGTTGATCTTCTCCCCCTGTTGAAAGATCAAGAGGTTGGACTTGTTGAGAGAGGCAATAAGGGCAGCAGTGCCAGGGTCAGTGTTTTGAGGGACATATATAGGCTCAAAAACGTGACTGGTGGCCTATGCTCGCGGCTTCACATTGTCGGGGGTGGGAGATGCATTCTTCCCATCCCGATGGTCTATCTCCGGGAAGGTAACTCCGGGGATAAAGTGATTGGTGTTATCCGCGATAACGATGATAGCAGGTTCTTGACGGGCATCATCGTTCCTGTTGGAGGCCATGATGATCAGGTGAAATTTGGAGAGCAAGCTTTAGTCTTTTGGGTGAAAGATGAGGTATCTTGAGTCAAAAAGATGGGTAAACAGAGGTTCCCACTGACGGCACCACTGATCTGGTGTGATCAGACTAGATCGTCGTGGCCTTCCAAGTAGGGCAAATATGATGAATGTAGGAGAGGAGGGGGGTGTACCTGCAAGGTACTCCGATGCCAAAGTAAGTTTGGGCTAGAGAGAAAGTAAGTACAAAGCGTTAAGGTATGATTTCTAATATTGAATAGTGATCAAACCTGACCCTCTCAAGTGAGAAGGTATTTATAGAAGTAACCCCTAGTGTGGGGCCAAGGTCTCCCATGTGACCAAATTATCTAGTCGACCAATGGGAGACTTCCACGTAAAGGGTCAGGCGCGTGACCCTTTGACCTGGTCCAACTGCTTCTGTGAGTTTCGGGGAGACAGTTGGTCGCGTGAACTGACAATCGAGTGAGGGGGACGCTCCCAACGGTCATATCGTGCCCAACGGCTAGATTTTGCCCAACGGCTAGTTTGTACCCAACGGCTAGATTCTGCCCAACAGCTAGTTTGGCAGAATCTAATTATTGGGCCTGCCAAGAGCAGGCTGGATTGGGCCTTGCCCTACTGTGGGCCAAGCGCCTGCCCAGTCCAGAACACAGTAGCAATAGGTTGAAATGAAGAAGCTCTAGCAGATTTGGAAGACCACACATTCTTTATATATATATATATATATATATATATATATATAAGACGACATTATTTCTCTCATAAATCAAATAATTTTAGAATATGACTTCTCATAGGCTCATACATCATTTCTCCATAAAAAACAGACCAGTTTCATAAACAGGTGCTATGATGTGTATCATAATGCCAACAACATCTTTCCGATAATCAACATATAACTTAAAGTCAAAACACTTGGGACAACACCAATCTTATCATTACAACTAACAATGTATTTTTTTAACACATAAAATACCACAAATTAAATTGCGAACACCAATAGGTGGCTGGATGGCATGAAAGTCTACATATTTAACAAATTGATAAAGACGACATTCTGCATATTCCAAGGCAGCATGAGTTCCTACCTAGTAGTGAAAACTAATGACGCAGCAGAAGATTGCATATGAGTGCATACTTAGCATTTTAGCAAGACCTTCATAAACACCATTCACATCATCCCCATTAATCTCACATTGTCAATAGTGTCATGCAATATGTGGGTGATAATTTCTTCGACATCATTCTCTTCACTGCTGGGAACAGTCTTCTTTCCTTTTCTAGGGAATTTCTTATTCATAATACCATTCACAATAATATCAGACAAGGTGAACATTCCATATATTTTACCTTAAGCATCCTTAGGATTGACGAGATAAGAAATACCTCTACTGGGAATGACTTCTTATAGGCCTATACCTGAGCGGGATATCAAGAACTTTTCCACCAGAACCTGGATCAGACTCCTCAAAATACAAAATATTAGGGAGAACAATGTCTGGGACATGTTTCTCGACAAAAAATTTATAAGGAAAATTTAACATACTAAGAAGAACACCAATATTATATTCATTAGGCACAATATCATGTTTTGAATAAACAAAATTCCAGAAATTTGTGAAGGAACCCCAATATGAAGTTTTATGGCATAAAGCATGACTTTCGCCATTACTTGCAAAGTATGGTTCTTTCTTTCGGCAATCCCAATTTGTTAGAAGAGATAAGAATATAAAACTCATGAGTAATCCCTTCAATAGTGAAGAATAATTAGTAGTTGTAAGTAATGGAAAATGGATTTAAAAATAGTGAAGGTATTAGACTTCTCATGATTACACTCAAACTTGTAGTAGTCATTATCAAAGACAAAGACATGTCTCTTTTCTCCAAGACTCTGATCTTGCTTGGGTCCTATACTGGTCAAAATGTATAGGGGTGTGTGTGTTCCTCCTGCAAGGGCATGGGGACTCAGATGCCTTAATAGGTATATTACGTTGTATGGTGGTAAGGGCTTACCCACGGCGGAAAGAAGCCATGTATGGTGGTGTTTTACGATGGCTTAGAGACCTTGCTGACGTTAGGTGAGAGGCTCTGTGATTGAGTTATATGCTTAGGTGTAAGCATATATGGGGGTATGATCTATATGGCATAAGATATGTTCTTCTCCCCTCGAGGGAGAGGTATTTATAGAGGCCTCTTGGGCATGTGGTTCTCTTGGGAAGAATCACCGTCCACCTAATTAATAGTGGACCATTGAATCCCTATTTTTAAGGGGGGCGTGTGTCAGTTAATGACTACAACTTCTCTTTTCCTAAGAAACGTCTTATCTCATGTTTCCCATGACCGGACGATAGGAAAACCTTAGGGTGAGGCAATACCTTCCTTGGGGAGACATATTATTGTCGCTTTTCCTAAGGCATCAAACAGGCATGCCCTAGGCGGGTCCTTTCACAAATATAACATTACATAGTCCTTTAAGCACGAGGCATTTTGATAGATGACGAAGTGTTTTAAGATCGAGGCTCAGAGGAGTATCCCAAAAACCTGCACTTCTTTAGAACGTACTTCATCAGGTGAAATTTTAATTAGCTTGGGAGATCTAAGTCCCTCAGGATATGTTATATGAAGCTCGACTGATGAGACCACAAGTCCTTCAGGCGAGGCGATTAACCTTCCGGGTTGGACTTTTATCAAGCCATCAAACAAGACTTGTGGTCAGGTCTCTTAGGCCAAACTTATTTGCACCTCTTAGACGTGATTTCTTTGTTTGGTCTCGTTCGAGGAAACATTAACTCCCTCGGGCGAGGATTTTATTATCCTTTGAAATCTAACTCCCTTGGGTGAAATTATATGTAAACTGTTTGATGAGTTTGCAAGTCCTTCAGGCGAGGTGATTAACCTTTTAATCGGGAGTTCTGTCAAGCCATCAAACAAGAATTTTGATCAAGTCTCGCAGGCTAGACTTCACACCTCTGAGGCATGATTTCTTTTTTTTGGTCTCGCCTGAAGAAACATTAAGTCCCTTTGGCGAGGTTTTTATGAGTATGGGAAATCTAAGCCTCTCAGGCGAAATTATATATAGCCCAGATGATGACACTGCAAGTCTTTTAGGCGGGGCGATTAACATTTCAGGTAGATCTTCTGTCAAACTCTCAAACAAGACTTGTGATATAATCTCTTAGGCTAGAATTCGGTCGCGTCTCTTAGAGATGATTTCTTTGTCTAGTCCTTCCCAGGGAAACACTAAGTTCCTATGGCGAAGCTTTAATTATTATGGGAGATCTAAGTACCTTAGGAAAAATTATATGTAGCCTGACTGATGAGACTACAAGTCCTTCAGGCGAAGAGATTGGCCTTTCGTGAGATATTTCTATCAAGCCCTCAGACAAGAATTTTGATAAAGTCTCTTCGGCCAGACTTTGGTCACACCTCTTAGGTGTGATTTCTTTGTGTGATCCCGCTCGAGGAAACAATAAGTCCCTTGGACGAGGCTTTAATTAGCATGTGAGATCTAAGTCCCTTAGTCAAAATTTTATGTAGCCCAGCTGATGTGACTGCAAGTCCTTCATTCGAGGTGATTAACCTTTCGGGCAAAACTTTTATCAAGCTCAAACAAGACTTGTGATCAAGTCTCTTAGGCCATACTTCAGTCGCGTCTCTTAGGTGTGACTTTTTTGTCTTCCCCCCTTAAGGAAACAATTAGTCCCTCGGGGGAGGCTTTAATTATCTTGGGAGATCTAAGTCCCATTGGAAGAATAATATATAGCTCAGCTGATGAGACAACAAGTTCAGCACAACTCACGCACCAACCGGAGCCACCACCGATTTTCACCCAACAACCATCTTCAAAGAACTCTCCCACCATCTCAACTTCTCTGACTTGCTCAAACCACGAAACACCGCCATTCACGATCATTTTCTCTTCAACATGAACCTTTCTCCTCACAAACTCCCTCCGTCGGAACAACCACCACCTAGCTTGCCAGTAATCTCAGTCTCCTCTCTACTCTGATTACCATTTCCAGCCACCAACACAAAATGATCACCTCTCATCCGCCACCACACAACCATTTCAGTCACTTCTCATTTTTCTCCAACAACAACAACAAATTGATTTCACAATCACTTCTCACCACTTTGATTTTGTTCAGTTCAATTCAGATTCAACTCAACTCGACTTCGATACTGTGAGTTTCGCTACTGTTGTGGGTAAGGTGTGTTGCTGTTGTATTTGATTTTGTTGTATTTGAGATTATTAGTCTTGTGATTATGTGTTTAAGCGTTGTTAGTTTCAATATTTCAATTACATGCACTTTTCGTATCAATTTGGTTATGGACTCTATGTTGGACTTTAGTTAATTTTTGAACATGTAATGACTCTGTAATCATGTAAACATTTGATATATGTACTGTAGTTTGTTGTTTATTAAAAGTTCTGAGTTGGCAGCATTTTTTGCAAAACATGTTGCTCAGGGAAATGTTATGAAGAATGTTTTGACATAAGAGTAGAACATCATTGCACGATGTGTTAATGTCAGAACAGATGATGATCTATAGCAGGTGGTGTTAATGATGTCATTGAGTCATAACATTAGTGAATGTTAAGGTGTTGAAGAGTTAAAGTGCTGAAGAGTGATGTCACATGCGATGTCTTGACATCACTATACCAGAACATTAAAACATCAGGTTGTGATGTTTTTAGGGTTGCGCGTTTAAGTTTGATTTGATCATATCTGCTAGAGATTTAGTGTGCGAATATCTTGGGAGAAATATTTGCTGTTGCAATCAGATTGTGTGCAGATTTGTTGCTATGTTTAAGGGCTGAAGATTTAAAAAGATTTGAAGATAAAATCTGTTTTTAAATTCAAATCATATCAGATATTTTTATGAAGATCTTGCAGCTGGATTAAAAAGTGAAGATTCGTTTGTTACTATTTTAGTGCAAAAAGATATGGAGAATAGTTGTTACTATTTTTGTGCAAAAAGATATGGAGAATAAATAGTTCTAATTATGGATATAAATTAGGAAGATTTGATTGAAGACCTATTTTGTAGGAGAATATTTTGCTGAGTTGTAGCAGCTGTTATGCTGTGATTTGAAGCCCAAATTCAGTTGGGAATAGGTTATAAATATAAGCATTGTAACCTAGAAAAAAGGTGGCCAGCCATCATGTAGATTATAAGGGCTGTGTTGGTTGATGAACCACCCGGTTTGTGGGATGGTCATCGTGTTTATCTCGAAGCCTGTAGGTAAGAGATGTTCTGTTCTTGGAGGAAGCTGTGAAGCAACTCTAAGGTGTGTCATAGAAAAGTGTCTTCTATGAGTTTAGAGAGTTTTGGAAATCAAGCTGTTGATGCAGTGGCGGAGTTGTTGACTGCTAGACATCATTGCGATGATTGGGAGTGAGATGGAGTCTCTTATCTAGGGAGAACTTAGATAGAAGGGTCATTGGGTAGTGATTAAATTAGGTAGATTGTCAACTGGTTTATTGAGTCTGTAATTTGATACTGCTAATAGTGGACTTCCTTCCTGGCTTGGTATGCCCCCAGATGTAGGTTGTTAGACCGAACTGGGTGAACAAATTATGTGTGTTGTTTACTGTTGTTTCTGATTACTATTATTGCCTTGTTCATACAACAGATAATGATGTTGTGACATCGCACTTGACATCACAGATCTGTTATACCAGAATTTCAATTGGTATCAGAGCAGGCATCATGTCTGTTTCTGGATGAGATCTTGGGAAGATACTTTCTGGTTCATGAGCAAGGAAGATAGTTTTGCTGAGTTATGGACTTGGTCAGTTCATATAGTTGTTTGTATGATCCCTTGAAGTGAAGGATGGGCTTTCCATGACATGATCATTAGGAGAACTGCTGTTTGATTTGTTGGCACTTGGTTTGGTGATGATATGCAAGGATTATTGAGAAGTGCCTGAAGGTTGGTGAGGAGTTGCTGTATGTTCCGCTGTATATGGTATAACCCTGGTTGGGTCATGTATCTCTGGTGGTGAGATTCTAGGAAGGTATTCTCATGGAAAGACATTAGGGTTTGGTCTCCTCAGCAGGTTCTCGATGATGGTGTAGTTTATACAAGACTGCTTCAACCGGTTGGTTAGAGATGCCAAAGATACTTGAGGATTAACTCATATCTTTGTTTTGGGAAAGAAGTGATCAAAAAGTGAATGGACCTTATTAAAGATTGTATGGCATGGATGTATCTGTTGGAGAAGAATATATTTCGGGCATTGAAGACCAATCTGTCCAGAACATTGATTCCTTCTTGTTGGTGTAAGAAGAGGGTGGAGCCAAAGCAAAAGAGTATCATTGTCAAATCTTTCATGCGGGAGTGAAGATCTTGATAAGTTATCTCTTAAGCCTAGTTGTGGTGATTAGAAGGATCTTCCTGGTTATGATGTCAAACGTAGTTCTGGTATATCTGAAGATGAATTCTCTTGTGAAGATACATGTTTCTGATTTTCAAAATCATGTACTGGAGGAAGTTTCATCAAGAAAGAAGCTGAGCTTAATATGTCAATTCTAATGTCTCGACATCGCGCTACACATCAGCAGTTTATGGTAAATGCTAAGTCAAAGACCTATTAGATTGTAGCTGTTTTGAAGGATCACTGAAGCTATGAAGTTGAACAATGTTTGAGATGCTGTTCATAATGTCATAGCATTTCAGTTGGAGCTGGTTGAAGAAAAGGTAGTTATCTTGATAGCAGAAGAGAAGGAAATGATCCTTGTTTAAACTAAAATATCTGAGTACAATGCATCCAAGAGTTTGTGTGCAGTAGCAGTGTAAATCAGCCTGTGGTCAATTGGTGTTTGCATAAGCTCTTTCAATTTTGTGGCTTGAAGGATTGGAAGTAGCAGATTGTCTATGGTATATTATCACTCTTAAGTTAGACAAAAGGTCTGAACCTTGTGCCTATAAGAAGAAGCTTCTGGAAGAGTGTGTTATGCAAGTTACTGCAGTTTTGTTGGTTTGATCTTGGAAGTTGATCAGTTGCTGATATGCTCTTGTGTGTTCCCTACAAGAGATATGATTAGGAGGTGTTTAATGTGACTTAGACTAATGTCTGAACTGATGTTGAAACATCATTTCAGTTCTGTGCTCAGGGTGGAGTAAAAGATCAAGACACTGACCTAACCGGGAAGGCCTTTGTGGTTGTCATGGTGGTTTGAAGAAGGTTCAGCAGATGCCGGTTGTGTGAGAAAGGAGTTGATAAGGGTGTGCTTTCAACTAATGACAAAATACATTGACGGGAGACTTTGTATATGTATGATGTAAAAGTGCAGGACTGCAGAAGTGTTGAGAATTTATTTCTCTCTATATGGCTGTATATTTCTTCTTGTGGTGTGTGACGACCTGAAGAATGTTGTTAATGAAGAAGGAAGACTATGAAGATGTCAGAGTCTTGATGAGTGGTTTGGAGCATGATGGTTGCTCTGGTTGTGAAGGTCGAGGATAAGTGGCAGTTATCTCTGGCTTTCTACTGACGACTCTACTAAGGGAAGTGACCTTCTTTAGTATTGCTATGAAGTAGTCTTGGACTACTTATTTTCTGAAGATTCAGATGTGGGAGGTTTGAAGTCTTTGGAGGTTCTAAGCAGGATGGAGGTTGTCTACTCAAACTTGATTGTTGATTCAAGTCTATGAGAGCATGGAAATCTGTTTCTGCAAAGGGAGGAGGTTCTTCTGAGTGGCAGAAGGTAGAGCTGAATTCAACAGTTGGATGTTCTGACATCTAGCTTAACATCAGGAGTCTCAGCTGGTGATGTGGCACATCAGTGATTGATGGAGTGATCTACAGAGGTGAACAATAGGATGCTTCAAAAAGATCGTTCTCATGGCAGTTTGCGGGAGCTGCAGGAAGGAGAAGATGTTACATGACCATGACTTAGGGAGTCTAAGTGTGTTTGCTTTTGAGCAAGTGGAACATGTGACTTGAAGATCAATTTTCCTTGATGAATCAAGATATCTTTGAATGAGGTGATCAAACTGTGGCATTTGGTTGATCTCAGAAGTGGATTCGAAGAATCAAGATAATCAGAGTGTGGCAGCTAGTTATTATTGAGGATTGTCTTGGAACAAGTTACTTTTGGCTTGGGCAGAAGGGTGATGAGTTGAAGACTCAAGGAGATTATTCTTCTTGAAGGTGGATGAGAGGTTAATTCTCTAGTTCTTTGGATTACTATGCAATAGTAAGTCCAGTTGGTGGAGCATGTCAAGAATCATGGTGATGATATATTGGTGTGTGGCAAATGTTCTAACTTGTGTTGGGACATTATCTGGTTGAATATCCTTGATGAAGGATGATTTTATTCTGGTTCTGGAGTTTGGTGCATACATTATGCCTAAGGAGCGTCTACATAGTCATACGGGAGAATGATGAAGTAGAAGGTCTGCCTTGGATGGAGAATGTAGAGAAGACTGAAGTAGATCAGGTATTGTTTGCTCGGAAATCTGAAGATGAAGAGTTTGATAGGGAATGACTGTGTTATGATCAAGGAGTTCATTGTGATCATTCCTGTGGATATTACAGAGAGAAGTTGATCAGCTTGGCAAGATGTGAGTTTTGGAGCATGAGAAGATAACAAACCAAAAGGGAATAATGTGAGTTTTGGTATTTGGATTGTTTGAGGATCAAGCATTAAGTGAATGCGTTCAGCAGGTGTGTTGAACAGAGGGTGCGCTCTTGAAGACATGAAGATGAGTCTTATGTTTTCCATTCATTTAAGGTGTTCTTCTTGCAAATGAGCATTGGTTATCTTAGATATGGGGAGTTGATCTTTTGTTTTGGATATTTTGTTGAAGTAGTTGTCAGACAAGATGATACTGGTGAAGTTCATGGTGTTCTTGACAGTTTGGACCTGGTTCTATAGATTTGTGTGTCAATGGATTGAATCCGAAGTATACATTTACCCCAATGTTTGTCAATTGTTAGCCAAAAAGGGGGAGAGAATGTTCAGTAGTAGCTGTGAGTCTGGATCTTGTTCTGAGTATGTTGGTAGGCAGATTCAGAGTTTGTCCAATTATGGCTAAAAAGGGGGAGAGAGTTGCCAAGGTGTGGTTCTGAAGCCTTTTCTGATATGGTGCAGCAGTTGAAGGGGAGAGTGTATGAACAGCTATGAGCTGGTTCTTGGTTTGAGGGGGAGTTTGCCCTATCCTGATGTGAAAGTGAGTTTGCGCAGCTTGTTGAAGAGGTGTTGCTGGGTTATCTGATGATGGCAGAGTTTGTTTTAGCCAAAATTAGCCAAAGGGGGAGATTGATAGTTCTGCAACTTTTGGTGTTGGCATTAATTTTGGTAAAATTGATTGTGATTGATAATATATGCCTAAAAAGATGTTCTGACTTCTGTTTTCTGCTGCTGCATTTTCCTTTAATATGATGTGTATGATCAAATTATGTTTTGGCCAAAAATTTGCCAAAGGGGGAGATTGTAAGTTCTGAGTTGGCAGCATTTTTTGCAAAACATGTTGCTCAGGGAAATGTTATGAAGAATGTTTTGACATAAGAGTAGAACATCACTGCACGATGTGTTAATGTCAGAACAGATGATGATCTATAGCAGGTGGTGTTAATGATGTCATTGAGTCATAACATTAGTGAATGTTAAGGTGTTGAAGAGTTAAAGTGCTGAAGAGTGATGTCACATGCGATGTCTTGACATCACTATACCAGAACATTAAAACATCAGGTTGTGATGTTTTTAGGGCTGCGCGTTTAAGTTTGATTTGATCAGATCTGCTAGAGATTTAGTGTGCGAATATCTTGGGAGAAATATTTGTTGTTGCAATCAGATTGTGTGCAGATTTGTTGCTATGTTTAAGGGCTGAAGATTTAAAAAGATTTGAAGATAAAATCTGTTTTTAAATTCAAATCATATCAGATATTTTTATGGAGAAGATCTTGAGCCTGGATTAAAAAGTGAAGATTAGTTTGTTACTATTATAGTGTAAAAAGATATGGAGAATAGTTGTTACTATTTTTGTGCAAAAAGATATGGAGAATAAATAGTTATAATTATGGAGATAAATTAGGAAGATTTGATTGAAGACCTATTTTGTAGGAGAATCTTTTACTGAGTTGTAGCAGCTGTTATGCTGTAATTTGAAGCCCAAATTCAGTTGGGAATAGGTTATAAATAGAAGCATTGTAACCTAGAAAAAAGGTGGCCAGCCATCATGTAGATTATAAGGGTTGTGTTGGTTGATGAACCACCCAGTTTGTGGGATGGTCATCGTGTTTATCTCGAAGCCTGTAGGTAAGAGATGTTCTGTTCTTGGAGGAAGTTGTGAAGCAACTCCAAGGTGTGTCATAGAAAAGTGTCTTCTATGAGTTTAGAGAGTTTTGGAAATCAAGCTATTGATGCAGTGGCGGAGTTGTTGACTGCTAGACATCATTGCGATGATTGGGAGTGAGATGGAGTCTCTTATCTAGGGAGAACTTAGATAGAAGGGTCATTGGGTAGTGATTAAATTAGGTAGATTGTCAACTGGTTTGTTGAGTCTCTAATTTGATACTGCTAATAGTGGACTTCCTTCCTGGCTTGGTATGCCCCCAGATGTAGGTTGTTAGACTGAACTGGGTGAACAAATTCTGTTTGTTTACTGCTGTTTCTGATTACTATTATTGCCTTGTTCATACAACAGATAATGATGTTCTGACGTCGCACTTGACATCACAGATCTGTTATACCAGAATTTCATTTATCATTGCACCAGAATCAGATCCAAGCATATTATGTGTATTCGGATTGATTTTGTTTTCCAGCATTGTGTTACGTGCATTTTGTTTTGATTGCGATGAGCATGTTTTATGTTAGCAAGTTGCTGGCGGGTTTTCTTTTGTTTGCGTGGAACATTTTGAATCTTTTGTCATCACTATTATCTTAGATCTGTACACGTTTTTGGTAGTTTGACATAACGTCAATTCGCGTTTGCTTTCACTACTTTGTGTTTCGTCACATGATGTTGTTTCTCGTTATGATATAACTCATGGTGTTCGTTTTATTTGCGATATTGCGCTTTGAGCAAGCAACTTGTTGTTCTATTTGTGTTAGCTTGCAACATTTTTTTTCAATGCATTAAAACTAGATTTAAATTCCGGGTTGGCAGCTTTATATCGCACGTCCTCACGTTACATGAACACAATTCGCGTCCTCACGTTACATTGAATTTAACATGCGCACGTTTACTTTTTCGATTTGTTTGTGATGAAAGCATGCTGGTTAAGATTACTACATGCACATTGTTATCCTATTAGTTTATTTTGTATTTGTGTGCTGCATCGCTTTCGTACGATTTATGGTGTTAAGTTACTCCCCCGCATTAGAGTTTGTACCCCCGTGCTAGAACTAACAACTCCACGATAAAGTTCGTGCCAACACACTAGAACTCACAAGCTCGCGTTAGAATTTGTGTCTCCGCGCTACAATTCGTGACCTTGCATTACAACTCGTGCCTTTTAATTATTTTTCACCATTGCACCATCAAATCAAATTTTACAAATATATTAAACACTTGATCAACACCAAGTTCTTTTCCAACTCAGTAGTTTCGAAAACTTTTTTTTCAATAAACAATTAGTTGAAAAAAGATTAGATGGACATAACTATCCTACCTAGTTCTCGAGTATTTGGATAATGGTCGTACCTATCCTATCATTCAAGTACTCGTCTTCTGTTTCAAAATACATTAAATAACTGAATCTATTTCATTCTTTTAGTGGATGAAAAATATTAGTTGGATGTAATTGTCCTCCCCAGTCCCGAGTATTTGTGTGATGGTCGTACTTAGCCTCCCGCGCGAATACTTGTCTTCCGTTAAAGAAACATGACTTAATTTTCCGTAAAAAATTCATAAAAACTTAGATGAAAAATATTAGTTAGATGTACTTGTCCATCATAGTTCCGAGAATTTGGATGATGGTCGTACTTAGCCTACTGTTCAAGTACTCGTCATCTACTCTAAAACATACTCAACCAATCAAATCTATCTTTTCTCGCCCCCGCGCGATTAAAAAACATTTTCACAAATAGAAAATGCCTTATCCATTCTACTGCAACACAAACAAATACTTAAGCCTCCCCCACGAGTATACAAGCAATGTTTAACCGCTAGAATGTAACCTACGTAGGAGCGAGATTCAACGTCTCGTAAAGCACTATAACAAAAAACCCAAAAATATATTTGTCTTGCCCTGAACTATGTAGCACATGAGGATACGCATGAGAAAGACTTGTAATCTTAAGACTTGTAATCTTATCAAACACCCTAATAAAAAAAACTTACTTTTAGTCCTTTTCTTTTTCCTTTCTCACTTTTAATAACTAGAAGAAAACAAAAAACTAAAGCTAAAACTCTTATTCGCAAAACTAACTAAATAGTTCCCGCTGAGTACAATGGCTATGAGGGGTGCTAATACCTTCCCCTCACATAACCGACTCCCAAATCCGAATTTGGTTACGACGACCATTTTCTTTTTTCTTTAAAGGTTTTATCGATATTCCCTCTTTCTTTTTAAAGTAAATGAAGTTCGGTGGCGACTCTGTTATCATCGTGAGCGTGCGAACACCCGTGGTATTTTTCGCGCTGCGACAAGAATTCTACATTTTCATGAAATTCTCATGCATATCATGAATCCTATATAGCATTTATTTACATTCCCAGAGATCAATAAATCCAACATCAATTGTGTCATACCCTAAATTTTGACCACAAGATTTCTCATCATTGTGCAAAATATCACCACAATATGGATGTACCTTTATGCCTCATTAATCTTCTCAAAGATTGTTGAGCATTCACCTCAACCAAGAATTAGGGTTTTGGACCCTCTCAGAGTACTCAGACAAAGGATCAATCAAGAATGGACATGATCTTAAACTTGTCAAGTATCTCAAACATCCATAAAGGGTTAAGAGGTATCCCATATCAAGAATCAAGCACAATAGTGCAACATTTCAAGTGGATCAAGCCTCAAGATCATCAATGTCACCAAATTAGGGTTTTGGTCGACCAAGGCCTCTAGAGGAAAATTTTCATCTGGGCATGAGCCAATACTTCAAAACATGATCCAATAAGAACAAAGGGACCTCATGGACCCAATCATAAGTTCAAAATAGCCTCAAGGGATGCATTCATCAAAAATCAAGAATTAGGGTTTCTTGACCTAATTCACCCCTAAGTGGACTGTTGGAGCAAGACATGAGCCAAAAACTCAAGGAATGTTTTGAAGTCCTCAAATATCTTATATTAATCCTCTTACAATTTCAAATGGACACAAAGAACTTGGTTCATGGGCAATACAAAGATGCAAGTTCATCTGGATCATAAACTAGGAATTCTGAGAAAAAGTCAACCCCGCCTTTGACTTTTGACCAAGACATGATCTCAAACCTTGGGACATGATTCAAGACACTCTAAAACACCTATGGAATCAATCCATTAGGTTTGAATTAGGTCAAGAACTTGATTTCATAGAGAAACACAAAGTTTGAAATTCATCTGACAAAAAGTCAACTGTGCCCAAAAACCAAGTTTGACTTTTGAGATTTCTTGACAAACATGCCTCCCCTAAGTCAAAAAAAATGTTAACTCATGGTTTGGATCATCTTACATCAAGAAAAATCAAGAAAAGTGAGGTTACTTGCAATAGGGGTAATCTTAAGAAACTTAAATATTTCACTAAGTATGGAAAAAGGGTGATTTTTCCCAACTTTGCAAGGCCATAACTCCCAAACCACAAAGCCATTTTCTTCTATCCAAAGCTCAAATGAAAGCTCTCATTACATACTACAAAAGTGTCACAGTGCTCCTTGAGCCAAAAAAGCTTGGATTTTGAGTTATAGAGCCATGAAGTTAGGGTTTCAAAACTTTTGAACTTGGACAATTAGTGAAATTTTGAGACAGAATCTGTTTCACTTTTTTCCAACTTTGAGGTCTTTTTTCTCCAAGATCCATAATGGTCCAAGACCAAATTTAAACATCAAAGTTGAAGTATGATGTGCAAGCTTTCCAAAGAGTACAAGAACATCATCAAACTCCATTTGAGCAAAGAGATATGGAGTGATCAACATGCCTTGCAGCAAACTGTCTACAAGATAGTTTTGGTTATTTCTTGCAAGCCATGATTCTTTTGGTCAAGTGTAATGATCAATACCACTCACATTCAATGTATAACAGATGAATCACAACAAACCTGCAAAGTTAGACCAAGGAGTCAAGGAAATATCAAATGGAATGATGGGTTTTGTCAGCTTATGCCTTGAATTCAAAATGGCATTTATGTGCAATAGTGCACATTAAACAAAAGGATTATTTTCAGTCAAGATGCTCACATAAACAACAATAAAAGCATCTGAGGAATGTGGATTGATTCAAAAGATAAGCTAGCCATGTGGAGGGCTATGGTACCTTATGTGAGGGGCAATGATGCATCTTGCCAAATCCTTTGAATCCAAGCCAATCTTCAAACCAGCACTATTCGTCCAAGACAAAATTCCTCTACTATAAATAGAGGTCATGCGAGACTGATCAAAACACACCAAAACAACCACAATGCTTGTTTTCTCACAAATACTCTTTCTTGCAAAATTCAAAGTTCTCAAAGAGTGAAAACTTGGAATTCTTAAACTAGTCCAATTCCACTCAAACCATCCATCCTAAGACCTCGCATACATCATATATAAGTGATCCATAACCTCAAAACATATATGGAACACCAGAATCATCAAGTCACTATCCATTTGCTCAAAGTTTCTTCAAAGCTGCAGATAGGGTCGAGCCAAGTGATCCAGAGGTTTTCAATCCATTCCAAGCTTCTAAACACCTTACATAAGGTCCATTGAAGCTGTCCAGATCGTCACACAATATTTGTAACACCTCTACATCAGAATTCGATTTCCTCTTGCACAAGTAAGCCTGACACTCTCAAACTCTATGATCCATGCATCATAAATGTGTTTTCAAGTTACAAACATGTTTCTATACTTGTGTAGAGTGTTTCCCCTTAATCAATTGCTTTGTAGTTATCGTGTATAGGATTTCATAGTGTTCTTACAGAAATTAGGGTTCATGTGTTCATCACTTGATTTCTCACTCCACACTTAAAATAAATGCAATTAATTGGTACCATTGAAATCCTTGTTCAAAAACGAGCACTTTTCATGTTCACAAAAGTCAAAACCATTGAGTAATCAGAGAGTTATGAGAGGTTTTGCAAATCTGGGGAAACAGGGCACGCGCGAGGAAGAAGGTTGTTCTTGGCGCCCTTTTCAAATTTTTGAATTTTTGAATTTTCTTTTATTTTTTTAATTAATTTCAAAAATTAATTTCTCTCCGATTTTTAATCATTTTGAATTTATTCTTTTTTTTTAATTCACAAAAAAGTTTAAATATTTTATTCCACAAAAAAATCAAAAAATATTATTTATTTAATATATTTTGAATTTTTGTAAAGAATTTCCTTTTAATTGTTTTTAAACATTTTAAAAGAGTTCTTTCTCTTGATTTTTCAAACACAAATGAATTTCAAGTCATCATATGGATAAAACATGTTTTTTCAAACATTGATCCAATGTCACAACTTGTTAATTAAAAAAATTTGATAATTTCCATCATTTTATTTAATTTTTCTTCAAAATAAATACATTTTTTTATGAAATTAGGGTTTCTTTGATTTAACCATCAAATTTTGTTTTCAAAAACACTTTTGGGCCTCTTTGTAGAGTTTAAGACCCACCCCTTTGTAAAGTAAATAATTTTGGGGCCTCAGTCATTGTATAAGTCCCGATACAATTTTCAAAATAACGGTGCGATCGTTGTTTTTCATATAGGCATCTCCTTCAGCTATAAGCCCCAACTCTTGTATAAAATAATCTTTTAGGCCTCTTTGTAGAGTGTAAGACCCATCCATTTTGTAATTAAATAATTGGGGCCTCAGTCATTGTATAAGTCCCTATGTGGTTTTCAAAATCGCGACGTGATCGTCGCCTTTCAAATAAATCATCTGGGCCTCTCCTTGAGTATAACCCCCAATCTTTTGTACATAAACTTTGTTTTAAACAATAAACAACTTCCATGGGCCTCTCCTTGAGTTGTAAGCCCCATACTTCTGTTGTCAAAATCATCTGTCTGTTTTAAACTGGTACTAAGAGGAGCATTATTCCCGGTGAAACTGCTCTTAGACCACTTGGGCCTCTCTTTGAGTTATAAGCCCTAAACATTCTTTTCTTTCAAACAACTTTCTTTTAATTCAAATTCAAACTCAAAGTTTTCTTAAAACTTTCTTCAATTTCTTAAAACCCTAATCATACAGTTGTAAATCAATACAATCAATCACCATACACTTGGCCCTCTTTTCAGAGTGTAAGATCCCAACATCTTTTCAATTCAATGCATACTTGTTTATATACATGTCAATACACTTATTTGTATATACTTGTGCATATCTGTCTAGAGTTTTCCCCAGCAGTTAGGTCTACACTTAGGTCAAACCAAAGGTTACTTCTGACATAGTCAAAACTAGTTCCCTCATAGGAAACTCCCCTCAATACAGTCTGCCTCCTCTTGGGCTTATTCAATATGGAACAGAGAAAGACATTATTCCTGGTGAAACTTTTCTCAAAACTGTCAAAACTTAGAAATGTATATATATATACAAGAAATTCATTTCCCCATAGAGGATTAATTCCCGGTGAAACCTCTTTTGAATTTCTTCAAACCTTAGAACTGTTCAACAAAGAAAGGATTATTTCCGGTGAAACCTTTCTTGAACTTTTATTAGGCTTAGACCCACAGGCTTCCTAGAAGTATCCCCAGCCTCCGCTTAGTCTTAGTACAAGGACCAACAGGATTCTTATAAGTTCCCCAGCCTCCTTTTGGGCTTAGTACAAGGACCCACATGCTTCCTAAAAGCATATGATAGAAATTAGTCATCTCTACTAGTTCAATCCCCAGGAAAGTCAAAAGTTACACACACTACCATCCAAGGGTTGATCTTCATCTCTTAAACCAACAGCCTCCTCTTGGGCATCATACATAGATCTCTCTCTACACCAGAGTCTACCACTTCTTGAGAGACTTGGATAGTCTCAGCCTCCTCTTAGGCTTCATTCAAGTAGACTTGGAAAGTCTCATTATCATAGTCTCCCTTTTGACTTAACACACAGAGACCCTCAAGTTTCCTAAAAGCATACGAAAAACCCTGATTACTCTACCAATACACCAGTCTCTAGAAGAGTTAAAACTCCAACAAGGTTTAAACTTTCACCTTAAACATCTCAGCCAGAGTCTTTTAACCATCAACAAATCCCCAATGAAAACAGAGCCTCATGGCATCTCATACTATAACTCTTCCCAGATTCCCAGCAAGAGTAAATACTTTTGGATTCCCCAATACAATTTGGGCATGCTCCTGGATTTCCATAAATCCTCAGCAAGAGATAGCTTCCTCGTAGGCTTCATATAAGAATTTCCCCCAGTCAGCCTCAATCTTGGGCTTTGTACAAGACAAATTGAACCCTCCCCAGTGGAGTCATTTTCTTTTCAGCTTCAACCTTGGTTTTGAACAAAGCACACAAAACACAGCATCCCCTCAGATGAGATCATGAGTCCTCTCTGTAGGAAGATATCTCTTCTAAACATCACAATCAAAACCTTTGTCCATATAATTATTGTAAGTGGCACACTTGTTTATTCAAAATCCAAGCTGGAGTCCCTCCTTTATCCTAGCTAAAACCCTTCATTCATCTAATAGCTATAAGTGGCAAGCCTCTGGATTGCATACATCCAAGCCAATGTCCCTCTCTTAGTATGAAAGATTCATAAAGGAAAAAGTGGCATTGCTCTACACTGAGTTAAAGCTTCTTCCTTCATGACATCCCTCTTATAAAGGAAATTATGGCATTGCTGGATTCTACACATCCCAGTTAAATTAATTTCCCTTATAATCTATTTCTCAACATTTGTGATGAATAGGTAAGATACCTCCCTTTAGAGATGACAAATTCTCTCTCTCAGTCAATTTTAGCTTCAATCTTGGGCTTTAAACAAGACACAAATACTCCGATAGCTTCAATCTTGGGCTTTAAACAAGACACCAAACATTTTTCCTCCCATAGAATAGGAGGAACTACGATTACTTTGATTTCCCAAATCTCTTTACAAGAATACGTAGAAATAAGATTACGAAATCTTAGCGAGCACACAAATCAAAAACTTTAGGTACAGTACCTTCCCAAAAACAACAAAAACATTCTCTCAACACTCCCAAAAGAGAAATTTTCCCAATCCACAGCAGATAAACACAAGAAAGCATTTCAAGTTAACAAAAATACATGCAAAAGAAGGTTCCTATGGATTACCATATATACACTGGGTGATAATAGCTTCCCTTTATATAACCAGACCCCGATCTCTTAGCATTTGTTAAAGAAAACACTTGCGTGCAGGGTTAGTTTAAGATATCATCCCCTTCATTTCTAGCTTCATAGGATAAATACATAAATCAGAAAGTAGCACCAATCATGCGGTAAGGTGGTCGCGTCACCAGGAAAAAATCGTCGGCTACAGAAAAATGGCGACTCTGCTGGGGAGTTTAGGATTATAGTTCCTAAGAGGTCTAGGCTTTGCTTTGCATTTATTTTTCTATTATCTTACTTGTTTTCTCATATATATATATCATCAGCTGACATATTATTTGATACCCTTGTTTAAATTACTGTTATTTGGGAATGTGATTAATACGCATGTGGTGAGTCCGAGAGAACATTAAGATAAGTGGTGGCGTATTCGGGGAGGCTTATAGGGAGTGAATCCCGACCAAGCTAACTTGAGAGTCCATCGAATCAGTGGAGGTGCCCGCGTGGAATTACCAATGTTAAACGAGCATGTCGTGAAAGCATTGTTTTTTCCCATTGGTTACCCTTGAAGCTGAGGATCAGTAGACACTTAACCATTAGACCATTAGGTAGTGCGGTGACTATCGGGAATAGTTGATACGCGATACTACACTCAAAGGAGATTAGTCTTGGGATATTATAACTCTCATGAGTTAATCAGTTTTCTGTTAATATCCTTAAGAGGGGTCAATGATTTTGGGAACCTTTGTTAGAACCTGTTCTGCAGGTACAAAATTTAACCTCTAGTACACACCTTGGGAATGGGTAGATCCATGGCTCCATCCTCGTGATGATGAACCCCTAAACCCATGTTTTCAAATGTTTTTGTTTGCTGAATTCATGCATCTATGCATTCATAAAAAAAAAACCTTTTTTAAACAAGGAAAAAATATTTTTCTAAAAAGACTAAAACAATAATTGCAAATATCAGAGGTTGGGTTATGGATTTCAGAAGAAGAAAAACGCATAAGTACACCTTCAAGGTTCCAAAACTAGAAGACCTAAGGAAATTGGGAAGGATGATTACTAATCTAGAAGCTTTCAGAGCTAAGCACGGAGGACTATTGTCTCTTTTGAAGGTCAACATGGTTGAAGGGATCCTGTGTACACTAGTTCAGTTCTACGATCCGGTATACCACTGCTTCACTTTCCCCGATTGCCAGCTCACACCAACACTAGAAGAGTACTCCCACCTGATTGATTTACCTATCACTGATCAAGATCCATTTTTTGGACTGGAAGAAATTCTAAAAGATCAAGCCATTGCAAGAGCAATCTCTTTGGAAGAGTCAGAGATCAGGACTCACATGATTACCAAGGGAGGAATCCAGGATTTACCGGCTAGATTCCTGATAGAGAAAGCTCTATACTTTGCCAGTATAGGAAATATAACCGCTTTCGAGGATGTCTTTGTTCTACTAATATATGGGTTATTCCTCTTTCCCAACATTGACAACTTCGTCGACACCAATGTTGTTAAGATATTCTTAATTGGGAACCCAGTCCCAACCTTGCTTGCAAATGCTTATCATTCTGTACACTTAAGAAATTTGTACAGCGGAGGGATGATCACATGCTGTGTGCCATTATTCTACAAATGGTTTATTTCCCACTTGCCCAAGCCTGCTGCTTTTTGGGATCACAAGAGTAGTCTGCGATGGTCGCAGAAGATTATGTCTCTTACCAATTCCAACATAGATTGGTACAATCGGATCTATGACGGAGTAAAAATCACCGACAAATGTGGAAATTTCCCCAATGTACCCCTAATTGGTACTAAAGGAGGGATCAACTATCATCCAATTTTAGCTCACCGTCAACTTGGATACCCGATAAAGAATATCCCACATAATGCTCATCTGGCTCATCTGGAAGGTCTTTTCTTCAAGGAAGGAGAAAATGACAGGGCACTAATGAAAGAAATAGTGCATGCCTGGCAACATATTCATAGGAAGGGGAAAGAATCCCTAGGGAGGCCAAACTGCATCTCTGCAGAGCCTTATCTCCACTGGGTGCAAACTAGGGCCATAAAACTAAGGATGCCTTACCCTCGTCAAGAAGTTTTCCCTTAAAGGAATATGTCCTTTATTTCATGTCCAATGCAGAAAAACTCCAGGTCGCTCTCAACAAAGTCCAACGTGAGAAGGACTCTTGGAAGAACAAGTACCAAATTCTTAATTTGGAATATACCAAGAGTTTTGTTTTGAAAGAAGCTGTTGTTCGTCCCAGGAAGTGAGGGATCAAGGGTTCTCCTTGTGTTGTGATTTATGGTTGTTGGATTTGAAGACCAACCTCATTTTCTTTGTTGTCTCTTCTTTGATCCGTACCTCTCTGTCTCCTTATTCATTTGAATTTTGTTTTATTGGTGATGGGTTGTTCTTAAGCATAGGTTGCAGCAGGTATTGGAACAGGAAATGCATCGTTTTGGTTCCTGGATAGCAAGGCTGGTTTGTGCAGAATTTAAGCATGAACTTAGTTTTCTTTTATCCGTTTTCTCCTTTTTCCCTTTTCACCCATGTCTTTATGCTTATCTTTCAAATTCAGCCTTTTTTGGTCAAAACCATGACATACATCACATGATAATGATGTCTCAAACCAATTCTAATGTGCAGATGTTGGATAGTGCGCTTTGTTGTTTTGTGACAGAGGATGGTAGCAAGAAATGAGAATGAAAGGTTTAAGGAAAAAGAGCTGCAAAGTTGTTGAATTCACAAGTTTATGTCATGTCCAAGAGTGCCTTTTTGTGGTGTCATGAGAGTGAGAGCTCAAAATGGTAAATTTAGGGATCCAAGTCTGCAGGTTCTGTTTGGCTTGGACTGCAATGGTTTCTTTATTAAAAAAAAAAGAACATCTAACTTATCTTAAAAGAAAAGAAAATGAAACCTAATTGACTAAATGACTAATCTAAATTAATTTTCTATTAATTAAAGGATTAATCTAATGAATAATAAATAATAAAAACAAAGCTAACTAAAAAATCTAATTTAACTAAACAAAATTAAAATCATTAAAATCATTTAATTAAGAAATAAATAGATGAATAGAAATAAATAAGTAGTAAAATAAAATGAAGTTAAAAATAAAATCAATTCTAAATTGATAAGAGACCATTTACAAATACAATAACTAAAAAGCGAATAAAAGTTGAATACTGAAATACCCGAAAACGAACATGCCAAAATCATCAGCGCGGGATAAAAAACACTTGGGAAAATACAACATCTATCTAATTCGAAATTAAACGGGACCGACTTTTGGTTTGACTGATTTAGCTGTAAATCCGATAACTTCATTCCGGCTGATAAATTGGGTATTATGCAAGATGAAATGGTTGACCTAAAACTATATGCAAAATATCAAAGAATCTAAGGGTAAAATTTGGGGTATGACACCTGGCAGCAGCCCAGGAACAATAACATCAAAGGACTGTGATCTCGGAGATTACATCCACACCAGCATTTGAAACACTTGGTAGTCATCCTCAATACAACATGCCTAAAGGTTTCCCCTGGGGCATGCCTCTCAACTTTATACCTGAAGGATATATCCCACCGATCACTGAAGACCCGGAAGTCATAGCAGGAACCGCCAGACCTGAAGGTTAAAAACTTCAGGTCAATGAAGATGCAAGGATTACAAAAGAAACTCCTGAAGCTTACAAACTTCAGGTTACTGAAGCCCCAAGAATTACTGCCGTAATGTCTATTCCATAACCGGTGGCACACACTATCCCAGAGGAACAGATTCTACAGACCGCTTCTGGCAGAAACGAAGACGTATATGAGAGGATGAATGAATTCCAGGAACAATTCTTGGAAATTCAGAAGGAACTGCATGTTATTCGCGGTCAAGACTTGTTTGGTAAAGACGCCGCTGACCTCTGTTTAGTCCCTAATGTAAAAATACCGCATAAATTCAAGGTGCCTGACTTTGAAAAATACAAAGGCAACTCTTGCCCTCAAAGTCATTTGGTGATGTACGCTCAGAAAATATCTACCCAGATAGAAAATCAACAGCTACTAATCCATTACTTCCAAGACAGTTTAACTGGTGCCGCACTCAAATGGTACATGGGTTTAAACCGCACCAAGATCAAAACTTTCAGAGATCTCGGGGCTGCCTTCATTCAGCAGTATAAATACAACTTGGGCATGGCATCAGATAGGGACCAGCTCAGAGCAATGTCACAAAAGGATAAAGAAACCTTCAAGGAATATGCTCAGAGATGGCGTGAAATCGGCGCTCAGATCTGTCCTCCTCTCGAGGAAAAGGAAATAAAAAAGATCTTCCTGAAAACATTAAGCTCGTTTTATTACAATCGAATGGTCGCTAGTGCTCCCAGTGACTTCACTAAAATGGTGAACATGGGAGTACGCCTCAAAGAAGCAGTCCAAGAAGGACATTGGTCAAAGATGTAGAGCCGTCCAATGGTACTAAAAGATACGGTAGTGCTTTCCAAAAGAAGAAAGAGCAAGATATCAGTAATATCTCTCTGGGAAAGCAAAGGCGAAGGTATCAATCGGTAGCAGTAGTAACTCCCGCTATCAACCCAGCGCCAGCTCCAACATATCAACCTCAGACTGCTCAGAGCCAACCAAGTCAACAATAGTATCAGCAAAGGCTGCAATAGCCTCTACATCAGGCTCGCCCGCAGTACAATAATAACAATCGTACTACACGGCCATCAGGGTTTGACCCTATACCGATATTATATGCAGAGTTATTTCCACTTCTACTGGCCAAGGGGCACGTTCAAACTAGGACTCCTCTTACAGTACCAGAAAATCCACCGTTTTGGTTCAAAGTAGATCAAACTTTCCCTTACCATCAAGGAGGATCGGGACATAACATTGAGAATGGCCTCAGCTTCAAGTCTGATGTACAGAAGCTTATCAGTAACGGGGTTTTATCTTTCAAAGATACTAATCTGAATGTTCAGACGAACCCGTTACCATAACATGAGAAGACTACAGTGAATTTGATAGAAGGAGAACCCGACAACAATGACCAAATTCACAATGTACGCTTACTGGGAACCAACCTGGTAAAAATATATTGCAGACAGAGCGGGTACGACCATGTGCCATCTCACAACTATCATCAGTGTGATATCTGCTCCAAGAATAATCAAGGGTGTGCCATAGTACAAGCAGCTCTACAAAAATAAATGGATCACTGGACAAAAGCATTGTCACAGTCTCCGATAAAAGAAAACCTGTCAATCATGGAATAACCAAGGATGTTTGCGCCATAATTACTCTGCTCAATGAGTCAAAAGTCTCTCTTGACAATAGAAAAATTCCAAACTTAGAGCTGATCGAGGTTACCTAAGACGGTCGAAAGGCCCAAAAAGCCCCTGTGGTCATCTACTTGCCAGGTCCAATGCCATACAAGTCAGAAAAGGCTATCCCATACAAGTACGGTGCAACCACCATAGAAAATGGAAAAGAAGTTCCATTACCATCCGTGGTGAACATTGCTGACATCAGTCGGGTTACCCAAAACGGTGGAATCTTCAACAGAAGAGTTGGAGAACCTGCCAAAGAAATGGAACCTCAAGTCGAAGTTCCTAATCAACAAGTCGATCAATCCAACAACGCGGAACCTATAAAGAACAACGATGAAATTCTAAAGCTTATCCAGAAAAGCGAGTACAACATTGTGCGTCAATTGTTGCAAACTCTGGCTCAAATCTTTGTACTATCTGTAAGTTATATGTGTGCCTAAGAGGGGGGTGAATTAGGCTCTTAGACAATTATCCAGATTTTTTACGGTTTTTGAATTTTACTTTCTTAAAAGTTTCTAAGTGAGGAAAGCGGTAAATGCGGAAAGTAAAGAACACCAAGACGTATAGTGGTTCCCCTCACAGGTCGAGAGTACTCCACTCCCCTTTCAACATGAAAGAGATTTTACTATAGTTTTGGACAAGACAAGAGTCTTCCTAGTCTTTCTATACAAGTTACTAACTATGAACCACCAAGAACACCCTCTTGGATTTTACAAGTTTAAAGTCCAACCAAGAATAACTCTTACAATTGACCTCTTGTATCCACAATCCGGATAACAAGGATTCTAACACAGCCTATAAGAGAAACAGTCCTTCCCTTATAGTCAACACCTAAAACCAAACAATTGTTGGAACTTTAGGATTTTACAATAGTTCTGAATTTTTAAGTGAGTAGTTGACACTTTGATTCTTCAATATATCAATCACAAGATCAGTCTTCTCTTTCAACAACAATTATTCACAAACAATAAAGTGTTTAGATTGCTCAAATACTTTCTGGTTAGATGATATGAAAGTGTGAAGAAAAGTGCTTAAGTGAAAGCTTAATAAACTTGAAGTGTGAATATGTGAGAATTTAAAAGTTTAATTGAAAGAGGTGAAAAATTAGATTTGAAATATCATGTATTTATATGCACATAACACCCTTAGGAAACATGGTAAAAACTGTAAAAAATTCATGAACAAATGCCATTGCAAAATGAAAAGGTTCCATGAAGAGAGGCATGAAGAGGTGTTATGAAAAAAGATGATTTTTCAATTTTGTTCAGGTGCAAATCGATTGCACTATGCTTAACGTAACAAAATTTCAAAAAACAACAGCATGCAATCGATTGAACCAAAGTGCAAATCGATTGCACAGTGAAAAAGTGTGAAAAATTCAGCAAACAACAAGTGCAAATCGATTGAACCCACATGCAAATCGATTTGTATCAGTGAAAAAGTGAAAAATGATTATTTTAAACAAGTCATGATCATTAAAGAAGTATGCAATGATGTTTGTTTGATTGAGCATCTAAGACTTTAGTATTTGATTAGAATTGTCATTATACCTTCATGAAATGTGAATTTCTTGAACACTAAGTCTTGAAATATTTGAAATTCTTTTAGTAGCTTGACTTGTTTGATCCAAATTCCTTTTTGTATATGCATAACATCTTGAATAATGTTGTCTTCATCAAAACCATTGAGAAGCTTGCCTTCACACTATCTCTCCTGCTTAGTTCAGAAGCTCACAGAGAAGCTCTACAGAAGGTTCTAGAATAAGCCTTTGTAGAACCAGATGTGATAATGGGTCAATTTGACAACATTATCTCCAATATCACTTCCTGTAACAACTTGGGATTTAGTGATGAAGAACTTCCAGAGGAAGGCAAAAAACCATAACATGGCACTCAATATCACAGTTAATTGCCAGGGCGATGCTTTAGCCAGCGTAATGGTAGACGCAGGTTTATCCTTAAACGTCATGCCAAGGTCAACTTTAGTACGTCTATCTTTTCAAGGTGCTCCCGTGAGAGGCAGTGAAATCATCGTCAAAGCCTTTGATGGATCCAGAAAAACAATTATTGATGAAGTCGACCTTCCCATAACCATTGGTCCTTACACTTTCCAAGTCACTTTCCAGGTCATGGACATCCGAGTGGCATACAGTTGTTTATTAAGAAGACCTTAGATACATGAAGTCGAGGCAGTCACTTCGACACTTCACCAGAAGCTGAAGTTTGTCAAGAACGACAAATTAGTCACGCTATGCGGAGAGCAAGCTTTAATCGTGAGCAACTTATCATCATTATCCTGCGTAGAACTAGAGGAGATTGTTGGAACTCAATTTCAAGCACTCTCGGTGAGCAATGAGAATCACCAAGAGAAGGGAACATCGATTTCTTCATACAAGGACGCTCTCAAAGTAATGGGGAGTGGTGACATAAAAGGACGAGGACAGATTGTAATTCCTACTGATAACAAGACAAGAAAAGGTCTTGGTTTCTCTATGACCTGTACCCAGACTACGAAGAAGGATGAAAGTTTTCGTTCCATTCAGGATTTTTTTCACAGCGGAGATTTCCTCCACCCAGTATCTCAAGAAGTCCACACCATCGAGAAGAACAACTCTTCTAATACAGATGAGGAGTGGAAGTCTTATCTCAACGATGAAGGTTATATATCTCAGGGAGAAACGTACATACCATTATGCTCTCTAAAGCAAAGCCCAAGATATATACCAAGGTCAGACGTTAGAATGATCTACAGAGATTGTGACCCCGAAGGATGTCGTGCTCCACCCAACTCATTAGAGGAAGACACTCTGATGAAAGACAACTTTGACTATGATTATTATGATCCCTTGGATGACTTGCCTATCTGGAAGCCATACATGGAATACTCGGGGCAACAGAGTCAGCCGGATAATGCCTATCAGCTGAGTAATCCTGAAAAGAACACGTATGTTCCCCCAGAGTCATGGAATCCTTACCCAAAATATTTCGAAAATGTCCAATATCATGTTGATGAATTTGCAAAGATTGCAGAACAAGAATTCATTAACTATGCATTTCCAGAAGTCAACGTCATTGAAGAAGATGACACATCTATTCCCACAGAAACCTGGGATACCTTGGGGCAGCCAAGCGGTAAGTACGACTTTCTAGTCAAATACACTGCTCCCGAAAGCTCTCGCATCAGATATGAGGACATCCAGCCAACTGGATGGGGAGATCCTCTTGAGAGTGAAAACACTATGGAAGATACAACAGAAGAGTTCTCTTGATAACTCTGCATGGGAAGAAGACTCCAATGATCCTACTCCGCCAGAAATCAGTGTCATTTCTGAAGACAAACCAAGAAGGAAAGTACTAGACTTTGTGATCCATAGAGGAGTTCGTCACCATTGGGTTGCGGTTGATGTCCCGAAATTCGTTCATAAATCGAAGTAATTGCCACATCTTTGTTTTGACCTTTCACCTTGCCCGGGTGAAATGTATGTTTTATAGGGCTTACTTTTCTGTAAATGTCCCTCTTCGCTTCGCCCAAAGCGACAGAGTTTTGTTTTATAGGGTTGTGTTTCAAGAATTGAAAAATCATGAATAAATAATGTCATTCTGAATTCCTGCATTTATTGCTATTTTCACTTTTCGCTTTTTCAGAAAATGGTAATCCTAAAAAACAAACCAAAATAAAAACAAGCATTTTCAAAAAAACACTGCACACACTTTTGCATCCTCTCTGTCTTTTCTAAAAAGGAATCATCATGTCGTGCATATTACTTATTTTAAACCCCATTGAAACATCTGATCCAATGCCTTCTCCCAACTTTGAATTCCCGATATTTGAAGCTGAAGAAGAAGAAGACGAAGAAATTCCTGAAGAGATCTCCCGACTACTCAGACAAGAGGAAATGTCCATTGAACCTTATAAAGAGCCGTTGGAAATGGCCAATTTAGGTTCAGAAGAAGAAAGGAAAGAAGTTAAGATTGGAGCACTGCTCAGTCCAGCTGTCAGAGAAGGCTTGATAAAACTTCTCAAAGAGTTTCCAGATGTGTTTGCTTGGTCCTACCAGGACATGCCAGGGTTGGATACCAGTATCGTGGAACATCACTTACCATTGAAAACAAAATGTCCTCCAGTAAAACAAAGACTAAGAAGGACTCATCCAGATATGACCATCAAAATTAAGGAGGAAGTGTAGAAGCAGATCGACGCAGGTTTTCTCACCACCTCAGAATATCCTTTATGGTTAGCCAACATAGTGCCAGTTCCAAAGAAGGACAAGAAAGTCAGAATGTGTGTAGACTACAGGGATTTGAACAAAGCAAGTCCAAAGGATGACTTCCCCCTACCACACATTGACATGCTGGTAGACAGCACAACAAAATTCAAAGTTTTCTCCTTCATAGATGGATTCTGGGGCTATAATCAAATTAGACTGGCACCAGAAGACATGGAGAAAACGTCATTCATCACCCCATGGGGCACCTTTTGTTACAAGGTAATGCCATTCGGTCTAAAGAACGCAGGTGCAACTTATCAAAGGGCCATGACAACTCTGTTTCACGACATGATGCACAAAGAGATTGAAGTATACGTCGATGACATGATTGTCAAATATAAAGCAGAAGAAGAGCATGTGGAACACCTATCAAAGTTATTCGAGCGTCTAAGAAAATATAAACTCCACTTGAATTCTAATAAGTGTACATTCGGTGTTCACTCAGGAAAACTTTTGGGATTTATCGTTAGCCAAAATGGAATTGAGGTTGATCCTGACAAAGTCAAGGCCATTCAAGAAATGTCCTCTCCAAAGACTGAAAAACACGTCAGAGGATTTTTGGGACATCTAAATTACATCTCAAGGTTCATATTTCTCATGACCGCGACATGCGCGCCGATCTTCAAACTACTTAGAAAGAATCAAACCTGTATATGGACAGAAGATTGCCAAAAAGCTTTCAACAACATCAAAGAATATATGTTGAATCCACATATTCTGTCTCCTCCAGTAGAAGGAAGACCACTGATCATCTACTTAACAGTCTTCGAAGACTCCATGGGCTGTGTGCTTGGCCAACAAGACGAGACAAGATGAAAAAAGTTTTCCATTTATTACTTAAGCAAGAAGTTTACGGACTATGAAACTTGATACACTATGCTCGAGAAAACTTGCCGCGCTCTGGCTTAGGCAGCCAAACGTCTTCGCCAGTACATGATTTGTCACACTACTTGGTTAATCTCCGAGATGGACCCGATCAAGTATGTCTTCGAAAAGCCTGCTGTCACCGGAAGGATTGCCCGTTCAAAAATGTTGTTATTGGAATACGACATCGAGTACCATGCTTAGAAAGTTGTCAAAGGAAGTATTTTAGCCGATCATTTGGCTCATCAACCGATTGACGATCAGGAATCATTCAAATTTAACTTTCCGGATGAAGATGTCATGTACTTGAAAATGAAAGATTGCGATGAACTGCTACCAAGCGAAGGGCCAGAACCAGGTTCCCAATGGAGACTAATATTCGACGGAGCCATCAATGCTTATGGAAACAGAATTGGGACAATCATCGTAACACCTCAGGGTACCCATATCCCTTTCACTTCCAAATTGGCGTTCAAATGTACAAACAATGAGGCCGAATACGAAGCTTGTATCATGGGTCTCAAAGAAACTATTGACCTAAGGATAAAGAACTTGGATGTGTATGGAGACTCAGCCCTGGTTATATATCAAATCAAAGGAGAGTGGAATACGTATCAATCAGGATTGATTTCTTACAAAGACTACGCGAGAAGGTTGTTACCCTTCTTCAACAGAATCGAGTTTCATCACATACCTCGTGAAGAAAACCACATGAATGATGCATTAGCCACTCTATCCTCTATGATTAGTGTAATTCGATGGAACGATGTACCCAAGATCGACATTATGCGCCTTGATAGGCCTACTTACATATTTGCAGTTGAAGCAGTCATAGATGACAAACCATGGTATCATGATATCAGATGCTTCCTTCAAAGACAAGAATACCCGCCTGGGGCATCAAGAAAGGATAAGAAGACTCTAAAAAAATTGGCTGGTAACTTCTTCCTGAACAATGATATACTCTACAAGAGAAACTTCGACATGGTTTTGCTCAGATGCGTAGATAGATGTTGATAGAGTAATAAGGGGGTGTTTTAAATCGTCTCCACAGGGATTGTCGATATTTGATGCTTGCCTTTCAATAGTTGCGATGTTTTAAGTTCAATGGTTTCAAAAGGTTCTCAATTGTTGTTAACGTTAATTGGTAGCAAAGAGTAATTTTTGACAAAGAGTTTGTAAAAGTTTTAGGAAAGCATGTCAAGGTTAGGTTTAGCTAACCCTTCTTACATATATCGAATTAATCAAGCGTATGAACAAGGTTTCCGACCAATACAACCGCGTATCCTCCCGACTAAGTTTATGTCTAAAGCAAAGTCGTGAGTATCGTTGTTTAGACCGTTAGATGATGTCTCATGCTAACAATCTAAACAATAATTGTTAAGATCAACACAAAGCGAATAGCAAATCCCAAATCTATGTCTAGAGTTTGGTTTTTAAAAGATGAATTTATTAGTTCATGATTTGTAGAATCTATGTCTAGAGCAATACAAATCAAACATAAAGCATTAAGAGAAAATAACTTCATCTATATTGATCAAAGACTTTATTCATACACAAAAGATCAAAAGCAATACATATAATCAGGATCAACTACATCTAACCTCAACATTGAGTGTTTAGCTACACATTCTCATGGTAGCTTGGATGACAATTTGAAAGAGGAGATGAATGAACATCCAAGTCGAATAATCGAGAATGGATGTGACTTCAGCTTCTCAAAGTGAAATTCCACTCTTAGATGATCAAAATGCATAAAACTATCCCTTCCAAGAAAAGTAAAATTCTATTTATACATATCAGAATTCTGCAGGATTCGCACTGCGAGTGAATCATTCGCACTGCGAATGAGAGAAAATTGCACCTTAAGTGCCTCTGAGACTTAAACCGCCCAATTCTGAGATCGTGGGTTCGCACTGCGAACAATCCATTCGCACTGCGAATGAGAGAAAATTTGCCTCAAAAACATTCTGCCACCCTTCGCCAGGACCTTCGCATGGCGAACCAACTAGCGAGCCTTCGCTAGGAGTTCGCAGTGCGAAATTTATGATATTTTCCAAGAAAAACATTCTGCCACCATTCGCTGGGAGCTTCGCTGACGTTCGCAGTGCGAACCTTCACTGCACCTTCGCCAGCTCCTTCGCACTGCGAATACCCTGTTGCAGCAACAAACTCAGTGGAAACTTGCATCCACTCATTGTGTCTCACAATTTTAATCCTTTCATGCCTATACCTGCACACTAACACACAAATTACAAGCTCCACACATGTATTCCAATGTACGCACTACAACACAATTCACCACTTAAATCAACCAATTACACATGGAAAGTAATGAAAAATGTTAATTATTGCATACAAATATATAACATGTTTGACATCTAACAAACTCTCCCCAACTAACTCTTTGTTTGTCCTCAAGCAAAGTATGTCTCTCACGAGGATTTGCTCGAGTATTCAATTCAACCTAGACAAGATAACCGGCTCAAATAAACAACAATCACAACAAAGCAACAATTACTCAATCCAAGAACTTGCCATGTAAAAGAACTTGACTCCTAAACAATTTTCAAACAATGTTTCAAGAGACAACTATATAATCATGCACATGTCACTCTACACTCCACTTCGAAAAAGGATTGAAGGAAAACGTGCATACAAACACGGGACAATTACACTCAAATGACAAATGATGCAAATACTAAGCAATTCATACCCTATCTCAATGATCACAAAAGAACTCATGGAAGCAAAAGATCACTAAGGACTTCAAGGTTGTAGCTTGGTCGGGTGAACAAAAAAAAGGGATATTTCTTATGGCCATTGAAACGAAATTGCCGATGCACAAGAACATTCACTCTACAACGTATTCACAACACCTCAACTTCAATCACCAACTTTTTCATTACACCTACACAAACTACCGTGCACAATTATTGAATCTATTTTTTCTCATGCAAGCAAGCATTTTCTCATATGTACACACATATTCACACACTTCTCTTTTCATGCTTGCTTGAATTTTTTTCAAAATTTTACGTAATTCACCCAATTTCTTTCCATTCTCCCCAACTTATTTTCGACTCAACCTAAAGTGAATGTTCCTTTCTTTTTATGGCAAGGGAGTCAATTTAAACAACAGTTCAAAGGTTCAAGAAGAAAACATTTTAGAAGCTCTTAAAAATTCAATGATGAACTCGACTTTTCACATATGTACAATCAATAGTTCATCACCAAAAGAGATCTAACAATTTTTGGGCACAAAGGGGCTCACAAATTCTCGCTCCTCATGGGTAAATTACAATATGGAAATGGTTGTGCTCAATTTCAATCAAGTGCCTTGATCACTTCTAATACTTCCACAAAATCACATACATCACAAGATAAGGCATGAATTAAAAGTATAAACAACATTTATCATCAATCCTTAGCATATATTAAAACTTGGAGGCCTCTCACTTTAGTTATTTTGGACCTAAATGACATAAGCAATCAATATAGTTGTAACAAGAAACACAATTTCCAATTGTTCACAAACACAAATTCTACTACACACTAACTTCTAGAACTAGGTAACTATGTACCTTGCCGACAATATCATGCTTAAGTTACTATCATCGCCATCCAACTTGGGAGAATCTTCCTTAAAAATAAAGAGTTACCAAAAAGAAGGAAATATTAAATCCTCACAAGCATACCACATAACACATATAAACAAATTTAAAAGCCGCACATTCATAACTATTAGTAAAAGTGAAACAGAAAAAATTTAACTGAAAACAACGAACATTACTCATAATAATAATAATGTGCATGGTGTAGAAACACCTACATAGCCAAAAAGTACCTCAAGGGTACAAGTACATCATATCCAAAATAATCCACCAAGTGGATAAAATAGACTAGTAAAAGCTGAAAAAAAAAAACAAACTACAAGAAAACTTCACTTTGGTGACCAAAGGAAGTACACAAGTCTGAAAACCACAAAATCAGTCCTCATCGGACTCTGTCTCTAAGACCTCGGTCACCTGCTCGTCATCATCTCCCTCATCAGAACCAGAACCAGAAACCTCCACATCCTCACCATCACCATCTCCCTCCTCATCAGCATCATCATCCGCAGGACCAGCTGCATCTTCTCCCCCTCCGAAAACTGGCCTGGCCTCAGGCCATCCAGCATATGCGAGGAACTGCTCCCTCGACATCAAAGACTGCTCCGCGGCGGGATCACGAATCTGCAGCTGAAGTACCTGCATAGAGTCATGTAAATCAAGCATGGCGCACTGAGAAGCGGCCATCCAATCCCAGTTATACTGGAAAATCTCCTGCTGATAAGGATAGAAATTAGGCGACCCAGAAGTATCACCCTCACTCGTACCAGCCTCTGCACCAGCACCTGAGGACTCAGCCCTAACACCTTTAGGTTTGCAAAATTTGTCGACGTATCGATCATCGATAGCCGACGTGACAATAACCTGACGACGCGAAGGCAAATTAACACCAGCTTCAGCATATAAGGACATGATCAGACAAGGAAATGCGGGAGGGGAATTTTTCCTCGAAGCGTTCCCTCCTAAACCACTCTCAACAATTGCCCTTATCTCATCGGCAATAATCCTCGCGACATCAATCTGCACATTAGTTAGGATGCTATGGACTAAGTGAGCAAGGGGAATCAGAACTATTGAGGAATGCGACTTCGGTTTAATATTAGTGACAACCAAAAGCAATACCAGCTGTGCCAAAGGCAGCATGTCCTCTCGGTGGTACCTAACAGCAACTCCAGAATGGTTGAACTTCACACTCTTACCTGGGCGCAATAGATCGCGAGTCATTTGTGGGATATAACGGTTACGGTTCAGATTTCTATGGTAAGCATCCTCCTCACTAGCTCGTAATGGAAGAGGGTTTCCAAGAACTTGGCTAATTGTCCTTCGGTCAAATCTCACTGTTTTCCCTCCAACCACAGTAGTCCAATTAAAAAGATCGCCCTCATCAGGGAGAGCGTTTGAATAGAATTCCTGAACTATCTCCACATTATACGAATCAAGCGGAGTTATCAGCTGATCCCACTTTTTTTCATGCAAGAGGGCAGCCACAGAACGATAACTCCCTTGATCATTCAGAATGAACCACTTCTCTGCTAGGATGGTCCTCTTTTCCAAAACCAAATACCTCTCAGCCTGCCTGTGGCCTCTGAACCGAGTATCGTCGAATTGGATCGGCACCTGTCTTGATGTAGATGCTTTCCTTTTCTTGTCAAGATTAGTCTTCGGACCCATCTGCACATATTAACAACCCAAACAACATAAAACACCAAGACAGATTATTAGAAATTAGGACACAAATACATCAGGCTGAACTTAAAAAAAACAAAAATCTGGGCTGCTCGCTGCCACACTCGTACTGCGAATCCTGGCGAATGTTCGCCCCAGATTCGCACTGCGAAGGGGCCAGGGAATCACCGAAAATTCTGAAAAAAATTTAGCAGCCCAAATTTTCACAACAGAGCATGGTTCTATATGTCTTATAAACCCTAAAGCCAGCAGAAAATTCAACATGCATCCAACAAACCTTAACACAGAATTGAACCCAAATTCCTAAATATTTCTAATGCACATTTCACAAACAAAACCACAACTAACAGAAAGCACACAGAAAAGAGATGCAAACCTAGTTTGGAAATGGCAATTGAAAGAGAAAACACTTGAGAGATGGACAGAAAAACACACGTGAGAGAGAAAGAGTACTTGAGAGTTTTTTTTTCCTTTCTTTTTCTTTGAAAGTGAGAGGCAAGTTGACTAGGGTTTTTTCCCTTCAAGTCATCAGCCACTTAACATGGGTCTTGGGCCTACGTGCAGGCCCACCCACTTACTAAACCCTCACTTTTAATAAGGTGGCAGCAAAACCACAAGGTCTGGTTCGCTGACGTTCGCAGTGCGAATGGCTGGCGAATGTTCGCCCCAGACTCGCAGTGCGAATAAGCCAGCGAACAAGACAGTTTTGCAAATTTTTCAGGTCTGTCTTGCAGCCACAATGCATCTCATTCACAAATGTAAAATCACTTCAAACAGCAAATAAAAGCAAAAATACTTACAATGTTGGGGTGCCTCCCAACAAGCGCTTGTTTAACGTCGGCTAAGCTCGACGGTCCACCGCAACCTCAAGGGTCGCGGAAAGGCACAACGGCGGGATTCCGCTCGAAATCTCCTCCAAGATAAACTTTTAATCTCTGACCATTAACTGTCCAATTTTCCTTTGACGTTGTGTCCTCAATTACAATTGCTCCATACGGCTGGATTTCCACAATCCGAAATGGACCGGACCATTTAGACCTTAATTTTCCTGGAAACAATTTTAATCGGGAATTGAAGAGTAGGACCAGCTGTCCTACCTGAAACTGTTTCATCACAATTTTTCTGTCGTGGTGAGATTTGACACGCTCTTTATACAGCTTGTTGGAATCATACGCCTGAAGGCGCAATTCATCCAATTCGTGCAATTAAGTTTTTCTTTTTTCACCGCTTAGAGTTGGATCAAAGTTCAAAAATTTTAAGGCCCAAAACGCCTTATGTTCCAACTCTACCGGCAAATGGCAATTCTTACCGTAGACCATTTTAAAAGGCGTGAGACCAATCGGGGCCTTAAAAGCCGTCCGATAAGCCCACAACGCATCATCAAGTTTGTTTGCCCAATCTTTCCTTGAGGCTGAAACAGTTTTTTCCAAAATGCGTTTTATTTCACGATTTGACACCTCCGCTTGCCCGTTAGCCTGAGGATGATATGGTGTGGCAACCTTGTGCTTCACACCATATTGCTCCAGAGCTTTGTCAAGCTGAGTGTTACAGAAGTGAGATCCTCCATCACTTATCAACACTCGCGGAGTGCCAAAACGCGCAAAAATGTTTCTTTTCAGAAATTTCACTACGGTTTTTCCATCGGCTTTAGCACATGCTATCGCCTCAACCCATTTAGAAACATAATCCACAGCGACCAAAATGTATTCATTAGAAAATGAAGATGGGAATGGACCGACAAAGTCGATCCCCCAACAATCAAAAACTTCAATTTCTAACATATTTTGCAAAGGCATTTCTTGCCGCCGTGAAATACCACCACTTCTCTGGCATTTGTCACAACTCTGGGCATGTGCATGTGTATCTTTAAACAAAGAAGGCCAATAAAAGCCCGATTGCAGGACTTTTTGTTGCCGTTCTCAACCCATTGAAATGTCCTCCATACGGAGAGTTATGACAATGCCACAAAATGTTTGTGGCTTCCTCTACCGACACACATCTCCTCAAGTGGTTGTCGACACCAAGTTTAAACAAATGAGGTTCATCCCATACAAAGGACTTGGCATCAGACAAAAATTTCCTTTTTTGATGGTGCGTTAGACTGTCCGATATCAATCCGGCGGCTTTGTGGTTAGCCATGTCGGCGAACCATGGTCTAACCTGCACCCTAAACAATTTTTCATCAGGGAACTCCTCTTTGACTTCACATTCATTCTTGGTCACGTCAACGTTTACCAGGCGGGATAAGTGATCCGCAACCAAATTCTCGAATCCCCTTTTGTCACGAATTTCAAGATCAAATTCCTGTAACAAAAGGATCCACCAAATCAGCCTCTGCTTAGAATCAGGCTTGGTGAGCAGATACCTTATAGCCGTATGGTCCATGTAAACGATGACTCGAGACCCAATCAAATAGGAACAAAATTTTTCCAACGCGTACACTATAGCAAGCAACTCTTTCTCAGTTGTTGCATAGTTAATTTGAGCTTCGTTTAAAACCTTGCTCGTATAATGTATCGCGTGGAAAACTTGTTTTCCTCTGACCCAAAACAACCCCAACCGCATAATCACTTGCATCGCACATTAATTCAAAATCCAATTTCCAGTTAGGTGCAACGATTATCGGCGAGGTAGTTAAACTCTTTTTCAAAAAATCAAACGCAAAAAGACAAGATTCATCAAAGTCAAAAAAAATATCTTTAATGAGCAAGTGGCTCAATGGCTTTGCGACCTTTGCGAAGTCCTTGATGAATCTTCGGTAAAATCTGGTCTGTCCAAGAAAGCTCCTTATGCCTTTGACATTCATCGGTGGTGGCAATTTCTCAATAACGTCCACCTTGGCTTTATCCACTTCAAGGCCCTTTGAAGAAACTTTGTGACCGAGCACAATTCCCTCGTTCACCATAAAGTTGCATTTTCCCAATTAAGCACCAAATTGGTTTCCACACACCGTTCCAACACTGTATCCAAATTTTTCAAGCAAATATCAAACGATTGTCCAAAAACTGAGAAATCATCCATAAAAACTTCAATTGTCTTTTCGATAAAATCCGATAATATCGCTTGCATACACCGTTGAAAAGTCGCCGGTGCATTACATAATCCAAACGGCATCCTCCTATAAGCGAAGATTCCAAACGGGCATGTAAAAGCGGTTTTTTCATGATCCTCCGGGTTCACAATAATTTGGTTGTAACCCGAATAACCATCCAAAAAACAGTAGAATTGTTGACCGGAAAGCCTTTCGAGCATTTGATCCATAAAAGGTAGAGGGAAATGATCTTTCCTCATAGCTTTGTTTAGCCTACGGTAGTTTATGCACATTCTCCACCCGGTTACGGTTTTTGTTGGTATGAGCTCATTTTTCTCATTTCGGACCACCGTTAATCCTCATTTTTTCGGTACCACATGCACCGGACTAACCCACGGGCTGTCAGAGATGGGGTAAATTATTCCGGCATCTAACATTTTCACCACTTCCTTCCTAACCACCTCTTTCATGATAGGATTTAAGCGGCGTTGAGGTTGAGCAACCAGTTTGAAGTCTTCCTCCATAAATATCCGATGCATGCAATACGAAGGGCTTATGCCTTTGAGATCGGACAAATTCCATCCCATTGCATCCTGATTTTTTCTCAACACTTGAATTAAGCGGCTCTCCTCGTTTTCAGATAAAATACTGCTTATGATCACCGGTTTATTACCACCGTCATCGAGAAAAGCATACTTCAAGGTTGACGGTAACACCTTCAGTTCAAGCTGTGATTTTTCATCATTCACCACTTTTTTTAGAATTTCCTCTTCATACTCCCAAGGTTGCAACTCTTCTAAAGCTTCAAGCTCCAACAAACATTCTTCAAGAGCTTGCTCTTCTTCAACCGAGAATACTTCCAAGGAATCATCCAAAGCTCTTTGTAAAGGGGTAACGACATGAATTTGCTTTGTGACATCAATAATCACTTCCTCCGTTGCATCGATTCGGAAACAATCACCTTTATCTTTCTTGTGCTTCATGGCATCATAGAGATTGAAACACACCTCTTCATCTCGGACTCTCATTTTCATGAGACCATCATCTATGTCAATTGCCATTCGAGCCGTTTTCATGAACGGCCTTCCAAGAATCAAAGGAGCATCCTCATCCTCCTCCATTTTAATAACCACAAAGTCTATCGGAAATAAAAATTTGTCCACTTTGACCAACACATCTTCCGCTACACCGTGAGGACGGGTAGTGGATTTGTCTGCGAGTTGCAATGTCATTTGAGTGGACCTCAATTCCATGTGGCCTAACCACTTCACAATCGACAAAGGTATCAAATTGATACTATAGCCCAAATCAATCAATTCGTTGCCCACATAGATATTTCCTATAGTAACCGGCAAGGTCACTCGTCCCGGATCACATTCTTTCCTCGGGAGAGTACGTTGAATGATAGCGCTACAGCTAGCATCTACCATAATGGTCTCTTGATCCGTATACCTCTTCTTTTTCGTGAGAATATCCTTCATAAACTTCGCATATTTAGGAATTTTCTCCAAAGCCTCAGAAAATGGGATATTTATTTGTAATTGTTTGAAAATATCCATAAACCGAGAGTAGTGCCTTTCTTTGTAGGAGCATGAGGATATGGTAAATGTTGGATAGGAATATTATTCACCGGTTCCTTCCCCTTCCTAGTTCTCTTCACTTTTTCTTCTCTCTCTCTTTTTTTCTCATCCTCATTTTTTTCTTTCTCATTTTCAACTAAAACACCCTCAACATTTTTTTCTACTTCAATCTCATCACTATCTTTTTCTTTTTCCACTACAACCTCCTCCTCCACTACACTTTCACCTACACCCATGTCAATCTCTCTTCCACTTCTTGTTAGAATTGCCTTACAATGCTCTTTAGGATTTGGTAAAGTATTTGCCGTAAAGTTTCCTTTTTGTTGTTCGGCCAATTGTTTTGATAATTGCCCGACTTGTGTTTCAAGATTCCTTATGGCCGCATCGGTATTCTTTTGATTGGAAATTGCCATTTGCATAAATTGAGTGAGAGTGTCTTCCATCTTCGTATTTCCAACGGGAGCTTGCGGAGGTTGAGTGTAATTTTGGTATTGTTGCCGGTTTGACGGTCCGGCTTTTTACGGTCTCCACGGTTGTTGATAACCTTGGTTAGCCCGTTGTTGGTAACCTTGGTTGCCTTGTTGATACGGAGGTCGGGGTTGGTATCCTTGATTTCCAGCATAGTTTACCTCCTCCACAACTGGAGGACAATAACCGGTCGGATGATCGCCTCTACAAAGTTCACAAACCAAGACTTGTACATTTTTACTCGAGGAGTCATGAATTTCTTTGAATTGTTGAGGAAGTTTAGACATTTGTTTCATCAACAACTCAACCTGCTGGGATAATAACTTGTTCTGAGCAAGTATAGCATCGCTTGTTCCCAATTCCAGAACTCCAGGAGTCCGCTGAGAAGGTCCACGGTTATGACTACCTTGATGGTCGTTCAAGGCCATCTTATCAATAATAGTTGTGGCTTCTGCTGCGGTTTTTCTTAACAGGGATCCACCAGCGGTGGCATCCAACAAGGTTTTGTGTACAAGTTGAAGTCCATTTCGAAATATATGAATTTGTGACAATTCATCAAAACCATGGCCCTTGCACTTTCTCAAAATTGATTTGAATCTCTCCCAAGCTTCATTGAGAGATTCATTGGCTCCTTGTGTGAACACCGCGATGACGGTCTTTGCCTCCATAAACCGAGTGTGTGGGAAAAATCTCTCCAAAAATTTCTCTTCCAATGCATTCCAGTCCGTCATTATCGCCGTAGAGTGATCAAGGTACCATTCCTTGGCCTTCCCAATGAGGGAATACGGGAATAGTCTCTTGAACAGAGACTCCTCTTCTGCCTCGGGTGCACCAGTCGCTCCCGCTATTTCATAGAATTTCGTCAGATGGGTAAAAGGATCTTCATGATCCATACCCGTAAATGGACTTTGATATAACAGTTGGAGAATACTGGTCTTCATTTCGGAATGACGACCGTTCTGTGCATGGCGAGCGAACTGGGCATTGTGTCTCGGACTATTTGTGCAAGGTCTAGAAGCAGGTGGTGGTGGTGGTGGTGGATCTGCCTCCATAACTGGAAGTATTTGTGGAAATGGTGGTGGTGTAGAAGTACTTTCCTCTTGTTCTCGCTTTTGTCTTGCTAGCTGTCTCCTTCGTCTAGTTCTGCTGTTGATTCTACGAGCGGTTCTCTCAATCTCAGGATCGAAAAAAAGTTGGTCCGCCGGTAGTTTCCCTCGCATAAACTAAGTCTGCACACTAAACAAAACAAATTAACAAGTTCAAGAAAAAGGGTAACAAGCTTAAAACAGCACAACTATCGCAATGCTTGCAATATCACTGAACAATCCCCGGCAACGGCGCCATTTTGTTGATAGAGTAATAGGGGGTGTTTTAAATCGTCTCCACAGGGATTGTCGATATTTGATGTTTGCCTTTCAATAGTTGCGATGTTTTAAGTTCAATGGTTTCAAAAGGTTCTCAATTGTTGTTAACATTAATTGGTAGCAAAGAGTAATTTTTGACAAAGAGTTTATAAAAGTTTTAGGAAAGCATGTCAAGGTTAGGTTTAGCTAACCCTTCTTACATATATCGAATTAATCAAGCGTATGAACAAGGTTTCCGACCAATACAACCGCGTATCCTCCCGACTAAGTTTATGTCTAAAGCAAAGTCGTGAGTATCGTTGTTTAGACCGTTAGATGATGTCTTACGCTAACAATCTAAACAACAATCGTTAAGATCAACACAAAGCGAATAGCAAATCCCAAATCTATGTCTAGAGTTTGGTTTTTAAAAGACGAATTTATTAGGTCATGATTTGTAGAATCTATGTCTAGAGCAATACAAATCACACATAAAGCATTAAGAGAAAATAACTTCATCTATATTGATCAAAGACTTTGTTCATACATAAAAGATCAAAAGCAATACATATAATCAGGATCAACTACATCTAACCTCAACATTGAGTGTTTAGCTACACATTCTCATGGTAGCTTGGATGACAATTTGAAAGAGGAGATGAATGAACATCCAAGTCGAATAATCGATAATGGATGTGACTTCAGCTTCTCAAAGTGAAATTCCACTCTTAGATGATCAAAATGCAGAAAACTATGATTTTGGGTGAAAATGAGCAAAAGATCCCTTCCAAGAAAAGTAAAATTCTATTTATACATATCAGAATTCTGCAGGATTCGTACTGCGAGTGAATCATTCGCACTGCGAATGAGAGAAAATGGCACCTTAAGTGCCTCTGAGACTTAAACCGCCCAATGCTGAGATCGTGGGTTTGCACTGTGAACAATCCATTCGCACTGTGAATGAGAGAAAATTTGCCTCAAAAACATTCTGCCACCCTTCGCCAGGACCTTCACACGGCGAACCAACTAGCGAGCCTTCGCTAGGAGTTCGCAGTGCGAACTTTATGATATTTTCTAAGAAAAACATTCTGCCACCATTCGCTGGGAGCTTCACTGACGTTCGCAGTGCGAACCTTCGCTGCACCTTCGCCAGCTCCTTCGCACTGCGAATACCCTGTTGCAGCAATAAACTCAGTGGAAACTTGCATCCACTCATTGTGTCTCACAATTTTAATCCTTTCATGCCTATACCTGCACACTAACACACAAATTACAAGCTCCACACATGTATTCCAATGTACACACTACAATACAATTCACCACTTAAGTCAACCAATTACACATGGAAAGTAATGAAAAATGCCAATTATTGCATACAAATATATAACATGTTTGACATCTAACAACAGACACGAAGCAAACATGCTAATGAAAGAAATCCATGAAGGATCCTTTGGCACTCATGCCAATGGAAACACAATGGCAATAAAAATTCTGAGAGCATGATATTATTGGCTGACAATTGAATCTGATTGCTACAAGTACATGAGGAGGTGTCACAAGTGTCAGATATACGCCGACAAAATCCATGTACCACAAACGCATCTCAAAGTTCTTTCTTCTCCATGGCCTTTTTCTATATGGGGAATCGATATGATTGGAATGACTGAACCCAAAGCTTCAAAAGGACATCGGTTCATCCTGGTAGCCATTGACTACTTCACCAAGTAGGTCGAAGCAGTATCATACACCAATGTGACCAGACAAGTAGTGGTCCGATTTATCAAGAATAATCTCATCTTCTGTTATGGTGTTCTGAGCCAGATCATTACTGATAATATATCCAACCTGAACAACAAGTTGATGAAAGAGTTATGTACTGAGATCAAAATCGAACACCATAACTCATCTCCATACCGACCTAAAATGAATGGAGCAGTAGAAGTAGCTAATAAGAACATTAAGAAAATCATTCAGAATATGGTCTTAACCTACAAAGATTGGCATGAGATGTTACCCTTTGCTCTTCACGGTTATCGCACATCCGTCCGAACTTCGACAGGGGCAACCCCTTTCTCTCTAGTATATGGCATGGAAGTAATGCTCCCCATAGAAGTAGAAATCCGATTAATAAGAGTTTTGATGGAAGTCAAGCTAACAGAAGCTGAATGGTGTCAAAGTATATACGATGAACTAAACCTAATCGAAGAAAAGAGAATGACGGCTTTATGCCATGGTCAGTTATATCAGCAAAGAATGAAGATGGTGTTTGACAAAAAGGTCCGACCCCGTGTCTTCAGAGAAGGAGACCTTGTGCTCAAGAAGATACAATTATTTCTCACTGATTCCAGGGGCAAATGGACTCCGAATTACGATGTCCCCTACGTTGTTAAGAAAGCCTTCTCAGGCGGTGCCTTGAGACTCGCAACCATGGATGGAGAAGAGTTTACTTACCCCACAAATGTTGATATAGTCAAGAAATACTTCGCCTAAATGAAAAAAAACGTCTCGGTGGATTGAAAACCCGAAAGGGCCGTCTAGGAAAAAATTAGAGACATAAACAATAACCATCCTGATGGATTGAAAACCTGAAAAGGCAATCCAGGAAAAAGTTAGGGATTCATGGCAAGTAACTACATCTGGCAAGATTGGCTCCTCAGAGGCAACGTCATCTGTCGGGAAAACTTTAGTCAAGGTCACCTTTGGCAGAAGCTCAGAATGTCCAGAATTCAAAGTTGATGGAAGGCTAGCGGTCGCTATGTTTTAATGTAGCCCCTTTTCCTTTAAATTATCATTTTATAAACTTTGTAATTCTCCATGGAATCACGGATTAGGCTGATTGCCATTCTATCAATGAAAATTTGAGCCCTTGTGCCTTTTATTTGCCATTCTCATTTATCCTGCTTTGCAAAATGACATTTTAATATGATCAACGATTCTTGAAACAAAAAAATAAATTTACTTGTCAAATTTATTTCCGCTTTTAAAACAAGGATGGCAATTTTTTTTATTAATGAGCACAAAAAGGAACATCGACGGCTTCTCCGGAAGTGATTAAACTTCAAAATGCAGAATCAAATTACTCCTTTTGACCAGTACACCCTGAATAAAGGATCAATTACTTCAGATGGAAGATCCCATCTAACATCCCCGGTAGAGTTCATACCTCTGAGAACCAATTGTTGGTTTTTCTCCCCAGTAGAATCTACCCTTGAAGAGCAAGAACGAGTTTCTATCCTTAGCAGGTTTGTACCTCCAGAAACCAAAACAAACGCAGGGACCCCCGTGCCCAAAAGAATGTACAACTTTCAAAATCTCCAGTGATACCCCCATCTCCCAGAGTGGCCGAGTATTCAGTTGCTTTCATCATTAGTCTGTATGTCATGTCTGTCTTGTCAGCATTCCATACATACATCATGCATAATTGATTCATATTCATATTACATTAATATCACTCTAGTCATATTCATCCCCAAGCAATAAGTGTCCTCTCTCTGATAGAGGCTTCAGTCTTCCTTACCATGTCAGATAGGATAAAATTCCGGTCTAAGTTCTTTCCTCGTTAGGAAAATGTACCATCTAAACAATCTCTCTCCAGTATATCCCTGGATTGAAATAGGTTCCCAACTACTTTGATGACTTAAACCTCTGAAAGACAAGACGCGGTTTGGCCATACACCTTTGGAACTTCGCTCTTCACCAATGGAGGTGATATTTTGCTTTCCCGGATTAAGGAAAAATTCCCAGAGAAAGCCTCTCGACAAAAGACTCTTGGCCATACGGTGATTTCTCTCCGAAAACTTTTGCTTTCAATGGATTCATCGGCACCTCAAAATTAGATTGCATCACATGGCATCTCTCTGAAAAGAAGAAGTATGATGTAATTTCCCCAGCAAATGGCATCTCCCACAAGAGAAGTTTGCGCACCTCTACAGTTCAGACCAATGGGTTTCCCCAGCAAGTCTGACATCAAATCGTTTTTCCATAAAATAACGTCTCCCCAGTGAGAAGATTGGTAAAAAACCATCACAGATAACATTCCTTATCAAAAAAAGCACTTGACAAGAAGAAACTGAGACCAGTTCCATGGCAGAAGACCAGGATCGAGGGGAAGTTTATTTCAAAAGAAACTGAGACCAGTTCCATGGCAGAAGACCAGGATCGAGGGAAAGTTTATTTCCAAAGAAACTGAGACCAGTTCCATGGCAGAAGACTAGGATCGAGAGGAAGTTTATTTCAAAAGAAACTGAGACCAGTTCCATGGCAAAAGACCAGGATCGAGGGGAAGTTTATTTCAAAAGAAACTGGGACCAGTTCCATGGCTGAAGACCAGGATCGAGGGGAAGTTTATTTCAAAAAAAACTAAGGCCAGTTCCGTGGCTGAAGACCAGGATCGAGGGGAAGTTTTACCCTTTTCTAAGTATAATTGCTTATCAAAAGAAGATGGATGAGCAAATAACTGCTATTCACAACCACAATCAAAATTTCGGGTATTCTGATATTGAATCCTCTTTTACCTTGAATGTCCGAACGTCTTTGCCACTCACACCTTCAGGTCCAAGACTAAAATAAGGGGCATCTATCATACCCAAAATTTTGACCACAAGATTTCCCATCATTGTACAAAATATCACCACAATATGGATGTACCTTTATGCCTCATCAATCCTCTCAAAGATTATTGAGCATTCACCTCAACCAAGAATTAGGGTTTTGGACCCTCTCAGAGTACTCAGACAAAAGATCAATCAAGAATGGACATGATATTCAACTTGTCAAGTCTCTCAAACATCCATAAAGGGTCAGGAGGTCTCCCACATCAAGAATCAAGCACAATAGTGCAACATTTCAAGTGGATCAAGCCTCAAGATCATCTGTGTCACCAAATTAGGGTTTTGGTCGACCAAGGCCTCCAGAGGAAAATTTTCATCTGGGCATGAGCCAATACTTCAAAACATGATCCAAGAAGCACAAAGAGACCTCATGGATCCAATCATAATTTCAAAATAGCCTCAGGGGATGCATTCATCAAAAATCAGGAATTAGGGTTTCTTGACCTAATTCACCCCTAAGTTGACTGTTGGAGCAAGACATGAGCCAAAACCTCAAGGAATGTTTTGAAGACCTCAAATATCCTACATTGATCCTCTTACAAGTTCAAATGGACACAAAGAACTTGGGTCATGGGCAATACAAAGATGCAAGTTCATCTGGACCATAAACTAGGGTTTTTGAGAAAAAGTCAACCCCACCTTTGACTTTCGACCAAGACATTATCTCAAACCTTGGGACATGATTCAAGACACTCTAAAACACCTATGGAATCCATCCATTAGGTTTGAATTAGGGCAAGAACTTGATTTCATAGAGAACTACAAAGTTTGAAATTCATCTGACAAAAAGTCAACTGTGCCCAAAAAACAAGTTTGACTTTTGAGATTTCTTGACAAACATGGCTCCCCTAAGTCAAAAACAATGTTAACTCATGGTTTGGATCATCATCCATCAAGAAAAACCAAGAAAAGTGGGGTTACTTGCAAAAGGGGTAATCTTAAGAAACTTAAAAATTTCACTAAGTATGGAAAAAGGGTGATTTTTCCCAACTTTGCAAGGTCATAACTCCCAAATCACAAAGCCATTTTCTTCCATCCAAAGCTCAAATGCAAGCTCTCATTACATACTACAAAAGTGTCACAGTGCTCCTTGAGTCAAAAAATCTTGGATTTTGATTTATAGAGCCATGAAGTTAGGGTTTCAAAACTTTTGAACTTGGACACTTAGTGAAATTTTGAGACAGAATCTGCTTCACTTTTTTCCAACTTTGAGGTCATTTTTCTCCATGATCCATAATGATACAAGACCAAAGTTAAACATCAAAGTTGAAGTATGATGTGCAAGCTTTCCAAAGAGTACAAGAACATCATCAAACTCCATTTGAGCAAAGAGATATGGAGTGATCAACATGCCTTGTTGCAAACTGTCTACAAGACAGTTTTGGTTATTTGTTGCTAGCTACGATTCTTCTTGTCAAGTGTAATGATCAATACCACTCACATTCAATGTATAACAGATGAATCACAGTAAACCTGCAAAGTTGGACCAAGGAGTCAAGGAAATCTCAAATGGAATGATGGGTTTTGTCATCTTATGCCTTGAATTCAAAATGGCATTTATGTGCAATAGTGCACATTCAACAAACGGACACTTTTCAGTCATGATGCTCACATAAACAACAATAAAAGCATCCAAGGAATGTGGATTGAGTCAAAAGATAAGCTAGCCATGTGGAGGGCTATGGTACCTTGTGTGAGGGGCAATGATACATCTTGCCAAAACCTTTGAATCCAAGCCAATCTTCAAACCAGCACTATTCCTCCAAGACAAAATTCCTCTACTATAAATAGAGGTCATGTGTGACTGATCAAAACACACCAAAACAACCACAATGCTTATTTTCTCACAAATCCTCTTTCTTGCAAAATTCAAAGTTCTCAAAGAGTGAAAACTTGGAATTCTTAAACTAGTCCAATTCCACTCAAACCAACCATCCTAACACCTCACATGCATCATATATAAGTGATCCATAACCTCAAAACACATCTGGAACACCAGAATCATCAAGTCACTATCCATTTGCTCAAACTTTTTTCAAAGTTGCAGATAGGGTCGAGCCAAGTGATCCAGAGGTTTTCAATTTATTCCAAGCTTCCAAACACCTTACATAAGGTCCATTGAAGCTGTCCAGATCATCACACAACATCTGTAACACCTCTACATCAGAATTCGATTTCCTCTTGCACAAGTAAGCCTGAAACTCTCAAACTCTATGATCCATGCATCATAAATGTGTTTTCAAGTTACAAACATGTTTCTATACTTGTGTAGAGTGTTTCCCCTCAATCAAATGTTTTGTAGCTCTCGTTTATAGGATTTCATAGTGTTCTTGCAGAAATTAGGGTTCATGTGTTCATCACTTGATTTCTCACTCCACACTTAAAATAAATGCAATTAATTGGTACCATTGGAATTCTTGTTCAAAAACGAGCAATTTTCATATTTACAAAAGTCAAAACCATTGAGTAATCAGAGAGTTATGAGAGGTTTTGCAAATCTGGGGAAACAGGGCACGCGCGAGGAAGAAGGTTGTTCTTGGCGCCCTTTTTCAAATATTCGAATATTTGAATTTTCTTTAATTTTTTTAATTGATTTCAAAAATTAATTTCTCTCTGATTTTTAATCATTTTGAATTGATTCTTTTTTTTAAAATTCACAAAAATGTTTAAATATTTTATTCCACAAAAAAATAAAATAAAAATTATTTATTTAATATATTATGAATTTTGGTAAAGAATTTCTTTTTAATTGTTTTAAACATTTTAAAAGAGTTATTTCTCTTGATTTTTCAACCACAAATGAATTTCAAGTCATTATATGGATAAAACATGTTTTTTCAAACATTGATCCAAGGTCACAACAACTTGTTAATTAAATAAATTTGATAATTTCCTTCATTTTATTTAATTTTTCTTCAAAATAAATACCTTTTTTATGAAATTAGGGTTTCTTTGATTTAACCATCAAATTTTGTTTTCAAAAACACTTTTGGGCCTCTTTGTAGAGTGTAAGACCCATCCCTTTGTAAAGTAAATAATTTTTTGGCCTCAATCATTGTATAAGTCCTGATGCAATTTTCAAAATAACGGTGTGATCGTTGTTTTTCATCTGGGCATCTCCTTGAGCTATAAGCCCCAACTCTTGTATAAAAATAATCTTTTGGGCCTCTTTGTAGAGTGTAAGACCCATCCCTTTTGTAATTAAATAATTGGGGCCTCAATCATTGTATAAATCCCTTGTGGTTTTCAAAATCGCGACGCGATCGTCGCCTTTCAAATAAATCATCTGGGCCTCTCCTTGAGTATAAGCCCAATCTTTTGTACATAAACTTTGTTTTAAACAATAAACAACTTCCATGGGTGTCTCCTTGAGTTGTAAGCCCCTTACCTCTATTATCAAAATCATATGTCTGTTTTAAACTGGTACTAAAAGGAGCATTATTCCCGGTGAAACTGCTCTTAGACCACTTGGGCCTCTCTTTGAGTTATAAGCCCCAAACATTATTTTCTTTCAAATAACTTTCTTTTAATTCAAATTCAAATTCAAAGTTATCTAAAAAATTTCTTCAATTTCTTAAAACCCTAATCATACAGTTGTAAATCAATACAATCAATCACCATACACTTGGCACTCTTTTCAGAGTGTAAGATGCCAACATCTTTTCAATTCAATGCATACTTGTTTATATACATGTCAATACACTTATTTGTATATACTTGTGCATATTTGTCTAGAGTTTTCCCCAGAAGTTAGGTATACACTTAGGTCAAACCAGAGGTTACTTCTAACATAATCAAAACTAGTTCCCTCATAGGAAACTCCCCTCAATACAGTCTGCCTCCTCTTGGGCTTATTCAATATGGAACAGAGAAAGGCATTATTCCTGGTGAAACTTTTCTCAAGACTGTCAAAACTTAGAAATGTATATATATATATATAAGAAGTTCATTTCCCCAGAGAGGATTAATTCCCGGTGAAACCTCTTTTGAATTTCTTCAAACCTTAGAACTGTTCAACAAAGAAAGGATTATTCCTGGTGAAACCTTTCTTGAACTTTTCTTAGGCCTGGACCTACAGGCTTCCTAAAAGTATCCCCGGCCTCCTCTTGGGCTTAGTACAAGGACCCACATGCTTCCTAAAAGCATAGGATATAAATTAATCATATTTACTAGTTCAATCCCTAGGAAAGTCAAAAGCTACACACACAACCATCCAAGTGTTGATCTTCATCCCTTAAACCAACAACCTCCTCTTGGGCATCATACAAAGATCTCTCTCTACGTCAGAGTCTATCATTTCTTGAGAGACTTGGACAGTCTCAGCCTCTTCTTAGGCTTCATTCAAGTATACTTAGAAAATCTCATTATCATAGTCTCCCTTTGTACTTAACACACAGAGACCCTCAAGTTTCCTAAAAGCATAGGAAAAATCCCGATCACTCTACCAATACACCAGTCTCCAGAAAAGTTAAAACCCCAACAAGGTTTAAACTTTCACTTTAAACATCCCATCCATGGTGTTTTAACCATCAACAAATCCCCAATGAAAACAGAGCCTCATGGCATATGATACTACAACTCTTCCCTGATTTCCAGCAAGAGTAAATACTTTTGGATTCCCCAATACAATTTGAACCTGCTCCTGGATTTCATAAATCCTCAGCAAAAGATAACCTCCTCTTAGGCTTCATATAAGAATTTTCCCCAGTCAGCCTCAATCTTAGGCTTTGTACAAGACAAATAAAACCCTCCCTAGTGGAGTCATTTTCTTTTCAGCTTCAACCTTGGGCTTTGAACAAGGCAGACAAAACACACCACCCCCTCAGATGAGACAATGAGTCCTCTCTGCAGGAAGATATCTCTTCTATACATCACATATCAAAACAAACAATCAAAACCTTTGTCCAGATAATTGATGTAAGTGGCACACTTGTTGATTCAAAATCCAAGTTGGAGTCCCTCCTTTATCCTGGCTAAAACCCCTCTTTCATCTAACAGCTATAAGTAGCAAGCCTCTGGATTCCATACATCCAAACCAATGTCCCTCTCTTAGCATGAAAGATTCATAAAGGAAAAAGTGGCATTGCTCTACACTGAGTTAAAGCTTCTTCCTTCATGACATCCCTCTTATAAAAGAAATAATGGAATTGCTAGATTCTACACATCTCAGTTAAAGTAATTTCCCTTATAATCTATTTCTCAACATTTGTGATGAATAGGTAAGATACCTCCCTTTAGAGATGACAAATTCTCTCTCTCAGTCAATTTTAGTTTTAATCTTGGGCTTTAAACAAGACACAAATACTCTGATAGCTTCAATCTTGGGCTTTAAACAAGACACCAAACATTTTTCCTCCCTTATAACAGGAGGAACTACGATTGCTCTGATTTCCCAAATCTCTTTACGGGAATACGTAGGCATAAGATTGCGAAATCTTAGCGAGCACACAAATAAAAAATTTTAGGTCCAGTACCTTCCCAAAAACAACAAAAACATTCTCTCATCACTCCCAAAGGAGAAACTTTCCTAATCCACAGCAGATAAACACAAGAAAGCATTTCAAGTTAACAAAAATACATGCAAAAGAAGGTTCCTATGGATTACCATAGATACACTGGGTGTTAATAACTTCCCTTTGTATAATCAGACACCGATCCCCGATCTCTTAGCATTTTTTAAAGAAAACACTTGCGTGCAGGGTTAGTTTAAGATATCTTCCCCTTCTTTTCTAGCTTCATAGGATAAATACAGAAATCAGAAAGTAGCACCAATCATGCGGTAAGGTGGTCGTGTCACCAGGAAAAAACCGACAGCTACAGATTGGAACCCATAAATGACCAGCATTTGTCTTTCAAAATATAATGTGTTTCATTCCGATGGATTTCTAGAACCCACATTTTGTTACAAGGATTTTCGTAACTAGAACTTACTCTTATGTGATGGATTTTCAAATGTTTACTTTCGTTTTTATGGATTTCCAGAACATACCCCTTTATCTGATGGATTGTCGAATATTTATTTTTCTTCTGATGGATTTCCACAACTTACCTTTCCTATCCGATGGATTTCCGGATATATAATTTCGTTTAGTTAGATTTCCAGAACTCACCTCTTTTATCTGATGGATTTTCGGATGTTTACTTTCATTCTGATAGATTTCCATAACTCCCTCTTTATTTGATGGATTGTCAGATGTTTCCTTTCGTTCTGATGCATTTCTAGAACCTTTTCTCTTTTTGATGGATTACCTGATATTTACTTTCGTTATGATTGATTAACAAAGCCTTTTCTCTTTCTGATGGATTTCCATATATTTACTTTCGTTTTGATGGATTTCCAGAAACATTTCTCTTTTCGATGGATTTTCGGATATTTATATTTTCGTTCTAAAAAATTTCCATAATCTTTAATCTTTCCGATGGATTTCCAAATATTTATATTTTCGTCCTAACAAATTTCCAGAAACTTTTCTCTTTCTGATGGATTTTCGGATATTTATATTTTCATTGTGATGGATTTCCAGAACTTACTGTGAGTGCAACCTTCCTTTAGATGTATTTTGTATGATGTTAAAACTAGGATACTTTAGCGTTTATGTATATTGGACAATATCCTCTGAGTCTTAATGTTCATCTTCACATTAGGAAGCATAAAAACATTTTGGAAATGATTTAGAAAAAATGTCATGCATTAAAAATGATTTGGAAAATATTTCATGCATTAAAAACAAAAAACAGGTTTTTATGTGCAAAACAATTCTATAGGTTGGCACATGACCTACAGGTTAGACTATACGAGTTTCAAGTCGACCTATGCAACTCATTTTTAAATCCTGTTTGATGTGCTGACTGCACAGGTTGGCACATGTCCTATACAGGTCGTACTATACGAGTTTCAGGTCAACCTATGTAACTCATTTTTAAAACTTGTAGCCTCAGTTTGATTTGCTTACTGCACAGGTTAGCACATGACCTATATAGGTCGACACATGCATTGAATAGGTCAGCATATGACTTACATAGGTCAACACATGCATTAAAAATCTTGAAAATTTGCATCATTTTCCTAACCTATTGCATTTCTTTGGCTTCTAACTTGTGCACATATATATACTTCATACATGCATCATTTCTTTTTAATTATTTTGAGAAAATCATAAACGAAACCAGTTCCAAAGAATGCTCATCATCTTTAACCTTCATTTTTTGCATACCCACAAACAAAGTACACACAATGATTCATTGTTTGGGTGCCATTTAGATTTAGAGGCGTGGATGTGAGTGGAAGAGAGTACTCTTCTTATTGTTTTATTGAGTCGACGTCTACTCTGATATGTAACACTGGGGTGGAACGCTTGTTTCTTTATTTTATGTTTAATGGAGATTATGATGTGAAATCTGATGTTTGATGTTTCCTTATAATTACTTTGTGTTTTGACTATGTTTTGAATTAATCAGTTGTTGAATATTGTTCGCTGCTAATAAAATGATGAAGCTTGCTTTATGATTCTTATTAATTTTTAAATTCATATCCTATTGAATGAGCTGGTTTGAGTTGAAAGTAGCATCATAATTGTTTGATTGCTTTAAATTACTCTGATATTTATTTATATATTACGCAGGGAAAATTAGGGTGTTACAATTTAGAAGAAGAGGTCTACATGAAAAAACCTTATGGTTTTCACGTTTAAGGTAAAGAAGATCATGTGTGTAGATTGAGAAAGAGTTTATATGCATTGAAGCAAGCTTCAAGGCAGTGGTACAAGAAGTTTGAGTATGTCATGTGTGATCAAGGATACCAGAAGACTACTTTAGATCATTGCGTCTTTGTTACAAAATTTTCTAACAATGATTTTATTATCCTGTTGTTATATGTAGATGATATGCTTATTATAGGGAAAAGTAATTCTACCATTAATAGGTTAAAGAAGCAATTGGGAGAGTCATTTTCCATGAAAGACATGGGAGCAACTAAATAGATTCTTGGCATTAGAATCATGCGTGACAGAAAAGAGAAGAAACTTTGGATCTCACAAGAGCATTATATCGAAAGAGAGCTGCGAAGATTCAAAATAGAAAGTTCTAGGGCGGTAAGCACTCCTCTCACTACACATTTTAAGTTGAGTTCTAATCAAAGTCCTTCAAGTGAAGATGAAGCGTTTGATGTGAAACATGTTCCTTATGCATCTGTTGTGGGTAGTTTGATGTATGCAATGATGTGTACAAGACCAGATATAGCACATTATGTTGCTACAGTCAGTAGATTTTTGTCAATTCTAGGTATAGAGCATTGGAATGCTGTAGAATGGATTTTAAGGTATCTTCGTGCTACTACTTCTACGAGGCTTTGTTTTGGAGGTGATAAGCCTACCCTGATGGGCTACTCTAACTCTGATATGAATGGAGACATTAATTCCAAAAAGTCCACTTCGGGCTACATGATTAAATTTGCAAGGGGAGTTGTGGCTTGGCAGTCCAGATTGCAAAAGTGTGTCGCACTGTCTACTACAGAGGCTGAGTCCATTGCAATTACCGAAGCATGCAAAGAGTTACTATGGTTGAAGAAATTTTTGTAGGAACTTGGTTTTCTTCAAGACAAATATGTGTTATTTGTTGATAGTCAAAACGCTATTCATCTTGGTAAGAATCCGACTTTTCATAATAGGTCCAAACACATTGAGGTGAGATATCATTGGATACATGATGTTTTGGATGCTAAGTTGTTGGAGTTAGCTAAAGTTCATACAAATGATAATGGTTCTGATATGATGATTAAAGCATTATCAAGCGAGAAATTTGAAGCTTGTTGTGATATTGTTGGTTTGGTGATTTCCTCCACATAGTTGTGTGAGAGAGATTTGTTGGGTTTGGGCTCCCTTCTTATGTGGAGAAAGACCCAAATATGATTAGCCCATTTGTCTCACTTATTTAAGTGGCGAGGATCAATTTAGGGTTGAGAGAGATAGAGAGAAAATAAGGATTCAAAAGAGAGAAAAGAGAAGAGAAATTCATTCTCGTTTCTCTGCAACTAGTCTCACTAAATCGACGATCCCTGATTCGTTAACCGTCGGATCGAGCTCAAATTTGAAGGGCAGGTTCATAACACATGTATCTAACGTTTGACCGTTCAAAATTTTAAAACAACCTCTAAGTTAAGAGTTATCTACTTCGCACTGAAGCTGTAGATTTGAGAAATTTTTTCAGTTGTTATTATTAGTTTGTGAATCACTTTAAGACTCTCTTGTACCCTTAATTGATTATAGTGGAGTTATTTCTTTAGTTTGTACGACTCATGATTTTTTACGTTAAAAATATCAGTATTCCTTTGTGTCCTTATTTGTTCAGTTTATCATCTTATGTTTGTCGTTGATTCTCAAGATTTTTACAAATCTAGAAAATTTTATATCCACTGCGTATTAATTTGTTATTATATCTAAATTTTCCATCAATATAAACTACTCCATGCATTGTAATGATCAATAAATTATAATCACATTTAAAAAAAACCTTGAGTTCAATCTCTATCTTCCTTTACTTCACTGCCTATTATTCATGTTTCATTCAAACTCTAACAAATCAAAATCTTTCTTACAAAAAGAAAAGCGGATGCTCTTTTGAATGGTTACAGCAACTTGCTGTCTAGTGTGAAAACATGACATTAATTTATTATTATTATATTTTTTTTCCTCCCACGTTATTAGGTAGTACGTATTGTGTTTAGGAATGTTGATTGCAGCGGAACGAAATTAATTGCACCATATATAGTGGTGATTGAAAAAAATAAAATAATTATAATAAAACTACTAATTGCGCCATGTATAGTGGTGATTGAAAAAATATATATTATTAATTAATTATAATAAAAGAAATTAATTGCGCCATGTATAGTGCTGAATGAAAAAAAAATATATTAATTACAATGAGTACAAAAAAATTGCGCCACGTGATTCGTTACGGTATGTGTCTTTCTTGGCACCAATATTAACCAATAAATTGTTCGAACTACCAAATTATGAAGAAAAAAAAAACTTTTATTTGTGATTGTTCGAACTACCATGCCATGCGCTTATAAATTGTTGAAAGTAGGGAAAATAGAACCAATAATCAAGGTAAATTTAGGTTTTATTTGTGATTTAGTTTTAGATTAATTATAAACAACTTTAAATTAATGGTGTTTTATTGTTTAGTTTTTCGTTCAGCTAACAAAGAAAAGAAAAGAGAACAATTATAAAAACTAATCATGTGCTTTCACAATGCCACATCTTATTGTAAGATATTGAGACACACGAATGTGGTGGCAACTGAAAAAAGTTACATTGACTACATCATTTTACTTCCTCTTTGATTGACTTTCTCTAATATGAAAAAATTGAAATTCAACATGAAAGAAAAATCATCACGATCAATTCTTTCTTCATCTTTATTATGCTTTGTCGATACTTTCTATCATTGTTGAATGATAGTTTTTGTTTATATGACTATAGTTCCTATTTTTGTTTTATGTTAATGATGCATTCTTGTTCTAAATTTTTCTTATGATATTTTTTTAATACTATAGCCAATTTTGTACTTTTTTTTGGCAAAATATGCTATTGGCTAGAATGCAGGATCGAACTCGCACTCTTGTATCTGATATTTTTGTACAACTATCAATTGAGTTGTTTTAACATAACACTAATTTTTGGCCTTAAGTTAAATTCAATTGAAATTTTAAATAGCATAAAATATTATATAAAATCTAATAACTCAGTGTCAAATTCTAAATGTTCGGTATTAAGTTAGACACTATCCTTGCTGTAATGTAATTCAAATTCAAGGTTGTTGCATTTCATTTGAGTTTGCATTTATATTTCAGTTGCATTTCATTTGAGTTTGCATTTATATTTCAGTTGCATTTAGTGTGCATTTGAGACTTGAAAGTTAGTTATAATGTGTAACTGATTTTGAATTAAGACTTAAAGTTAGTTCCAATTTGTAAACAAATTCCAAATTTGAGACTTAAAAGTTAGTTACACAATTCTCTTTGCTTCTATCTCCCTGCAATTGTTCAACATCTTTTTTCTCTTGTGCATTGTGAGAGGAGTTTAGTGTTAACTCCAACGACCCTTACCTAGACATTTGTAAATTTTGTATAATTGAATTAAACACAACTCGAATTATTAAACAGAAATCGAAGTGACATCTTAAATTTAGTGATTGAAATTAAAAAAGAGCATAATGATCTTGACATTGGACCACGGATTGTATTGAGGTATTAAATTTATAATTTTTTGAATGAATGGTGATAGAGGGGGACCATAGTAATTAAAGTAGAAAACACACAAAAACATAAGACATAGGAATAAGTTTTTCTTTGGTTCCATATAGACATGTCATTGTCATGTTTAATGATGTGGTGGTGGTGAATACGTGTCCATTTTGCCGTTATAGTATTAAAAAAATATGTAAGGGTATGTTGTGCTATGTTTATAGTCATCCCATACTTTCATTATATATATTAGACATTAATAATTATCACATAACATTATATTCATGAAAGATTGAGGAAATTTTCTCTCGCCATATATAGCACTACATCATTTGTTCCGGTGTAAATTTATTTAGTAACTATGCAAATACCTTTGTACTAGTTTATTTTAGATAGAATTATTCTTGGAGTTTAACGATGAACCTTTATTAATATTATATAAAAGAATTTGAAAAGACGAAGATGAAAAATAAGGAGAGAGAAAGAGAAACAAGAATTTAATTAACTTTTTTTAAATGGAAGAACTTAATTATTTTATAAATGCAAATACATTTGAGTTTATATAAACACTCAAATTCGCATTAAATGTAATTCAAATTCAAAAGTAAATAAAACTCAAAATTAAACTAACTTGAATGTTGAATTACATTCAACATCATTCCTTAATTCACATTCAAGTCTAAAAGTCAACAAACCCAATTTCATCCCTAAAATAGATGAAGTGTTCAGTTTTGATCGTCTTGGTCAACACATCTGCAAGTTGCTTTTGAGTGCTGACATGAACAACCTCAAGTACTCCATTCTGAACCTGATTGTGTGGGAAATGAAACTTTGTCTCTATATATTTGCTTCTCCCATGCAATATTGGGTTCTTTACAAGACTTATGGCAGATTTGTTGTATATCATCACCTTGACAGGTTTGCTCATCTTGAAATTTAGTTTCTGCAACAAATTCATTAGCCAAACATCTTGACAAGCTGACAAAGCAACAGTTATGTATTCAGTTTCATAGGTTGACAAAATAACAATTGGTTGCTTCTTGGAACACCAAGAAATGGGGACTCCCAGTTACTTAAATATGTAGACTGTAGTGATTCTTCTATCAACTCGGTCTCCACACCAGTCAGAGTTTGAATAGCATATCAGCTCACCATCATCTGACCCTCTTGATGGAAACAAAATATCATACTTCAGAGTTCCTTTCACATACTTTAGTATCTTGATTGCAATTCGATAATATGACCACTTTGGTTTACTCATAAACATACTTACCATTCCAACTGCATAACAGATGTCAGGCTTAGTGTTGCGGTGAGAATTGGATATCAAACTATTAATTAACTTGCATCACAAAACATGAAATTCACCACCGAGCTTTTATTTATCCAAAGGAAATGGTAAAGAACGAAAACCCTAAAAAAGAGAATCTAGGTTCGGGGGTTGGTTATACAAAGGGAAGGTATTAACACCCTAAGTATCTGTAGTACTCTACAGGAACCTCTTGTTAGTATTTGTGTTATGCTAAAGTTTGCTTGCTAAGGGAAATGTGCTAAGGTAAAGAAAGACCTAGGGGTATGTACACTAAGTATGCTCGCCAAGACATCGCATCTCGTGCCTACGTATCCTGAAGGGAATGGAATCAGAGCATTCGTAGTTCCCCTCACTGTGGGGTAAAAGGGTGTAAAAGAAAAGGTGGAATCCGAGAAGGCATTGGATGTAAAGGAAAGGTAGAAGGTGAAAAAAGAAAAAGGTAGAAAAAAGAAAAGGTGGCTCGCTAGGATCTCGCAATCCTATGCCTACGTATTCTCAAGATGAACTTGAGAAATCAGAGCGTCCGTAGTTCCCCTCAACGGGGGTGAGGAACTCTTGATTGTGGTCAAGGTTCCAAGGGAAAGTAGGGTCTGACAGCAAGACACCTACGTGGAGTGCGGCGACTCCAAACCTAAGGCTAGGTAAAACGGGGAAAGAAGTGTCCACGGGAAAATAGGGTCTGTCAGCAAGACACCTAAATAGAGCACGGCGGCTCTAAACCTAAGGTTAGATAAAATAGGGAATGCAAGTCTTGATCGCATGGCCGCGTGAGATAAGGGAATGATGGACAAGGCTATCCTAAATGACATGGCAGTTAACAGGAACTCCCTTCCTTTGGATTGTGAGGGACAGAAAGACAAGGAGGAAAACTCCGGTATCGAGAATAGAATGAACAACAACATATATACAGTGAACACAATGAGAGCCTAATGAAAAACCGAATACCAAGAATAAAAAAATAGGAAAATGTCAAGATAAATTGGAAATTAAATAAAGTCTTAAGCAAACTAAAACCTAAAATAATTAATATCTAAATAAAACCTAACTTAAATAAATTTTAGAATCAATTTATAAAACTACCATAAGCTAATTCTAAAAGCTAATAATTAAAACTAAACCTTAATTCTAATTCTAATTTAAAAATTAATTAAGCTAAATTTTAACTAAAATTTATTTCTAAATAACTTAACTAGTTTCTAACTTAGCTAATCAAATAAACTAATTTCTAACTTTGACTAAATTCTAATTAAATAAATACTAAGTAAATTCTAATAAAACTACATAAGAAAAAAAAACAGCAAGATTAATTAACTAAATCTACTTAAAAATAGACCTAATTAAACTAAACTAGTAAATGGTCATCAATAAAAAACAAGGGAGGTGCATCAATCTAAGCAGTGTTAAGGAAACAACATAGGCTTCCTAAGGCCCGAATCTGACTGACAACCATACAAAAACAAATAAATGAATAACAAAATAAATAAATAAATAAATAAAATAAATAAAAGTTTAAAGGAAGCAACAGACGAAAGAAAAAAAAATAAAAGAGAAAAGGTCAATGAGACCTTCATCGTCGGCACGAGATCCCTGAGCCGTCTCACTTTCTCTCTCTCGTGGATCCGCTTGTCTCTCTGCGATTGCGATTTCCCTTCCGTGCGAAGCTCCGATCGGGACTCCCTTCGCGTGTGTTCTCTGACTTCTCGCTCGCCTCTGATCTCTCGCAGCAAGGTGGTTTGACTACGTGAAGGGTGGAGCTGTTATGGTTTGATGAGTTTTGCTCAAAGGTTTGTCTGTTTCCTTTTGGAAAAAGAAGATTGGATAAGAAAGGTCTGGAGTGTTTGTAACATCGGTGATTTCGTGTGCGTCGGAGGTTGGCCGGAAAGAATAAATCAGTGATGGTGGTGCGAGTAGTGAGGCGGAGGAAAGTTTGATTGAAGTGGAGATTTCTTAAGGTAAGTGTTTGAAGGTTTATTCTGAATTTTATGAATGTGATGCTTTGATCTTTTCTGTGAATTGTGTATGCGGTTTTCTCTCTGCCTCTATTCTGTTCCCATCCTCTTCTTTTAAATTGAAAATAAACTTGTAGATTAAGTTTCTGGTACAAAGGCTTTGTCTTGTTGTATCTGATGTGTCTTTTTCAATGTGCAAATTTGTTGTCTGTTGTTGGTTTTACGCAGGTCTATGGAGTAATGAGAGCAGAGTCAAAGCTTGGTTTTGTTTTGGCAGCTTGGGATGGTTTTTGGTGAAAGGTCTTGTGAAGCGGCAGGGATTGCAAAGGTTTCATTTTGGTGCAATTGTGAGCAAATGTGCAGCAGAACTTGCCAGTGTTGGAGCGCATGGAATTTCCCTTTTTTTGACAGATTTCTGTTGTTGTAACTTATAAAGTGGACCAAATATAATCAAACTACAAAGATTAAACAGAACCTACCAAATGAACTAAGATTTACGTAAAGTTAGAATTGAAATTAAACTAAAAAAATAATGGATTAAATTAGAATTAAACTAAAAATGAAAATGATCTAAATTAAAATAAAATTCTAAAACTGGCTAAAAAATGAAAATTAAAGCTAAAATAAAGTTTAGACTAAATCAATTATAACTAAAATTAAAATTAACACTAAATTATATTAGAAATTAAAGTTAAATTAAAATTAAAATAAATTACCGATACACTAAAAATTACAAATAATTTAAATTGTATTTAAAATAAGGTAAAAATAAACTATATAAAACTAAGTGGGAATGAACCAATTTTTTTTTAGTACTATATCTAAAAAATGCATGATTGAGATATCTTACAGAAAAATGCGAGAACAGAGACCGACTTAAAATTATATGAAAAAGGTCAGAATATCCGAGGGTAAAATTTGGGGTACAACACTTAGTATTGCATAAAAATATCAGACAACCAACCAACTGCTTGAAGGTTGTAGCATCTACATTCTTAGCATTAACATTAGAGTCCATCTTATTATTTGTCTCAGCAGGTGTGACTGTTGACTTACAATTCATCAGCTCAAATCTCTTCAACATCTCAAGTTCATATTTCATTTGGTGTATAATGATTCCCTTTTCGGAGTGTAAAATCTCCATTCCTAAAAAAAATACCATATTTCCATGGTCAGTCAAATTTATTCATCAGCACCTTCTTGAACTTGTTCAAATCAGAAATACAACTCCATTGTCAGAACAAGATTTGTTCATGATATTTATCCTTTGGGTTTTGATGATAACAAAGTATTGAAATAATAATGGTGTTATCTAATGCGTGTTCCAAGTATGCATGTTTTAAAGCTTATAAAGAATGCATTCAGAATATTATATAATGACGCAGTTGAGAGGAGTTGAGTTACTAGCTTCTAGTGGATCAAAATCTGAAGAACACTCTCTAAGTGATGTTTGGCGTAGACTCTGAAACTGAAGGCCCCAACATCAGATGAGAAGAATATTGTCTCTACACTAAGTTAATGTATAAGCTTCTGGTGAACATTCAAAGTTAGTAATAAAGCTTAAGTTATCCGTACTGCAGAAAGCAAGCTACATTGTCAAATCAGTTTGCCAGCTAGAGTCTATGTTCATAAGGCTCAAGAAAAGTTGACATGTTTTACGGATATCTACTCTTAACGGATCTATAATACAAGATTACATAGAAGATGCAATGGTTAAACATGTTACACAATGGATTAAGATCTTTTGGTGTATCTATCTTCAACGTCTCTTGTACTATGGAAAAACAAAGACACTTGTTTAAGTTATCTCTTCCGACGACTAGTCTTCTATAACTGCTATATAAGCTGCTAAAGATTCAAAATAAATCTTCAACAAGGAACAAGGGAACAAGAAGCAAATAGAGAAGGAAATCCAAGAAGGATAGGAGTGTTTTACACTTCTATCTGGATGAAGGAATAACAAGATCAATAATAAACAACACAATCAAGTATGCAGAAATTCTGTTATATGTTGTAAATTGTACAAAACCTTAAGATTTCTTAAACATTGAATATCTTAGAAATCTTAAGTGCTTAAGGTCTTTTTTATGGTGATTACCCTGTACCTCTGATTTTGTATCAAGTACACCTTGTTCTCTATTCTGCTAAACATGTTGTTTAGTAATTTAGATAAAGTCTCTTGCTATGTGCTTGAGCATCAAAGTCTCTTGCTGAGAAGCTTGAGCCAAGTAAGTCTCCTGTTATATGCTAGGGCATTAAAAGACTTGATCAGTTGATTAAGCAGAAATTCTTGGACTATGAGTCTGAGTAGAAGTCTTGGGTTCGTGGAACCTAAGTAGGAAGTCTTGAACCTGAGGGTTTTAAGCAAGGAAGTCTTGGGATTGAGGGGCTTGAGCAGGAAGTCTTGGGTTCGTGGAACCTAAGCAAGAAGTATTGAACTTGAGGGGTTTAAGCAAGGAAGTATTGGGCCTGAAGGGCTTGAGCAGGAAGTCTTGGATTCATGGAATCTAAGCAGAAGTCTTGGACCTGAGGGGTTTAAGGAGGAAGTCTCAGGCTGAGGGTTTGAGCAAAGAAAAGTCTTATCCTTAAGTGCATAAGCAATTGTAATCATGATTTGATTATAGTGAAAAATCTCTTATGCTGCAAGGGAACTAGAGTACTCTCAGTTGGGAGGAACCAGGATAAATTTGTGTGTTCTTTATCTTTTATTTGCTTCTGTTAACATTCTGCTGCAACGTATTAATCAGAATCTGAACATCAGTTTGGATTCTGAACTCTGATCAGAGGCAAAGTTAAGAAACGAAAAACACAATTCAACCCCATCTTCTTGTGTATTTTTCTCACCTTCATCCATGTCATCTACATAAAGAGGCACTATAATCATATTGCCTTTAGAGATATGCTGAACATATACACCATACTCCATCTCACACTTTCTGAATCCTTAAAGCTTGAAAAATGAATCAATTTTCAAATTCCAAGCTCTTGGAGCATGTTTCAATCCATAAAAAGCTTTATTCATCTTGTACACCATCTCTTCCTAATTAGTTTTCACAAATCCAAAATAAAATAAAAGAGTTATGCATAGATGTATGAATAGATCTTATCCATTTTCATTTTCAAAAGTCCATTGAATTTCTTTTAAGATTTAGTACTTTGAATTAATCTTGACTCATGCTTAGTTTGATTTATTTGATCCTTGATTAAAAGTATGATTACTTGCATGTCTTATTAATTATAGATGATTGTATGACATGTTTGATTGTATAATCTTGTGTATATACTTTTAATTATTAAATAAAATTGATAAAGGGGATGCATGATAAGATCGATCTTTTAAGATAAGTTTCAAACACTTGATTAAGTTCAAGTTAGTTTTCAAAATATCATCGACTCAAACTATTTTCAAATTATGTCTCAGCCATACAAATCAAACCTCGATCAAACATCGAGTAAATTTTCTTAAATTAAACATAATATCAAATCCTTTTGTTAAACAAACGCGAAAGAAGAGGACTGTTGGAATCTAGCATTCCAGCAGAACCCTCAAATGATCGGTCTCGAGGCACACGTTTTGCACTAGTCATTCATTATTTTCTTTCTCTCCTAAAACACTTAATAAACCTGGACTAAAAAGGACCGTTAGGATCTAGCATTCTGATGTAACCCTTGAATAATTGATACCAAGGCATACGTCTTGTTCTTATTAAGCATTCGTTGTCCATCAAACCATTTCCTTAAATACTTTGAATGAAAAAGGACCGTTGGAATCAAGCAATCCGCTGGAACCTCGAATTATTGATCCTGAGGCTTATGTCTCATTCTCATCAAGCATTCGTCATTCACTTATAAAATACATCCAACACATTAAACTCTTTTCTCGTTGTTGTGCGATCATCAAAAACCTTTTCAAAAATGAAAGGTATTTTGTCTCGAGAAGAAGTTAGACAATGCTTCGTCCACAATCATGAGAGTTGAGGTAAGTGACGTTTTCCCGTGAATGTTGATTTGTAAATCCATTCAATGTGATACAAACATCCGCTCCTCACCTGTTTTGGGTAAGTAATGTTTCCTGTCGATTGACACAAAATAACTTTTGCTAAAATCGACCAAAAAACAAACATTTTTCTATCCAGATCTACGTAATCCTTGAGTTCTCTATTGCACCCGGAGATAGGTAAGAGCAAGATTCAAAGTATCGTCAGGTACCCTAATAAATAAATAAAATTTTAGTCCTTCGTACATTAATAAAAAAATCCAAAAACATTTTTCTTTTCTTTTTTCTCGCTCAAATAAGTAGAGGATCACAAACTAACATCGCGCTAACATTCATTCAACAACTAACTAAATGGTTCTCATTGAATACAACGGACATGAGGGGTGTTAATATCTTTCCCTTGCGTAACCAACTTCCGAACCCTGATTTGGTTGCGATGACCAACATCATTCTTTTTTTGGGTTTTATCAATATTTCTCCTTTCCTTTTTAGAAATAAATAAAGTTCGGTGGAGACTCTATTAAGTCCATCCTGCGAGCGTGCGATTACTCTTCGTGAGGGTTGTGTTCTCATTTTTTTATGTACAACCGGTGCGTCTAGATATGTATCTCCAAAATCTGAGAGACAATTTCAAATTTTTATATGGTATTTTTTTCACCACTTAAGGTGAGATTAGTCATTCCTTTTTTTTTAATTGGGTTATACCCTAGAATGTAAATAAATCTTACTAGCAATACATTAGTTATTTACGTAAGTAATTCCTATAGTAGAGTATGTTTAGAGCCGGTTTATTTAACCGTTTAAAATTGGAATTTTTGTTTGGATTTTAAAAGTAATTTTTATAAAGATAATTTAAAATATTATAAGTTTTTTAAATTTATATTTTATAAATTGAAAGGCTAATAATTCAGAATTCCAAACCAAAAAAATTGTCTTTGATTTGATTCGGTTTTCTTACTTAATTATATCATGAACGACTCTACTAGCTAGGGATGACAATTTGACTCATCCCCAATGGGTACCCACAAAAATACCCATAACGGGGAGGATAAAAACCCACAAAAATGGATACGGACACGTGCTCGGGTAATTACCCACTTAAATAAGCGGGGATGGGTGCGGGTATGGGCACCTTAGTACCCACCTCGCCCATACCCGTACAATATATATTTATATATAGTTTAGTTTATATTATTATATAAAAATAAATGTCTGACAATTTTTAAAAATACATCAATTTTAAACTACTACATATTTAATATAAGTGGTCTTTTATTTCATAATTCAACAGTAAATTTTCTTAAAAACTTTTTAATGTTGTTAAAAACTTAAACTAATATGATATTTTATACTTGATATATGTTCTGGACTGGGCCAATGGCTAGACATGGCCCAATCCACTTCTGCTCCAGAACGGCCCAAATTGCCTAAGTCCAATCCACAAAGGGGCAAAAGTTACCTTTCTGCCCCTCCAACCAGGCAGGGACTGCATCGCTCCTCCCCGGAAATAATGCTCGTTACGCACGGCTTATCCACTCCCCGAACAGTTGAGGGCATGTGCCCGAAACTACGCTTGTGCCCGACATAACGGCTAGTTTCGGGCACCCTGCCCGACATAACGGCTAGTTTGGGTAGTTACCTATTCTTCGGGAAAACGGTTATTTCGCCCCGAAAATAGGACCGTTGGCCACGCGCTGGGGGCTCTATATAAACCCTCTCGCTTGAGAGTGTCAGGTATCCAATATTCACCCTACGAACTAATACTTTGTACTTGCTCCTTTTCTCTGACCCTTTCTTACTTGAGCGTCGGAGTGCCTTGCAGGTACACCCCCTCCTCCTCTCCATACGACCAGCATCTCAGGCGTACTTGGTGGCCCACTTCTACAGGATCTGATCCAGCCTTCACGATCAGTGGCGCCGTCTGTGGAAAGCATTATTTTCCCCAGCCTTCTCCGAGATGCCAGTTTTCTGAGGGACGGGGCCACAACTTCTCCTTCTTCTACCCCTGCTGACCGCAACAACGATCAGCCCTCGTTGGACATCCAGCCCATTCCTGTTCCGCCCAACGCCGACCCGGCCGTGGCGGCCTTTCTGGAGGCGATCAACAAAACCAACACCCTGATCCTGCAGCAGAACAAAAGGATCGGGGAGTTAGAAGAGTCTAACCGTCCAAGATCCCCTCCTCCGCGGAGGAACCAGCGACGATCAAGGAGCCCGCAGCCCCGAAGAGATATCGACCGAAGACTGTGCCAAGAGTCTGACCCTCACGCCGTTCGGAAGCGTGACCAGGTTTCCCCGCATAACCAACACTCTTCCGGCCACAAAAGGACCCGAAGGAACGAGCAGTCACCCCCGGTCAAGTCCAAAGGCCGGGCCCGATCACCTTCTCCCCAAAGGAACCACTCACATTCTCCCCAAAGGAACCGCCGCCGCGAGCGTACCCTTCGGTTCCCGTCATTCACCAGTTCCAACAGCGACGATGAATCTCGCGGCCCATTGTCCTAGGAAATCTTGGCTACCCGTCTCCCTAAGGGCCTGGAGAAGCCCCCATCACTGGGCACGTACGACGGGACTACTGACCCCGACGAACACATCGAGAACATCGATGCGCTATTGGACTACCGTGGTGTACGGGGCACCATCAAGTGCCGGCTATTTCCGACCACGCTCCGAAAAGGGGTAATGACATGGTACAAGCAGCTGCCCGAAGAGTCCATTACCTCATGGAGGCAACTGGGCAGAATGTTCTCGCGGAATTTCACAGCTTCTCGTCGTCACCCCAAGACTTAGGCCTCCCTTGGAGCCATAATCCAAGGGAAGGACGAACCTCTCCGCGCATATATCGAAAGGTTCAACAAAGAAGCAGTACAGGTCCCTACAACGGACGAGACGGAAAAGTTTCTGCTCGAGCAAGGAATCCGGTCGAGCTCCGAGTTCTCTAAAGCCGTCGGTCTCGCACCTCCGAGGAACCTAGATGCCCTCCTCCTCAAAGCCCAATCGCACATTCAGTACGAAGAGAAGGTTGCGGCCAGCAATGTCCGAGCATCACACTATCAGGAGAACGCTCGGGCCTCCTGTGGCAAGGATGCCTCAACATCTCGTCGAGGCGAACGGAGGCGCGAGGACCGTCCTCGGGACTCCCGCGACAACAAGGGGCTCTCCGGTCAATTCCAAGACTATACCCCTCTGACCGTCTCCAGGGAAAAGATACTGTCTGAGTGTGCGAATTCGAAATTCAAGCAGACAGGGGTCCGCTTCCCCAAACAACTGTTAGCCAAACCCAACAGAGATAAATCGAAGTACTGCTGTTTCCACAAGAGTCACGGCCACACTACTGAAGACTGCATCCATCTGAAGGATGCTATTGAGATACTGATCAGGGACGGCCACCTGAAACAGTTCGCAAACAAGAAGGACATTCCTCGGCAGGACGCCCAGGAGTCCAAGAAGATAGAGGAAGAAGTACCCTCCTCGGAAGAAGCCAACATCTAGGTCGCTATGTCCATATCGTGACCAGAGGACTTCTACGTCCTGGACGGGCTCAGCGCCCCTGCTTATTTCGCGGCCCACAGCCCGTGGGAGACGTTTCCCTACGCCATGGTTATCTCCGGCGGGGGCTTCAACAAAGTCACGGGGGGCTCCGTGAAACGAAAATTAGAGCATCTGATCAGCACAAGCTCTAATAAGGTGACCACGCTCGATCAGGCCCAGAAGAGTTCTATCCACATCTCCTTCTACCGGGAAGAGCTCCTCGGGGGGTCTCCAAACTCGAGCATACCTTTGCTCGTCAGAGCCCGAATGGCGAACTTCGATGTTTGCATAATCCTTGTCGACCAGGGCAGCTCGGTCGACATCATGTACTCCAAACTATTTTCATCACATCAGTTGGACGAGTCACACATTACCCCTTATGTGGGGTCTGATTTACAGGGATTCAACGGATCAGTGACCAAACCATGGGGATACGTCAAACTGATCGTAACCTTTGGATCAGCTGAGACGGCCAGATCCGTCAAGGTATAATTCTTGGTAATCGACTGCCCTTCGCTTTACCAGTGCATATTCGAAAGACCAACCCTGGCCGAGTTGGTAGCTGTGTCTTCAACAGTCCACCTCAAGATGAAGTATTACACTTCTAAAGGGATTGTCGCCACCCTCTACGGCAACATCGAAGCTGCACGACGGTGTTTCGAAGCAGCCACAAAGGGGCTCAACGCCATTGCATCCAAGCCAAAGGTATCAAGCAAGCCAACCTTTCCCAGCAGCTCCGAGGAAGCCAAGCCTCTGCCTCAGGTCGACTCCATCGACCGCGATAGCCGTTTCACCGAGGAGGACCAATAGGAGGATTGTGCAGCTTCAACTGACTCATCTAGCAGCAGCTCCCATCCGATGCGCCCAATCCCGGATGGCAACTTCGAGCTCGTTCTGTTCGGCGACGACCCTCAGTGGGGAGTGAAGATTAGAGCAGACCTGCCCGACATCGCGAGGAAGCAGCTCAAAGCCTGCCTCCGTGAGAACGCCGACCTCTTCGCCTGGATCGCCGCCGAGATGCCCGGCTTGGACCCGTCCGTCAACTGCCACCAACTGACAATTGACCCAGCCATCAAGGTCATAGCACAACGTAGGAGAAAGCAGTCTCCGGAGAAAACGGAGGCTGCAGAAAAAGCTGTAAAGGACCTCCTCGAGGCCAAATTTATTTCGGAGGCCAAGTACACCACTTGGATGTCCAACGTTGTACTTGTGAAAAAATCTAATGGAAAATGGCGAATGTGTATTGATTACACCGATCTCAATAAGGCATGCCCGAAGGATGCCTACCCCCTCCCCAATATTGATAAACCTGTTGATAATTTTGCCGGTTTTAAACTTTTATCATTCATGGACGCCTACTCAGGCTATAATCAAATTCCATTGGCGATGGCCGACAAAAAATACACGGCCTTCATGACCAAATCGGGCAATTATTACTACAACGTAATGCCCTTCGGCATGAAGAACGCCGGAGCAACCCATCAAAGAATGATGAATAAAGTCTTCCGGGGAGAGATAGGAGACATGCTCGAAGTCTACATGGACGACATGATCGTAAAATCCCATGAGGAAACCAATCACACTGCCCATTTAAGGAAGGTCTTCGAACAGGCCAGAAAATACAAAATGCGTTTCAACCCGGAGAAGTGCATGTTCGGTGTCTGGGCAGGGAAGTTCCTCGGCTTCTATTTAACAGAGCGGGGAATCGAGGCCAATCCCGATAAATGCAGAGCATTCTCCAAATTTCCAACGCCCAAGTCAAAGAAATCCATCAAGTCCCTCAACGGGATGCTCGCGTCACTATCTCGTTTCGTGGCCAAATCTGCCCAGCACGCCCTACCATTCTTCAAACTCCTCCACAAGGAGGCAGCGTTCGAATGGACCTAGGAATGTGACAAGGCTCTTCTCCATCTGAAACGGGTGCTCTCAGAGCCACCAGTCCTCTCTCGCCCGGACAACGGCGAAACTTTGTACCTGTACCTCACCGTAGCAACCGAAGCAGTCTCATCCGTGAGACTCCTGACGGACAGAAGCTTATATATTTCACGAGCAAAGCACTGCAAGGACCAGAGTTAAGATACCAACAGATAGAGAAAGTGGCTCCGACCCTCATCAACACAGTCGAAAGATTAAGACACTACTTCCTGGCCCACACGATCGTGGTTCGAATAGATCAACCCATAAAGCAGCTGCTAGGACGACCAGACATGGCCGGTCGAATGCTCAAATGGTCGCTCGAACTATCCGAATTTGACATCCAGTATGAAGGCAGGAAAACCCTCAAAGCCCAGGCTCTGGCCGACTTCTTCACAGAAATGACATTCGCAGACTCCCCCGCGTGCGAGGCGCGCAAATATACCATTTTTGTGGACGGTGCCTCCAGCTCGGTAGGGAGCGGCGCAGACATCGTACTGGAAAGCAACAAAGGAATCATCGTCTAAGTGTCACTCACCCTGTCTTTCCCAACATCTAACAACCAGGCTGAATACGAGGCCTTCCTCGCTGGGTTACGTCTAGCCGAGGACCTGGGCGCAGAAGAAGTTGTCATTGCACAGATTCACAACTCGTGGCCCTTCAGGTCCGAGGAGAATATCAAGCCAAAAATGACAACCTGGCTGAATACTTATCCCTGGTCAAAAAGGAAATGGCAAAGTTTGCAACAGTAGAAGTGAAACATGTTCCCCGCGAACATAACGTGCGAGCAGACGTTCTATCCAAACTAGCCAGCACAAAGAAGAAAGACGGAAACAAGTCCGTCATACAGGAGGTACTTCCTCGACCCAGTATCGAGAAGGCCTCCCCGACCCTCTACGTACAGGTGATCGGCGACAACAACTGCTGGATGACCCCTGTTTACAACTATCTCACTAAAGACAAACTTCTGTCCGACCCAAAAGAGGTCAGCGTAGTTAGGCGAAGAGCTTACTCCTACGTCCTGGTTGTGGATAAACTCTACAGGCAAGGATTCTCTATTCCGCTGCTCAAGTGTGTCGAGGAATAAATGGTTGCACACATCTTGCGCGAAATCCACGAGGGAATCAATGCCCAATATCTCGGTGGAAGGTCCCTTGCCCGAAAGGCCCTCAGAGCAGGATATTACTGGCCGACCATGCAGCACGACGCTAAAGAACACGTGAAGAAATACGCTAAATGCCAACGGCATGGGGACATGCACTGGCTCCACCTAACGAGCTCAAGGAAATGTCCTCCCCGTGGCCATTTGCCTGGTGGGGCCTAGACATCCTAGGACCCTTCGTAGTAGGATCAAATCAGAACAAATACCTAATAGTGGGCGTAGACTACTTCACAAAATGGATAGAAGCGGAGGCTCTAGCCAAAATAATTGCCCTCAACATACTGCGTTTCTACAAATGAAACATCCTTGCACATTTTGGCATCCCCCAGGCGATAGTCACGGACAATGGGACACAATTCACGGACAGGAAGTTCCAGGACTTCATTGCCCAGCTATGTACGAAGCAACACTTCGCATCCGTCGAACATCCCTAAACAAACGGGCAAGCCGAAGCGGCGAACCGAGTCATCCTTCGAGGCCTCAAACGAAGGCTGGACGAAACGAAGAAGGCTTGGGTCGAGGAGCTGCACAGTGTGTTATGGGCATACCGCACAACTCCACATTCTACAACCAGGGAAACACCTTTCCGTCTAGCGTACGGGACCAAGGCTGTAATCCCCGTCGAAGTTCACGTACCCTCCAGGCGGACAGAGTCGCCCCTAGACGAGGAGATGAACGATAAATCATTAAGAGAAGAACTCGACCTCGTCGAGAAAATCCGAACAGGGGCAGCCCTCCGCGAAGCCTCACTAAAACAAAAAATTACCATCAGGCACAACGCCAAGGTGATACGACGAGAGTTCGACGTGGGAAGCCTTGTTCTAAGGAGAAACCACAAAGACTCTCGCGAAGGCAAACTAGCCGCCAACTGGGAAGGACCCTATCGTGTCCGAGCAAAAACAGAGAATGAGGCCTATTACCTAGAACATATCAATGGGGAAGAACTTGCTCGACCATGGAACACCGAAAAGCTAAAACAATACTATAGCTAAGGCCCTAATTCTCGATTCGACTCGTCACGACGACAAACGTCGGCTGTCAACCACTATGCACACCTAGGTACAAGCGTCGCATAGCAATAAAGCAGAACCCCGCTCAGTAACGGGCCGAGTAACTGCTCGACAGCGGTCCTCTATTGAGCATCGCCGTCGTCAAAGTACCATGACTGGCAGAACCCCAGCTCGCGATGGGACGTTCATGCCGCGAACTCAGGCCTCAAACGCGACCTGAGCTCCGCACCCCCCCAGGATATTCCCCAACCCTTTCGACCAATACCCCTCACTGCCGAACACATCTACAACGAGGAATCCCCTGAAACTTCACATAAGTAAAATGCTCCCTATCACCAAGCATGAGTACAACACTTAGCATGAAATAAAAGCAAGTAAAACCATGCAAATAACAGAACCGGCCACTAGGACCAGGCTTATAATTTAAATATAATAAATGGCCACTAGGACCACGATTGTGCCGGATTACATAAACCGGGGGCCATGCCCCCAAAATAAGTTACAACAATTACACGACATGCAGGCCGGACAAATTACAACAACATAAAGAAAACCCCTCACTCATTCATCTGGGCGGCGGGATCGGGCTGAGGATCTTGGTTCTCCTCGGGCTGGTCCTCGGCATTCTCTTCAAGGAAGGCGGCAAGCATAACGATCCGGCCATCCTCAACATGCGCCAAATAATGGGTACCCTCGACAGAAAAGTCAAGCTCGTGATTCACCATCCGCAGTTGAGACACGGCGTTTTTGAAGGATTCATCCGCGACGGCAATACTGTCATCCTCGGCCATCAGCATACGGGCGACCAGCTCGGACCTTATCTTTAATTCCTTCACATCTTCAGGTTCATCTTCACCTGGAGCATTGACTGCCCTCAGCTGCTGGATCAGCTCCTCAGCTGCCTTCTTCTCCATAACCAGCGTAGAATTCTCCTTCTTCAACCTGGCCACCTCCTCTTCAGCCTTCTTTCAAGCATCATCTACACTCTTGACCTCTTCTTTGAGGGACGCCATGGTAGCCTGGCCAGCATTAAGTTCGGACTCAGTTGCAGTGTCCCCTTCAGCATAAACGGCTGCCATCTCCAACATCCTGACCAAAACAGAAGCATCTTGGGCCACCAACGCCCTCTTACTCGGGCGGTCCATGCTTTCCAAACGAAGAGATTCCGCCCGAGGCACGACCAAGGAGTTCCCCTCAAAGAATATCCTATCAAGTATGCAAGGAGAAAGCTCGAACTTCCCTTTCTCTGGGACCCGGCTGAGATTCACAGCGTCAGTAACCCATGGCCGCTTGGATCGTCCGGTCAATGACAGGGGAGATCCCCGGGGAGCAGGAGTGGGAGAAGAGGTCCCCGCAGCAGACTGAACCGGAGTGGGAGCACGCGCACCGGCGAATCGAGACTTCAGAGGAACCGCTCCGGCCTTGTTCCTCGCAAGAGCATTCTTCACAACCCTCTCATGGGCCTGAGGCTTCTCACCTGCACAAACAAAAGTCGAGCATGTTAGATACGAGGAAAAGAAATAATGCGAACAAGTCTAAATAACTAAGACTACCAAGCAGCTTCTCGACTTCCGCAGGAGTCTTGCACTCCAGGAGTGCCTTGGTGTTAATAAAGCGGTATTCGACCCTCTGACTACCATCCTCCTCGAAGATCGGGTTACCCTTATTCATCCAACATTCAGCGAGCCGGAAGGAGTTAACATACTTCACCAACACCTTGTACGCCACGGCGTCCTGCCCGTGTAGCTCGTGCGGTTGGAGAACGTAGTCACCGGGCTTCCTGGTGAAATGGTCGGGTCCCCAGTGAATAGGGAACTTATATATTCTCTCCCCGACGAACTTCCCCGTCTCGTCACGTAGGTCATTTCCCTCCTCATCACCCTCGATCTCCCAGATGTATATGCTATCATGGGCAGCTTCGGACACAGGCTCGATAACATAGTACCGCTCCTTAAACATCCGTATCGACTCCGAAAAAGGTTTAAACAATTTGCGAGGCTGCTTCAAAGAGACCCAACCATACTGCCTCCCCGACAGCTGCCTTTGAAGATGGAAGACGGTGAAAAATAGAGGAAGAGTAGCCCTTATGGTGAGATACCAGCTCGAACGCGTGGATGAAGGCCAACGAGTTAGGGTGCAGTTGCGTGGGGGCCAACTTCAAGTGCACGAACACCGACTGCTGAAAATTGGTGAACGGGAACCTTAGACCCAGCTCCTTGAAGGCATACTCATACATAGAAAATCGGTCCCCGTAATTCGTACAGACCCTGTTATCCTCAGAGGGAAAGTGCACCTTCCACTCCCCCTCTGGCCCGACCTCCGTAAAGACATCCCCTAAGTACTTTACAAAAGTAGACACATGTTTGGCAGGTTCGGCCACCTCCTATTCCTCCACGGAACCCTCGACGACATCCTCGTCCATATCTTCCAACTCCTCTTCCTCCCCGACCTCACTGGGGGTACTCGAAGCCGTCGAACTACTACTATCCGAGGAGATTGTTTCTTCCTCGAACGAATCCAGGATAATCCCTCCATCTGGCCCCGTCGCCATATCGATCACCTGAAAAGCAGAGAAAAAAGTGAATTCGACAATAAATTAAATCCACCCTTCCACCGCTAGTCAAGTGAAAGGGCGCGCAAAGGGCTGAGGACAACGTCCCCGGCCTAAGCCCTAACATCAAAAGAAAAACCGAAACCTCCCCGCGAGGAGACGCTCGAAACAAATCATCCCCAAGCAAGGAGATTCCCCGCACTCATACCCAGTTTCCGTTTGAAGGTTCGCCGGAAACCGCAAAGCTTCACCGGAATCTGGGAGTATTTGACCGGAAAATTCATCACCAACTCAGAAGATGAACAATCACAGCAGTTACACATGCATCGCCTTCGCAACGATGCCGTGAACCGCCCTCCTCACTAAGACGTACCAAAACATCCGGCGACGTATCAGAAGTGAAAAATGGCACGACCACCGTCCACCACCAACAAATCACCGGAAACTAATTTATTTCATCTTCTTCACCTAAACCTAACCGCATGCAAGACTACAAACAACCATTTAATGGGTAAAAAAGCACAAAATAAGCAAAATTACTTGATTTAGAAGATAAAAGACGGTTCCTCGAAAGCTGAGGCGGTGGCCGGAATAGCAGATGACAGTGACGAGCAGAAATTCTGAAGAAGACGAAGAGAAATCAGAGTGAAAAGTTCAAAATGAAGTGAGTTTCCCTCTTTTATACAGAGGGGCACGTGCAGTGGCACACGCTCGTAGGTCATGATGGCTATTAACTAGCCATCATTGCCTAGTAACTGCTACACGGAGCTCAAGGCACACGTGGCGCGCTAACGTTTCTAATTCTGACTAACCGTTAGTCTCCCCGGACGCCGGGCAACATGGGCACGGTCATGAATGCCACGGACACCAGGGGTCACGAACATCACCAGTCACGGGTACCCCGATGTGGCCTTCCTCGTCACCAAACGACGACTTCACGCTAGCTCCCCGAAGCAACGAGCTGTCCTTAAGTCATCACTCCCGTGCTCGGGAGCAACGACTTGGGGGGCTCCTGTTCTGGACTAGACCAATGGATAGACATGGCCCAATCCACTTCTGCTCCAGAATGGCCCAAATTGCCTAAGTCCAATCCATAAAGGGACAAAAGCTACCTTTCTACCCCTCCAACCTGGCAGGGACTGCATCGCTCCTCCTCGGAAACAATGCCTGTTACGCACAGCTTATCCACTCCCCGAACAGTTGAGGGTATGTGCCCGAAACTACGCTTGTTCCTGACATAACGGCTGGTTTCGGGCACCCTGCCCGACATAACGGCTAGTTTGGGTAGTTACCTATTCTTCGAGAAAACGGTTATTTCGCCCCGAAAATAGGATCGTTGCCCACGCACTGGGGGCTCTATATAAACCCTCTCGCTTGAGAGGGTCAGGTATCCAATATTCACCCTACGAACTAATACTTTGTACTTGCCCCTTTTCTCTAACCCTTTCTTACTTGAGCGTCGGAGTGCCTTGCAGGTACACCCCCTCCTCCTCTCTATACGACCAGCATCTCAGGTGTACTTGGTGGCCCACTTCTACAGGATCTGATCCAGCCTTCACGATCAATATATTTATTTTTATCAAAAATGCGTGTAACGGGAATGGGTATGGGCACTTATATACCCATAGGGTACGGGGACGGGTGCCAATGTTGGTACCTAAGCAGGTATGGGCTCGGGTACGGGGATTTTTTCTAATTGCGAGTATGGGGACAGGTACTATAGTACCCTACCCAAACTCTGCCCATTGTTATCCCTACTACTAGCAAGTAACAAAATGTCATCAAGTTATTTCAATAAAATCAAATTACTTACTGTCAAAATTCTTTTTTACTTATATTTGACCTCCAAATCGAAGTAAAACATACAGTTTAGTGTCTATGAGAATCTATTTTCACTATGGAATGCTTTGATTTAAAGGAGGGGTTAACATGTGAAGAAACCATCTCAACAAACTATGCTGGAAAAAATGTATATTTAGTCAACCATAAAGATGTTGGGGGAGTTTTTTTTCACTAGGGAGCATTGAACATTTGTGAGACTTCTTTTCTTTTTAGAGTAACACCTTTGTGAAAGACACACCACATATTCACCCAAAACCTTAAGGTGATAGGTGGGTGGATTCTCTCACTTATAAATGCTCAAGTCACCACATTCATATCCAATGTGGGACTATTAACCACACTACTCACACATGTAATTCTTTTTCAACACTCCCCCTCAAGTGTGAGTCTACCACAATGCTCCCCCTCAAGTGGAAGCTCTTTCTTACACATACACTTGTACCGTCGTTGACACTCTTCAACGGGACACTCAACCCACCACCTGTGGGGATACTTTCGATACAAGTAAGACAATCCCTTTCTCGAACCAAAGGCTCTGATACCATTTGTTGGGGGAGTTTTTTTCACTAGGGAGCCTTGAACATTTGTGGGACTTATTTTCTTTTTAGAGCAACACCTTTGTGAGAGACACACCACATATTCACCCAAAATCTATGTGGGGCTATTATCCACACTGCTCACACTTGTAATTCTTTTTCAACAAAAGAAAGGAGTAACATGTGAAGTTTTGTTTATTATTATACTCCCTCCGTTTTTTATTTTAAGTCGTTTTTTACTTTTCATACGTATTAAGAAATGTAATAATTATAGTACGAAAAAGAGAAATTATGAAAAAATTTACAGAATTATCCTGTATTAATAGTATTGGAAAGACATATTTACATAATTGAAAGAAGAAAGAATAATAAATATTTAAGGATATAATAGGAAAAGTAACATTTATGATTTATGGGTATTATAAAACGACTTATATTGTGGTACAATTTATTTTTCAAAACGACTTATAATAAAAAATGGAGATAGTATAGTTTATGTTTTGTTATTAAAAATAAGGGAAGCATTGTTTATTATATAACCAATTAATTGAATGAAAAGAAATGTCTTAGATTTTAAATTAAACATTATATTAAAGTGAGTAAAAAACATAATCGAATGAGATTTAAATGTAATTAAACAACTTACTGGGATGTAAAAACCTATCAACTTGCATCTATCTCATCTCCTCTATAAATACAGTCCCTCTCCCAGATTAGCATTTGCACCTTTTATATCTATAACTTTCTTCTTCTCTATTCTTGTTCATCTACGTATAGATTTTGCTTAATATCAATGGTGGATAGCAAGACCAATGCTAATAAGCTCCCCACCCTCGGGGGAGTTTTTGGTGCTCCCAAACGACCACCACCCCCAAGAGATGGTACTGGAAGTGATGCAACCAGCAGGAGCACTACCAGTACTACAGGAAGTGGTAAGTTCCCCTCCGCCACGGATGTTCTCTACCCCAAGCGACCCACTTCATGAACAATGATCACACCGCACAACACCATTTTTTCTAATTTACGAATCTTTGAAGGTTATGTTCAGTTCAGTCTATGTTTTTAATTTTTCTGTACCATTTTCTTGTATCTCAATCATAATTAGTATGTAATGTATATGGTGGTTTGTTATGCGGTTCCATCTCTCTAATCATCTATTTTACTGTTTTGTTAGGTTTCTTTTAGAAATTATGTTGTTGTTGTTGATGGAAGGTCGTTTAAAGGAGAGAACTAGTGGGATACTCGTGCATTCGCATGGGTATCCGTCTGGTCAAAAAATCAATGGTAAAAAATATTTGAAAGAAATTGTAACGGAGAGAACTAGTGGGATACTCGTGCATTCGCATGGGTAGCCGTCTGGTCAAAAAATCAATGGTAAAAAATATTTGAAAAAAATTGTAAAAAGAAATTATAAATATAGAACACCAAAAATAAATAATGTATTACTCAGTGAGTAAAAAAGGAAAAAAAGACTAAAAATTGGATCCAATGTGAAAATTCCAATTGAATAAAATAGAATATAAAACGAAATAGGAAAAAAAATTGAATGCAATATTTAAGTGTTATTTGGTATGCTAAATAAAAATGAGAATTCTTTTTTAATATAACTTGTTTTTTAAAAAAAAAAACTAAAAAAAAACCATTTTTTTAAATTTTTTTCCAAAATGACATGGTTTGGAAGGGACCCATAAGGGTGGCACCATATGGAATGGCGCCTCAGTTAGAGGCCATGAGCCATCTCATATGGCGCCTCAGGTGTGCTGAAAACAAAAAAAAAATCAACTGAGAGTCGCCATCCCAGATGGCGCCTCAGTTCAAACCTTTTTTTTTTTTTTTTAAATGTTTACTATTCATTCACATGCCTCTAGACTGATGAATTTGCAACCCTATACTCTGCATCTACTATTTATTCGCATGCCTCTGCTCCATTATTTTTGTTTCAGGCCACTGTTGACATGACTACACAAGCATGCCTACACATGGCAGACTGCAAAGGCTAAGAAGCATGCAAGAGAACACATGCCTACTCATATGACTCCCCCTTTACACCATTATAAAAACCATCTCAGCATGTCACAATTTTCATCTCATCCCAAACTACTCTTCTTCTTCTCTTATTTTCTGTTCAAACCTTTGCATCCATTCCATCATCTCACAACCAGTTACGAAAATGACTTTACTCACGATGGGAAGCAACCACCGAGGAACGTCGGAAAACATTGAAGACTTCGTAAGTTTTCCTGTATTATTTTGTTTTACAATATTAAACCTTGATGTCTTTTATGGTCTTAGTAATGTTGCTGGTTTTTTTTTGTTCAGGAAGTTTCAAGGTTCCGTTGCCGTGGGCACGCATACTTTCCTCACGACCCTATCACTGAACCATATCTAACAACATGTGGATTTGGAGATGTGATTAAAATCCCATCATACCATGTAGACCCAAAGTTCATTCTGGCCTTGCTAGAAAGATGAAGGCCGGAGACCCACACATTTCACCTTCCTTTTGGTGAATGCACGGTCACCCTCCAAGACGTGTATATGTTACTGGGCCTCCGCATAGCTGGCATGGTCGTCAAAGGCCCCGTAAATATAAATAGCCAAGTATGCTTCGATTTGTTAGGCACCCCCCTAGAGATTGAACAAGCTGAGCCTTCACCCGACGGTAAACATAGGGGGCAAGGTATTAACTTAAAACGCCTTAGGGAATACCATGACTCCATCGTATTAGACGAGGATTCCCTCCCCTTACACATAGTACAAAAAACTAGATGTTATTTGTTGCTATTGTTCGGTCGTTTTTTGTTTCCAGAGAGCACTGAAAACAGTGTAAATATTATGTATCTCTCGTTGTTGTTTAACATTAACAGTGTGCACGAATATAGTTGGGGTTCAGCTGTCCTGGCACATCTGTATAGTGCACTCTGCAAAAATGCCAAAAAAAAAGCGTGTACATTTTATGGTTGCGCCTATCTCCTTCAGGCGTGGGGTTGGTCGAGAATGCCAACACTAGCTCCAATAAACCAGAAGCCCTTCACATTCCCCTACGCATTACGGTAAGTCTATACATATCCCTGCACCTATGGCTTATTCTGATATGTCCAGGTGTAAGTAATTCATTTTCTAACCCCTTCACATTTTCAGGTGGGCAGTTCCGAAAATGAACTACGATAGAAACCCCAGGAACGCCATAACAGTCTACCGTAACCTGCTAGACCACATTGGCCCTGACGATGTATATTTTCCTACATCTTTTGTAACATTTCTTCCATAGATATTTCTAACATTTTGTATACTTACTCATTAAACAATTTTTCTTGTAGTTTATCTGGAGGCCTTACGACGATCTCGACCACCAGCCCAACGCAAATGATGCTGCTGTGTGGACTTCAAAAACACCAATAATTCGGTTCACAACTATTGAGATGCACCAAAGCGACCGAGTGAAACTACAATTCGGTATGCATCAGGACATTCCGGTGGATCCTACCAATTTAGGAAAGTGGCACCTACGCAGAGTCGACACGCAGTGGAAGGATGGCGTGTGGACCAACTTTGCAGCAGCGTTGTGTCACCAGTGGGAGATGCGACACCAGCTCGTCTTAACAGACCCCGTTGTACAACCTGCTCGGCCAACAGAACTATATATGAGTTGGTTTAGGTCTGTTACCACACCACAACCTTTCCTCTCCCAGCCGACGTATCTAGTTGACCCCCGCCAACGTGCGTCTTCCTCCTAGCAATATGCCCAACATCATTCACCAACCTCTCCACCACAACAACAAAACCCTAACTATAGCCCTGACGAGTCTTTCGAACCTACCGAAGCACATCAAAGCCCCCCACAAATGAGCCCCCCACAAATGATGACCCCATCTTCGTACCACTCAAAACCATAATCATCATACACCCAACAAACCCCCCTTCTTTTCAACTATCAAACCCCACATCAACCACTGCATCAATACCAACACCCATCAATGCATCATTTTGGCCAACCATACTGTATGGAACCAACCCAACCCCCTCATACAAATTACATGAACATGGGCATGCAGCTGGATTATGGAAGTGTTGTCGGCGGCAGCCCCCCCGGCTATTGGGGACAGATGCTGCAGAATTTGTCTCATGCTTCGGGGCCATCGTCTGATTCGCCGGGGCCATCTGAACAAACACAGAGACCAACCACGCCTCAACAACCTCGTGGTGCTAGATAGAGACGTCAAACAAGATCCCCTGATTGTGGGACCGGTGGTCGATTAAATAGGCACAATCATTGATTTTTTTTTTGTATCTAACTATTGTACTATTGTACTAAATATTATAAAAAAATTAATGTTGTTTTTTTTTTATTTTCCCTTCTTAAAATAAAATAAATTAAAAAAAAAGGATACACCAGATGGTGCCACCCTTAAAAATTTGAAAAAAATTAGGCCATTGATTTGTACTGAAGCGCCATATGAGATGGCTCATGACCTCTAACTGAGGCGTCATCCCATATGGCGCCACCCTTATGGGTCCCTTCCAAACCATGTCATTTTGGAAAAAAATTTGAAAAAATGGTTTTTTTAGTATTTTTTTTGAAAAAAACAAGTTATATTAAAAAAAATTTCTAAAAATGATTAATAGATTAAATAAAAAAATTGAAACAATTGTGAAGGTTAGAAAAATGAATTTAAGGATTTTTAAAACGAAACCCAAAAAAATAAAAGTGTTTTTATTATGGCTAGTTAATATTGGGAATGTGAAACAACAAAAGGCATTAAGGATCTGAATGAAAACGAAAACGTGTTAGTTAGACTAAATATGTAACGTGTCATTTTGGGAACATAAAAAGGTGTGGATAGTGATACATTGGAAACCACAAGTAAACTGTAGAGTAAGTTCAGAATAAATAGTGGGTGCATTGTTTTTTTTTGTTTTCATTTCATCACTTGAATATCAGAAGAGAAAGCGTTGTGGAGACTTAGGGCAGTGAAGAATCGGAAAATGGATGTTGTAAAAGGAACAAATCGTCGAACTGGGTAAGGAAAAATCTTTGCATGTAAATTTTAACATGAACATTTGGAAAAATAGTTGTGAAGAATGATTTATTTGTTTCCAGATCGTGTTGAGAATCAAGTGTGAGGAAGAAGTATTAGAAAAGGGAACATTAAACACTTTATAAGTGAGAGCATGGTTTTAAATTACGGACCGCATCACCTGATGCGGCTGCAATATTGCGGTTGTGGTAGTGTCCGTATCCGCATCAGACCGCAATTGCGGTGTGATTGTAAATCACATTAAAAACCGCAACGGCCGCATCATAACACCGCAAGGACCGCATTTGCCAGTATCGAACCGCATCAGCCCGAAACAATAGATGACTTGTGAAACCTAATACATATAATAAAGTATACTATTTTATGTTGATAAAAATAAATTCACGCCGCAACGATCGCAATCTGCATCGCAACAACCGCAATAGCCGCAACCGCAGTGACTGCAACTGTAACCGCATCCGCAGCTGCAACCGCAATTTAAAACCATGGCGAATGGTATCCGTTTGTAAAGCATAGAAGGCTTAGGAGGGGTGACATGCTTCGCTTTAGCATAACGATCCCAACACATCGACTTTACGTGTCCATTTTGAATTGATGAATGTAGTCCGTTTAGTTTTATGTTGATGACAGTAGTTGCTAATGTATGACTGTGATATGTTCTTATGTTTTTTTGTTGGTTTTTTTGAAAAGTCAATGTCTGTTTCATAGATATTTCAAAAGTGGTTTGTATAATTGTTTAAGTACTTTGACTGAGTACTGTAACTCAGAATAACCAAGTGTTTCAGTTGGAATTTTATATGATATTTGGTTACTAAAACAATGTTGTAGTTTTATTTGTGAGGTCAAATTTCGTTTTAAATATAAGGGTTAATAGTAAATTTCACCCCTATAATGTTAGCGAATTTTTCTTTACCCCCCTCCCTGCCTTTTGGCAACGGTTTTTCCAAAAAAAACCGTTGCCAAAACCTGCCTTTGGCAACGGTGGGGGGGGGGGGGGGGATAAACCGAAACACGCTCATATGGTAGGGGAGTAAATCACTATTAACCCTAAATATAATGAGCAGGATTGAAGAATTTGTTATGTTGTTGTTAAAAGTAAAAAAGGATATAGGGAACATGAAATTAATTCGAAATTTGTAGTGTTAGTTTAATACATGTAATAGGTGTTGCATCGTGAAGACAATTTCTTTCTACTTTGACTTATTTACTAAATAGTTGCCAATTAAATAAGTGATGTGGTGTTAATAACAACAATCAATATAAAGAAAATCAGAAGTAGTGAACAATCTGTAATATAACAAAAATAGTTGCCAATTTGTTATACAAAGTTAAGATAAAAAACATTAAGAGAAACACAAAATAGTGGATAACAAAGGTGGTGGTATACAAAATAAAACAGGACCACAAACCAAGTATTTTACAAAATAATGGCTCTGTTGCATTATCATGTGTAGCAGTAGTTGGTTATTGAGGTTGCCCCTTAAATGACCCTGAAATTAAAGCAAAAATATGTCACTACAATATAGAATCATAAAAATGTTATACCATTGAAGCAAAGTTGTGTGTATAGTAAAAAATAACATAAAAAATCGTATCTCCATAAATATGAAGTATTTGTAAAAAACTTTAACATGACAATTATATTTGAAATAATGTTAATAAGATTGCTACATGACTATAATGGAAATAAGAAAAGTAAAATAGAGATGGAGCAAGATATGTATTAGATTGCATAAACAAAAATAGGTAGCACGTTGTGAAAAGGCAAATAGAAGTACCGACTATATGTTGCTGAAAACTTCTTTCCATACGACGTTGGCAGTGGAAGACTTTGGTGTGTTGTTTTCGTCGTGTATCAAGATTTTGATAACCTTTTTGCTAGTTACCCTTGAGATTGCTACATATAGTTGGCCATGACTGAAGAGATATTTTGGGATATAGAGTCCAACCCAATCTAATGACTGTCCTTGAGATTCGTTAATTGTCATGGCATACGATACAATGATTGGAAATTGTCTCCTGTTTAGCTTGAAAGGCCAAGGTGATTAGGATGAGAACATATCCATTCGTGGAATGTATATTGAAAGCTCAAATGGTTTGACTAAATTTTGGTAAAACATAATGGTGGAAAAGATGCTACAACATAAATATTTCAGACCCAGATTAAAGATGTCGAGTGAGATGTCACAACATGAAGATTCGACATCATAACTTTAACAGCGGGTTTATTTTAAATGTTCCAAGATTCAAGGCGTGATTGGCAATGGATCAAGGATCAGAGATATGAAGCCCAACAAAGCAGAAAACTATAAAAGAAGACCAAGACCTAGACAGAAAAGAGAGAGGATGACATAGACTTAGGAATCCTATTTTGTAAAGTAGGGTTTAGGTTTGAGAGTCGTAGGTTTCTCTTCTAAGTCTCCCTCTGTATCGATTTGATGCAGTGTGGTAGACATAGGAACTTGTACAGATTCAGAAGCCCGTAGGAAATGAATCGTGAGTGTTCTTGGATGAAGCTTTGAAGCAAATCCAAGTTAACTTGTTAGTCAATGATGCTTGACTGAACTTTGTATTGGAAGGGGTGTCTTTCAATAGGGTAGATACAATTATTGTGTAGTAACTGTTAGATAATCACAGGTTGTGATTTAGGAAGTGAGAGGGGGTTCTCTTATCATTTAGATGTGACTTCTAATGATAAATTCTTCATTGGGTATTGATAGGTTAGCGTGGGTGCTTTCTGTAAGCCTAAGGTTGTTTGCATAAAATTATACTACTGATAGTGATTACTTCTTCCTGGATTGGTATCCCCCAGATGTAGGTGAATTGCATCGAACTGGGTCATCATATTCGGTGTTGTTTATCATTCTGCTTTTTCAGATCAGTCTTGATTAACATGTTGGATCAGATATCGTGACATCTTTGATTGTGCAGTTCTGATATTCAAGGTATCAGTCTGTTGTTGTGCCTCTGAGTTTAAATGATTATGTAGCACAATGTCTTGACATGTGTTAGGACATCTATTGTCTACATATGCCAGAATTTCATATATGAGTTTTCCATGGCCTTTCCCACCCATAGTTTCAGCCTCAAGAACGTGATTATCCATTTTTGAAACAATTAGTCTTGTTCCGTTGCACAAACCTTCAGCTTGATCGATGTTTCTCATAAGCATTATTGGCGTCCATATCTTTAACTTAATGTGGTGGTTGGTCAAGCCAGAGGTCCTTAGAGAGCTTAGGAATTCCAGACTGAGGACTTCCATAATGCTATTATCATGAATTTTAGATCTATCAACCGAGTTAGAGCTATAATAATCCTTGGTATCACCTATAAAATGCAAAGAAACAACAAAAATTAGATAAAACAAAGCAAGCGCTATTGGTGTAGTAAAATGATATTAAAATGTACAAAATCTTGAAAAGTGAATGTAAATCTAACTAGCATCATATTTAGAATATGATTATTTATTTTATCAGCCACCTTAATAGTTGATGACAAAATTGCGCGACTTTTCAAGTAGTCATAAGATGTATAAGATTCCATGAAAGAAGGATATGTGCTTTCCACAATTGCAACAATAGGGTCATCAAATTCTTGAATAAGGATTTCAGGTGGAATTTCAATATCAGCATATCCATCATTAGGTTCATAATCACACCCTCGCCTAATTTTAATATCCATTTTGAAAATTCAGCAATTTCAAGCGATTCTTAAGTAGTTCGTCCACATCGTAGTCGCGTATTTTACGTTAAAGTTAAGACTTGACATGAATCCCAAATGTATGATGCATTGATGGTTGCATGAATAATGTGGGATCTACTCCATCTTGGAACGATGGGCAAAATCTGTCTGAAATCTCCACCGAAAACAACGACCTTACCTCCGAAAACTACATCCGAATTCCCATGCTTACTCATGACATCCTTTAAAGTTTTATCAAAAGCTTCAAAGCAGAATTTGCTTGCCATTGGGGCCTCATCCCAAATAATCAACTTAGTTTCTCGAAGTAGTTCGGCGTGGTCTTCACCAAAGTCAATCTTGCATGTTGAATTTTTCATAGTTAGGATAAGTATTTTAAACTTTGAATGATCGATCCTACCTTCAGGCAATAAAATAGAAGCAATCCCACTTGATGCAACCGTAAAAAAAATTTCATGTTTCGATCTCAAAGAAGTTGCAAGTGTTTTCCTCATATATGTGTTTTGGGTACTGTTGTATCCATGCAGGAAGAACACTTCTCATTTCTGGTTTGTAACGGCCAACATGATTTTGTCAAAGATTATGCGCTGCTCATCTAAAAAACAATAACAAACAACGCTCGATTTAAAAGGGTTGGAAGCAAAATATAAAAATAAGAAGGTTAACAATGAAGTTACCCGTAAGTGCATTGAAAAAACCACTAAACTCAGTTTTCATAACAACTACATCATAACTTCTCTCTTCATATATAAGCCTGTTACCAAGTTGTAGAAGAACATAACCATTAGGATACGGAATTGGCTTGGATTCAGCAAGACTCCTGCGGTTTGCTTGAAGTAGTGCTTCAATCTTAATCAATGTCAAATTTTGCAATTCATCTTCTTGCAACTGCAGTTCTGCAAAAGGAGTATCAGAGGTGGTACGTTAGCTGATACGGTATTGTTAGCAGCTGCAGTGTATAAATTAAAGTAAGTAGCAAAGCAAGATTGGTAAGAAAAGTAGACAAACCTTGGTTATTTGCAATTTCTCTCGGTTTGTGCAAAATACCATTCGATAAGAAGGACCAAGTTTCATTCCACACATGGGCAGGTTTATTTATAGTTCCAGACAACAACATAACTACAAATAACTTTCTTAGAAAATGCCCAGATCCCCACTGACTTGCATCTTTAATAGCTCCAATGTATTCCCTATCATCCTCAAGGAAATCCATTGCAAAGCATGCATCCCGAAAAGAGCCGTATTATATTTCCTCCACCTTATGAATGTCTTCATAAGTCTTTGGCCCTTTTACAACATTGAGCATCATCCTTAGATAAAACAGCTCTCCCGTAGTCGGGGGAACCGAAATCAAGCGGCCAATGGAAAAACCTTTTTTACATGGCTTCCATGATCTATTCCTTTTTACGTAAACAAATTTTCTTACAAATTGCGCATATGTTAAATGTTGTTCTTCGTCAAAGTGTTCATTTGCAATCAACCATGAAGTGAACATATATTCTGTTACGCTTTCTTTTTACAATATATTTTACATCCTTTCGAAATCAGTATAGTAGACATCTTTATCACCAATAAGATGGTAAAACATGCGCTCTACAGTAGGCTTTGTCCCATGAATGTTGTAAGAAAAGATCCTCCAACACACCTCACTTGGCGAAACATACCTACAGTCAAGATACTCCGTAATCTTATCAATTCCATTTTGGCCATTCAATGATGAATTTGTTGCTGGAACAACAGTAGCCGTGATTCGATCGTATCCTTTGTGGATGTATTTGAAAAGGTACTTGATGGAGGTATTTTGCTTACACCATTCCATGTTGATGTGAGCCTCATATTTAAGGAGTAATCTTAGGTTGTATGGAACGACGTGCCTATTGTCCAATGAAATCCCAAATTTTATAATCGTATGTGTTGTAGAGCTTCATTTGTAAAGTGGATAACCTTCGCTATCAACAATGGTCTCTTCATTGAATTTCTTGGGGAAAAACTTAGAGCATCTTCTATTCTTCATGCATGGGGAAGTTAATTTGGCTAAACCGCAAGGACCGTGCATCATGTGTGATTTTACCAATTGATACAACTTTGGATGCTGAACTGGATTTGGAATTTTGGCAGAGATTATGTTGTTAATGTTGGGCGGTGTAGGATACTTCTTTGAGGATGTAAAAATATTATAATGTGTGCATACGGCAAGCCCCTTTTTGGAATTCAATTGTATACATGACTGAAAAAAACATTAATGAAGTGTTAATACAAATAGTATGTGCATAACATAATGTAAAGTAGTATGAAACTTAACATGACTTACATGCCAAAAATTTACCAAGTACATGATGTTTGGTTAGGTCTCTGATGAGTTCATTAAATTTGATCTTGAAAACCTTGGAAACAATATCAGGTCTATCATGTGGCTTTAAATTATCCTTGGATAGCAGCCGTGTAATCTCAGGCCAATTGGGGTTACACGTAAACGTAATAAATAAATCAGGAAAGCCAAGTGCACTGGAGATAGCCATACCATCAAAGTATAGTTAACTCATGTAACATTTTCCCCTATAAACAACGAAGGCAAGACAACTCTTCAGCCTGTTTTTTTTTGTTGGCTTTGTTGAGAACCTCCATGATTCTCACTAAGGTTTTTATACTTTCCTACTATTAGTTTAGATTATTTCTACCTCAACTAATTCAGACGCTCAGTTTCCATCATCGTGTAACCATCTACCAAAAATTATTGGAAGAGTCTTCTGGAATGCAGTAGTGTTTTGGCCTCATTTGTACGTTCGTGCAACCAGAAGTATAACCAATCTTTGATTATTTGACGATTTTTCTTAGTAACAACCTTTTGATGTATAAATTTGTGGAGTAAGTTAGGCCTATATCCATCTTCACCATATGGAAAAATAAATAGGGATTGATACACCAAGTAACTTAGATGGAATTCGTCAATCATTTGTAATCGACCATCACGTTGTTGTACTATTATGTCTATTTTAGACGCGGAATCTATATCCCCAACTATCAGAGTTGCAACTTCAGACACAGTAGGACAGTTATACACGCGACCGTCAGTGGATCTTTCAGAGATAAGCCTTAGCTTCAAGTCTTGATATGTGTTATTCGTCAACATGTCTCTTGCCATTCGAAAAGCTTTTGCATGAGGGTTATTCGCATCTAACATGAACTTCAGAGTTGTAACTATAGACCTGTCAATGTGTTTATTGTCCCTGTCAAAAAAAGAGAAAATTGAAATGTCAATATAAATCGGAATGGAAATGGTGCATTAGTAGGAGCCATGAATACGTATGTTACCTAAAATACTCCATTCTGTTGACAACTTAGTTGTTCGTGTCGTGGATATACAATTGTGCATATTTTGGCTGTTGTCCTAATTCAGGAAGAAAGATTCCTATTTGATGGCATGTTTGACCATGCAGTCGTAAAGTAGGTGGACCTCGTCCCCCCTTTGTATTGGATGTATTAAATTTCATGCCCGGGGATGTGAACGAAAACCTTGCATTATAGGTTCGAATGTTGTTCTGGAAATTCTTATCATACTGGCATGTACGATCAAAGAAATTTTTTACTAATTGAGGTAAAGGAGGTTGAAGCATTGGAAGTACAATTTTTCCTCCCTTGCAACATAGTGTGAACTTTGGAACAGTTGAGTGTCTTGACTTGCCTCTTCGTTCTTGATACCACATATTGGCGCATCAATTTGTTTGCCTCGAAAATTAGCAAACAACCGCTGGTCTCCTAATTTGTGAAAATTAGTTTACTTGCAGGATCGACCATACAAATCTTAGGACAATTTGCTTTAATGATCTTGACAATTTGTATGAAAATAAAACCTTTTGTTCATTATGTTCATCATCATTTTCATAAATTGATATGATTTGAATAAAAATGATAAAGTTTTGTTCTTAAAAAGAAATAACAAAAAACGTAACAAAAAGTGCAGGAATGAAATTGTAGAAATGTAAAGGCAATTGCAAATAAATAACTTAAAACTTCATTGAAATGTAAAGAATGAAACAGGTGTTTTTCCAAACGTACATTTTCTCAATGATAACTCTTTTCTCTCACACGGGTACTTTGAGTATTTTTTAGTAACTTGTACAAATTTTGAACACACACAGAAATCTAACACTATGACTCCCTATTTATATACAGTCAAAATAACCGCCAACAACGGCCAATTCTCCTAATGGTGACAAATGGCATCCTGCATGCCTTTACCTCTTAGATGCATTCCACGCGTCTTGCTTTCAAAACAAATTTCCCTCCTGGATTTAAATTTCAAAATATTCGTCAAAGAAAGGTTTTTGTAACATTATGTCGAAATAACTCTAATACTTAGAAAAAATTTCCAGCTCTTCCATTCCAATTTTAACCCTTATTTTTTACTGACCTTCTTTCAGCAGAAATGTACTGCTGTCAAAATGTTCTGGAAAATCTTAAACTCTTATCTCCTGAACAAAATCCAGGCGTCGAAATTAGGAGCCTACAAATTTCCCCCTAGAAAATGCATTTTCGACAAAGGAGGAAAAGCATTTTTTGACAACATAATTCAACGCCTTAAATAATTCGACGAAACGACTGTTCATATGACTTGACATTTGTGACGTCAGAGTCATTATTACACTTTTCTGAAACGTATCCTCTGCCCACGTTCTAAGATCTTTTTAATCATCATGATCCTAGTCCCTAGGAGATCGTGGGTCGAAAATAACTGCCACCGTCCGATCAATCCATTCACGGCTAACACGTGTCCCACGATTATTTTTATTTAAATGAAAACCACTTTGAATAGTAACTGTTTCAATCTCCCTTTTACCACTTATAAATAAGTTAAAATTTTCCTCAATTCGCTTTTCCTACTTCTCTTTCTCTTAAACAAGAAACTTACTCCACGCAACTTCATCTTCTTCATTTTCTCTCTGAACTTTCTACGATCAACCATGTCTTCTTCCACAGCTCCTCAAGGAACCAACACTAAGAACAAAGATTCCCAAAAATCCAAAGGCTTGCCACCTGTTCACAGGATTCTGGGTCCAAGTGTTGTGGGGAATCAACAATACGTACCAGAACCTCCCAACGAAGAAGAGAAAAGAAGCATTTACCAGTCACAGGTATTAATCCCCATTCTTATTTCTGGTAAATCCCATGCAATCTTAGGACCTTTGCCTGATTTAAAGTTAGATCCCTTAAAAGTAAAGGAATTTTTACCAGCTTATCATCGTTATAAGCCAATAGCTAATGGAGTTAGGCCCAACACTGAGCAAGAAATAGCCATAGATGAAAAGTCCAAAGTAGATGGTCAAGGGTCACCCTCTAGGGAAACCATAAATCTAGAGTACATTAGCAACTTTAGGATTTTTAGGTCTTGCCCTCTGTCGAAAGACTCATTCGACTATTTATCTTGGCTAGCAAAAATAAAGGCAGCCAAATCTGAGGCTTGGAAAACCATAGGAATTTTCGATCTTATCCAACTGTCGAAAGTAGGGCCTGGATATTGTCCATCTATGCTTTTGGCTTCCCTTTACTTCTGGGACAGTACCTACAACAATTTTCATCTTCCTTGTGGAATGATCACCCCCACCCTTTTCGACGTAGCTGCCATAACTGGCCTTAGTCCACTTGGGGTGGATTATGATCCCAACCTCTTGTCTGACGATTCCATAGGTTTCGACACCAATAAGGCTACCTTCACCTCATACATCGCGAACTATCATGACAAAGAAACTAATGAAGTCTCTGACAAATAACACGTGGCCTTCTTAGCCCTCTGGCTGTCGAGATGCGTCTTCTGCTCCAGGTCTCTCCAGGTGGCGAAAAGATATATCACCATGGCGAATCAACTCCATTCTGGACACCAACTATGCCTCAGTGAAATCATCCTAGCCAATCTGTATGAGTCCATTAGCGAAGGAGTTACTTTACTGAAAAATATTAAGGATAAGGGAAATCTTCTGTTGTCGGGACCATTCTGGCTCATACAATTGTGGCTCAATGCCACATTTGAAGCTTCTTAATCCAATAAAAACCCTGTGGACGGAGCTGCTCTGAAGGATAGAAGGGTCGAAGGAACTAGGCTTGCACTGCTAACGCCCAATGACGAAGGTCTGAGCCTCCAGCAAACCTTTACTGGCTATGTTATGATGTTTGCTAAACGTCATAACTTTACTTCTAATATGGCCCCTTTTGCAAACAGAAAAATTGGACCAGAATGGTTTACCAGGAAATTCCCCTTAGATTCGAAAGCCCAAGAGGCGGAATTTCTCAATGTATGGGAATCTTTTCTAACCCCTAGGCTCTTAGCCTCAGGATCAACCCCTCAAAGATGAAAATCTCACTTGTGAACTACCAACCCAATCTGGTCTCTCGACAGTTTGGATTAATTCAAATAAAACCCAAACCTTTTTTTTCGAAGAAAGGTTCTCTGATACACTACAACATGACCCATAACGAAGCTGAGTGTACCAAACTGCTGGAGAAATACTCAAACTTGGTCGAAATTCAACCAGTGCCTTTTAAACCCAGCTTCCTTTGTACCAAAGAGTTTGATGACTGGTGGAAGGAGTACTATAACTCACAATTTTTTGGCATGCCTTCCTTTACTATTCAACTGACTAAAGCTTTCGCCCTTGTACAGGACAAATCAAAGAAAGGCACTTCAAGACATATCAAAGAAATCCAAGCATTCCAGAAGTACTTTGAAACTGCCTATAGGCCCAACAAACTTAGTCGAACCATAAGCGAAGCAGCCGTTACTTTGAAAGAGAAATTTACAAGGAAACTGGATGAGTTAAAACTACCTTCATACGTTCGACCAGATCAACGTTATAAGGTAGCTTTTAACATCTATCCACCGAAGTTCCCTCCTCTACCATATGCTGAATTTGGTGTGGCTTTTAGCCCTCCATTTCCAGATTGGTTCATCTGTGGGAATTCCATGAAAATTCTTCGCCAAGACTACCAAAAACGTGCTAAGTGAGTGGTTCCGATTAAGTACACCTTGGACAATTTCAAAGGCCACCTTCATATTGGCATAGAACACGTTCGCGTGGAATCTCCTATATATGAAGGTGTGGAATGGGAAGATATTCGACACCATTTCCTTTTATTTACATATGTTTTTTTCTTAACTCGTATTTAACTTTTTTCTTTTCTTCTTAGCCATAAAAATTCCTGTTAAGAAGCCGACTACCGTCGAAGGGCCAACTGCAGAGGATGAAGAAGACCAAAAAGATACTACCAAGAAACCTGTGGCGAGGGTATGGTTTCGCCTTCTCCTTGATCATTATCTTTATATTTTATTTATTTATTATTATTTTTGAAATGTACTAATGAAAGAAAAAAAAATTTCTTTACAGGGAAGTCGGATACCTCATTCGACGCCAAAGAAAAGAAAAGAAAAAGAACCTGACGTTCATGTTATTGAATCTGATGATGGTGACGAATCACCTGACCAAGCTAAACCTTCGAAAAAGAAGAAGAAACTATCGAAAGTTCAAGATCCCAAACCCTCTGCTTCCTGGATATTGGAGAAGGCTCCTCACAAAAAACCTGTCGAGCAAGCCACCAACCCCAACAGAAGGTGAAAATTCTAGTCTCAAAAATGAAATTCCAAAAGTATGTTCTTTTTCGTATTTCGACAGTTAAAGTCGTTTTCCCTTGTGATAAAATTTTGACTTATTTCCTTTTCAGGTTCTTGTCGATACTCATGGACATCCCCTTGTCCAAGTTCTTCCCAAAACAAGCAGCGATCCAACTTACAAACCAACAAGCTTCTCCAAGCCTTCCCCAAAGGATTCGACCAAAGAGTCTATCAGTGAAGTGAATCAGCCCACCGTTGTTTCTAAAAAACTTCCCAATATTATTACCACGACCCTTACTCAGGACGTGATCGAAGAAGAAACTGGTCCCGAGGAAGATATCTTAGTTGATGTTGGTGGGGATACTGTGATGCCCAATGCAACACTCACCACAGAAGGCGGTCCTGAAGACAACTCCCCCATCAACTTAAAAGATGATAATGAAGAGAAGGATGAGGAGGTTGAAACTGAAGACGAAAAGGAAGAGGAAAAAGAAGGCGAAAGGCAAAAAACTCCGGAGGCTGCTGCTGGTAAAGAAGGAAGAAAGGACAAGAAAAACCTTGATGATCATCTCAAAACTGCTTCAACAAACACGACTTTGACCCGTCTCTCTCATGAAGAGCTTGAAAATTTGAAGGTGCAAAGACCATTCGAGTATCTAAAAGCTATGCTCAGTACGCGCTACAATTTTAGTGACACCACCACCAGCGGTTCGACCACCTCAGGGACTCTTTCTGGTGCAAAATCCATGGATGAAATGCTAACCTAGATTCGAGAGAAAATCCTCAACATAGATTTGTTCCAACTCCTAGAGAAGGATTCTTCTGCTCAATTCGACTTGAAAAAGATCTTAAAACAAATCAATGTTCTGGAAGCTCCTCCTGAAGTGAACGACGTTGTTGGGGATCTAACCACACTGATTGACCTTGTAGTGGCAGATTTTAACCGACTTCGAGATTACTCAAAAAAAACTTGAAAATAAGTCGGGAACTCAACTTGTTGAGTGGGATGCCGCCTCAAACTCTACCATCAAGGTAACTGAACTGGAGAAGACCTCTGAATAGAATAAGAAAGAGGCAGCAAGCTGTGACGAAAACATTCTCAAAGGGGAGAAACAAATCACCATCCTTCAAGACAAAATTTCTCAGGCTAAAAAATGTAAAGAAGAACCGCGACAAATCAACCAAGAGGATATAGCCAAAGAGCTTGAAGTTGGGGTGCATCATGTCGAAAGAGCTCAAAAGCTTGGCAAAGAAATCGAAGAACTTTCGACTAGCAAGGCCCTTTGCGAACGTCGCCTTCAGATTCAGAGATCCAAATTTGAGAAACTGAAGAAGTCTTTCCCCGTTTGAAACTTGTAATTTTATTTGGCCCTTTGAGGCCTATTTCTGTAATGAATTTAAGCCATGTGTTTGGCGAAACGAATTTCGATCCACCATGTTGGTTGTTTCTTTTTTGCATGATTATTCAATTTCTTTCTTAATTTATTGCAATATGGGCTTATACTTTTTCAAATATTTCCCGTTTATTTTCAGCACTCGCTTATCTTTGTCTAATTCTTAACCTTCATATGCACCGTTCGAAAACACTTTAACAATTTGAAAGTTCCCTTACCATTTAGGGGACCATTTTGTGAGAACAAGATTTGGTTCTGCAATATTACTTCTAAGTTTTGATGATATCAAACGAGTATGTTTGTATGAACAATTTCGTAAGAGTAATGTTTGTTACTTTTGAGTATCTAACAAACAGGTTATGCTTCCGTTAATTGGTGTGGACATAATGCTAAAAGAACATAATTCGCCTACACAAGTGCTAAATAACAGAAATTGCTTCAGGAAAAATCTGAAGTTGGCAAGACTCTGATAAAATATGGATAGAGAACAAGTTCTGAAGATCTGAAGACAAAGGTTCTGATTGAACGAAGTTCAGATGCTGAAGGCTTTCGCTCTCCGATAAAGGTTCTGAAGACCCAACCGACAATCTCTACTCATGCTTCAACTAAATACTATCTGAAGCCTCTGAAGATATGAAGACAATTTTCTAAGTGAACAAGGTTCTGAAGACCAAGTGTTGAAGACTCCGAAGACGCTGCTCTGAGGACTACAAGACTTGAAGATCTTAAGAATCAAGCTACGTTTTCCCTTCTTACTCATGCTCGCAGAAGCCTCTGAAGTTAAGAAGATTAGAAGACTAAGAAACGAAGTTCAAATGAAGATGACTTGGTAACTGTGCAAAACTTCAAATGAAGATTTCTTGGTAACAGTGCCAACGAAGATATACTGACAAGACAGGACACAAAAGGTTTTATCTGTCCTCGCGTTTCTACCAAACCGCAGTCAATAGTCATGATTACATTATAATGTTTACTTTTACTCGGCTATAAAAGAACTTAAAGACTCAAAGAATGACAACAACTGCTCCGCTTAACAACATGCTCTATTTTGCTATTATCATTCAAAAAAGTCACTTTCTGTGCTGTAAAATAGTTTACATATTCAGCTTGTGCTAGAAGAAATACCTTGTAAACAAACCTTTTTCAAACTGTTGTTTGAATATCCATGAGAAAAACCTGGTGAGGTTAAATTTCTAGAGAAGTCTAGGACTAGTGAGAGTCTTAGAGGTTGTTCCTTAAGAGAGACCAGTGTGGTTAGATCTCTTGAGAAGTCTAGAACTTGAGAGTTTTAGAGGTTGTTGTTAGTCACCAGCATTTTGGCTTGTGCATTGTATTAATCTGTTTGATTAGGGGATTAAGACCTCGATTGAGAGAAGCGAAATCACCTTGACGGGTGGACTAGAGTAACTTGAGGAATTCTCAAGTGAACTAGTATAAACAAACTGTGTTATCTCTTTCAAGCTTCATTAAGATTATCATCCATAAGTTAAAGAGTTATTAAAAAGGGGTTAGAATAAAAGAAAAGATTTTATTTTTGAAAAACCAATTCAAACCCCCCTTTCTTGTGTTTTTCACACCTTCAATTGGCATCAAAGCTCCGGTTCTGAGGTGATAAAAAGGTTGAGCTTTTATCAAGCACTTAACAGTGTTCAGTACCGATCCAAGTGTGAAAAACAATGGCTGCACCTGAACTAAATGTTACCGCAAATGAAAGAGATTCTTATAGTGCAAAACCTCCTATCTTTGACGGGGAAAAATTTGACTATTGGAAAGACAGAACTTAAAGTTACTTTCTGGCTTTTGACTTAGATCTATGGGATCTGGTAGTTGATGGCTACAGTCACCCTGCAGATTCTGAAGGTAAAAAGATTGCCAGAAGTGCATTAACAGATGCTCAAAAGAAGATTTACAAGCATCATCACAGAGCAAGAATGATTCTGTTAAATGCAATTTCATATATGGAATATGAAAAGATCACAAACAAAGAAACTGCAAAGTCTATCTTTGAGTCTCTCCGAATGACTCATGAAGGCAAAGCTCAAGTCAAAGAGACAAAGGCTCTTGCATTAATCCAGAAATATGAAGTCTTCAGAATGGAAGACGACGAATATGTGGAAACTATGTTTTCAAGATTCCAGATGCTTGTTGCAGGACTCAAAGTTCTGGACAGAGGTTATTCTATTGGTGATTATGTCAAGAAGATTATCAGAAGTCTTCCTGTCAAATGGAGACCAATGGTAACAGCCTTGAAACTAGCAAAGGATTTGAACAACATAAGTCTTGAGGAACAAATTAGTTCTTTAAGGAGTCATGAAATAGAACTTCAAGAAGATGAACCTCAGAAGAAAGGTAAATCTATTGCTCTAAAGGCTAAATCTGAGAAGAAAAAGGCATATCAAGCAGAGGAAGAATTGGAAGAATCTGAAGAGGATTCAGACGAATATGATATATCTCTCATATCAAGGAAGATAAGTCAACTATGGAAATACAGAAAAAATAAGTTCAAAGGACCAAGAAGAAGATCTGAGCCTACACATGGTCAAAAGAAAACTTATGGAAGAGAAGTAAAGTCCTTAAGTTAGAAGAAGAGATCACTTCCAACATAACCAACACTAATGAAGTGGTCAGATATGATAGAGCTTTTCAACACTTTCTTGCTAAAAGTATAGATAGAAGTAAAATGGCTTCAATGATCTATAGAGTTAGCAAAAATGGAAGTAGAGTTCTAGGATATTCAGGACCATCACAACCATATGATGAAACCAAGAATATCAAACTAATACCTCTATCAAAACATTTTGTGCGTGCTGACACTAAACTAAAATGGAAGTGAATCTTCTAAGACTTTCACTCTACAGTCTCTTCTTCTTGGGAATACCAGTAAGTCTGTTATCAATACTTCCGTTTCATTGAATGTTACTAAAACTGCTACTACACCATCATCATCTCAAGCTACCTATATTCCCACCTCAAATCCATAAGTCAGCTTCAAGCCACCATCTTTTTCAATTCCACCATCACCAATCTCTATTCCTATAATTCCAAAAATTTCCTTTCCATCAATTAGTATAGCTATCCAATCCGAAGCAATTCCTACATACACTTCATCAACAACCACCTCAATCATCCAACCAGATATATCTGTCTCACCGATGTCATACGCTTTTCATCAAAAAATCATTGTTGAATCCTCAATCCAACACTCTGATCTTCCATCTCCAAATTATGAACCTCTCATGGTTTCAGTTACCCCAGAGGTATCTTCTCCTACTGATCAACAAACGACTGAACATGTTCTTACTGAGATTGTTTCTCAGCTAGCACCGTCTGAAACCAACTCTGCTGAACCTGACCTTGCTTTAATCATCTATGATGTACCCCTTCCAACAACCCTTAAAGAATGCATTATTCAATTTCGTAACAAGGCGTTAAAGAAGGTTACAAAGTTAAGAGCAGAAATGAACACAAGTATCAAGCCTCTAGAGCTTGAAAATTCTTGTCAAAACTTCCAGAAATGGTTGGATTCTGAACTTGCAAGAATTGCAAGCTTCTCAGACGCCACTATAACTGCTGAAGTTCAACTGGCAAAGGAAAAAGCAGAAACTGAAGAGTGTATTAGGGAACTCAAGTTTTTGGCTGCAAAACAGAAAGAAGCTGAAGAAAAAGTTGCTGAAGAAGCAAGACTTCTAGCAGAAAAGGCTGATGAAGAAGCCAGATTGGCGCAAGAAGCTGAAGCCACGGAAAAGGCCAAGAAAGATGTTGTAGTTGTTTCCTCATCTGACCCTGCTGTGAAGTGTTTGGAGAACGCAATTGAAGAAATCAGAAGAGAACAATAGAAATTCAGAGAAAATTTTAAAGAACAAAGGACTGTCAATGCAAATGTCCAGAGCATGCTTCAGAAGATTTTGGACAAGATGTCCTTTGGAAGCACCTAAGCTCGTCTGTGTTTCTTTTTTAAAGTTTCTAGATCTTTGTTTTTCACCCTTGGACAACAATTATTTTTGATCATGACAAAACGGGGGAGAAGTAAATGAATGTGATATTTTGATTCTCATAGTCAATCTCTGAAAAATAACACTGTTTACATGCTAACAACTGTTATTTCTATTAGATTGTTTTTCTTTTCAGGAATTCTGATCTGATTCAAACGTCATGAAGTTAATCTTCATAAAATCAGAACTCTGTTGAAGAAATTAAAATTGAATTAAGACTACGATGATTTCAGTATCTGGCCCATTGAAATCAGGGGGAGTCCATCCACAAAAATTCACTAAGTCTAAGACTCAAGGGGAGTACTTAATACGAAGGATAAGCATTCCTTAAAACCTTTTATTACTCTTGCATTATGTACAAAATTGTGTCATCAAAATACTTAGTTTTGTCATCATCAAAAAGGGGGAGAATGTGAGAACAAGATTTGGTTCTGCAATATTACTTCTAAGTTTTGATGATATCAAACGAGTATGTTTGTATGAATAATTTCATAAGACTAATGTTTGTTTCTTTTGAGAATCTAACAAACAGGTTATGCTTCCATTAATTGGTGTGGACATAATGCTAAAAGAACATACTTCGCCTACACAAGTGCTAAATGACAGAAATTGCTTCAGGAAAATCTGAAGTTGGCAAGACTCTGATAAAATATAGATAGAGAACAAGTTCTGAAGATCTGAAGACAAAGGTTCTGATTGAACGAAGTTCAGATGCTGAAGGCTTTCGCTCTCCAATAAAGGTTCTGAAGACCCAACCAACAGTCTCTACTCATGCTTCAACTAAATACTATCTGAAGCCTCTGAAGATATGAAGACAATTTTCTAAGTGAACAAGGTTCTGAAGACCAAGTGCTGAAGACTCCGAAGACGCTGCTCTGAGGACTCCAAGACTTAAAGATCTTAAGAATCAAGCTACGTTTTCCCTTCATACTCATGCTCGCAGAAGCCTCAGAAGTTAAGAAGATTAGAAGACTAAGCAACGAATTTCAAACGAAGATGACTTGGTAACTGTGCAAAAGTTCAAATGAATATTTCTTGGTAATAGTGCCAACGAACATATACTGACAAGACAGGACACAAAAGGTTTTATCTGTATTCACGTTTCTACCAAACCGCCGTCAATAGTCATGATTACATTACAACGGTTACTTTTACTCGGCTATAAAAGGACTTGAAGACACAAAGAATGACAACAACTACTCCGCTTAACAATACGCTCTATTTTGCTATTATCATTCAAAAAATTCACTTTTTGTGCTGTAAAATAGTTTACATATTCAGCTTGTGCTAGAAGCAATACCTTGTAAACAAACCTTTTTCAAACTGTTGTTTGAATATCCTTGAGAAAAACCTGGTGAGGTTAAATTTCTTGAGAAGTCTAGGACTAGTGAGAGTCTTAGAGGTTGTTCCTTAAGAGAGACCAGTGTGGTTAGATCTCTTGAGAAGTCTAGAACTTGAGAGTTTTAGAGGTTGTTGTTAGTCACCGGCATTTTGGCTTGTGCATTTTATTAATCTGTTTGATTAGGGGATTAAGACCTCGATTGAGAGAAGCGAAATCACCTTGACGGGTGGACTAGATTAACTTGAGGAATTCTCAAGTGAACTAGTATAAACATACCGTGTTATCTCTTTCAAGCTTCATTAAGATTATCATCCATAAGTTAAAGAGTTATTAAAAAGGGGTTAGAATAAAAGAAAAGATTTTATTTTTGAAAAACCAATTCAAACCCCCCTTTCTTGTGTTTTTCACACCTTCAATTGGCATCAGAGCTCCGGTTCTGAGGTGATAAAAAGGTTGAGCTTTTATCAAGCACTTAACAGTGTTCAGTACTGATCCAAGTGTGAAAACCAATGGCTGCACCTGAACTAAATGTTATCGCAAATGAAAGAGATTCTTATAGTGCAAAACCTCCTATCTTTGATGGGGAAAAATTTGACTATTGGAAAGACAAAATTTAAAGTTACTTTCTGGCTTTTGACTTAGATCTATGGGATCTGGTAGTTGATGGCTACAGTCACCCTGTAGATTCTGAAGGTAAAAAGATTGCCAGAAGTGCATTAACAGATGCTCAAAAGAAGATTTACAAGAATCATCACAGGGCAAGAACGATTCTGTTAAATGCAATTTCATATATGGAATATGAAAAGATCACAAACAAAGAAACTGCAAAGTCTATCTTTGAGTCTCTCCGAATGACTCATGAAGGCAACGCTCAAGTCAATGAGACAAAGCCTCTTGCACTAATCCAGAAATATGAAGTCTTCAGAATGGAAGACGATGAATCTGTGGAAACTATGTTTTCAAGATTCCAGATACTTGTTGCAGGACTCAAAGTTCTAGACAAAGGTTATTCTACTGCTGATCATGTTAAGAAGATTATCAGAAGTCTGCCTGTCAAATGGAGACCAATGGTAACAGCCTTGAAACTAGCAAAGGATTTAAACAACATAAGTCTTGAGGAACTAATTAGTTCTTTAAGGAGTCATGAAATAGAACTTCAAGAAGATGAACCTCAGCAGAAAGGTAAATCTATTGCTCTAAAGGCTAAGTCTGAGAAGAAAAAGGCATATCATGCAGAGGAAGAATTGGAAGAATCTGAAGAGGATTCAGATGAAGATGATATATCTCTCATATCAAGGAAGATAAGTCAACTATGGAAATACAGAAATAATAAGTTCAAAGGACCAAGAAGAAGATCTGAGCCTACACATGGTCAAAAGAAAACTTATGGAAGAGAAGTTATATGTTTTGAATGCAAGGAGCCTGGACATATCAAGAATGATTGTCCAAAGTTCAAGAAAGATGGAAGACCTAAGAAAACTAAAAAGGGTCTTATGGCAACATGGGATGATTCAGAGTCAGAAAAAGATTCGGATGGAGAGCATGCCAGCGTAGCATTCATAGCAAATACCAACACAAACGATGTCTAATCAGAAGGAGAACTATCAGACTCCGATGATGAAAGAGAGGTACTTTCTTCCTTATCTCGTTTTGAACTTGAAATAGGATTATCTGAACTTTTGGAAAGATATCAACTCCTTCTAAGAAAACACAAAACTCTGAAGAAGAATTTTGTGGTTCCTTCAGAGGATCTTACTAAAAGCAAGCAAACTATTTCATAATTAAACGAAAAATTATTTTTCTTAGAAAACTCAAATGCTGCTTTAAAAAGTAAAGTCCTTAAGTTAGAAGAAGATATCACTTCCAACATAACCAACACTAATGAAGTGGTCAGATATGATAGAGCTTTTCAACACTTTCTTGCTAAAAGTATAGATAGAAGTAAAATGGCTTCAATGATCTATGGAGTCAGCAGAAATGGAAGTATAGGTCTAGGATATTCAGGACCATCACAACCATATGATGAAACCAAGAATATCAAACTAATACCTCTATCTAAACATTTTGTGCGTGCTGACACTAAACTAAAATGTCCAGAACCAGAAGGTTCTAAGTTTGTTATATCACAAACACAGACACGGAAGAAAGCTTTCATACTCAAATATTATGCACAAATACCGCATTATTATCCTGCTGCTCGAAAATCCAAAGGTGTCAGAACCTCTGGAGAGACTAACGTGAAAGGACCCACAAAATAGTTACCTAAGAATAAGATAGTGTATGTTGCAGATATCCTTAATGGAGCCACTGAAACACCAGTCATGGTACCTGGACAGGGGATGCTCGCGACACATGACGGGAGAAAGGCATATGTTCCAACATCCGAAACTTAAGCCTGGAGGTGTCGTCGATTTCGGAGGAAATCAGAAGGGAAGAATCATTGGCTCCGAAACTGTTGGTAATGGTAAACTTCCTTCTATAAATAACGTTCTTTTAGTTGAAGGTCTAATGCATAATTTATTGTCAATTAGCCAACTTAGGGACAATGGTTATGATGTTATTTTCAATCAAACGTCTTATAAGGCTGTTAGTCAGAAGGATGGATATGTTCTGTTCAATGGTAAGAGGAAGAACAATACTTACAAAATTAAATTATTAGATTTAAAATATCAAAATGTAAAGTGTCTTCTGTCTGTCAATGAAGAGCAATGGGTCTGGTACAGACGTCTGGGTCATGTTTGCTTGAGAAGAATCTCACAGCTGAACAAGCTTGGACTTGTCAGAGGATTGCCAAATCTGAAGTACTCATCAGATGCTCTTTATGAATCATGTCAAAAAGGCATGTTTTCAAAAACTTTTTTTAAAGCAAAGAATATTGTTTCTACCTCTAGACCATTGGAACTTCTTCACATTGATCTATTTGGACCAGTAAAAACTGCTTCTATCAATGGTAAGAAATATGGACTAGTCATCATTGACGATTATAGTCATTGGACATGGGTAAAATTCTTAAGACACAAGGATGAGTCACATTCTGTGTTTGCCTCCTTCTGCACCCAAGTACAAAACAAAAAGAATTGCAAAATCGTCAAGGTTAGAAGTGATCAAGGTGGAGAATTTGAAAACAAATATTTTGAAAAACTTTTTGATTCAATGGGATATCTCATGATTTTTCTTGTCCTAGAACTCCACAGCAAAATGGAGTTGTAGAAAGAAAGAACAGAACTTTACAAGAAATGGCTTGCACCAAGATCCAAGAAACTGACATGACTAATCACTTTTAGGCAGAAGCAGTTAACACGGCGTGTTATATTCAAAATATAATCTCTATAAGACCTATCTTGAATAAAAGTCCCTATGAATTGTGGAAGAATAAAATTCCCAACATTTCTTATTTTCACCATTTTGGATGTATTTGTTTTATGTTAAACACTAAAGAGAATCTTGGCAAGTTTGATTTCAAAGCACATAAGTGTTTGCTGTAAGGATACTCTGAACACTCAAGAGGCTACAGAGTTTATAACACAGAATTACGGATTATGGAAGAATCAATTCATGTCAGATTCGATGATAAGCTTGACTCTGAAAAGTCAAAGCTAGTTGAAAAGTTTGCAGATTTGGAAATCATCTTTTAAGAACCTAAAGAAAAGGTAGAAGAAGTTAAAACTTCAGAAGTTCCTACTCACAATATCATTGATGTATCGTCTAATACTCCACAACAAAAGAAACGGAGAATTACAACTTCACACCCTGAAGAACTAATTCTGGGTAGTAAGGACGCTCCCATCAAAACCAGATCAGCTTTCAAACCCTCTGAAGAAACGCTTATGGGATTGGTTTCGTTAATTAAGCCAACAACAGTTGATGAAGCTCTTATGGACAAGGATTGGGTTCTGGCAATGGAAGAAGAACTTAATCAGTTCTCAAAAAATGATGTATGGGATCTCGTTCCAAAACCTAAAGGTGTCCACGTAATCGGAACCAAATGGGTTTTCAGAAACAAGCTAAATGAAAAGGCTGAAGTCGTCAGAAATAAGGCACGACTTGTTGCACAGGGGTACAGTCAACAAGAAGGGATTGATTATAACGAAACTTTTGCTCCAGTCGCCAGACTTGAAGCGATATGATTATTAATCTCCTTTTCGGTAAATCATAACATCATCTTATACTAGATGGATGTTAAGAGTGCATTTCTGAATGGTTATATATCAGAAGAAGTTTATGTCAAACAACCTCCTGGTTTTGAAAACTCAAAAAGGTTAGATTTTGTTTTTAAACTTAAAAAGTCTCTCTATGGTCAGAAACAAGCTCCCAGAGCTTGGTACGACAGATTGAGCAAATTTCTTTTAGAAAATAACTTCACCCGAGGCAAAGTTGATACTACTCTCTTCTGTAAAACATTCAAAAATGATATTCTTATAGTTCAGATTTACGTCGATGATATTATTTTTGGTTCTGCTAATTCTTCTCTATGCGAGGAATTTTCAAAGTTAATGCAAGCAGAATTCGAAATGAGCCTAATGGGTGAGTTGAAGTTCTTCCTGGGAATTCAAATTGATCAAAAACCAGAGGCTACTTATATTCATCTAAGTAAGTACACCAGAGAACTTCTGAAGAAATTCAACATGATGGATTGTAAAATAGCTAAGACTCCAATGCATCTAACATGCATAATGGGGAAGAAAGAAGCAAGTGGTAAGGTTTTTCAGAAGATGTATCGTGGTATGATAGGTTCTCTTTTGTATCTAACTGCTTCTAGACCTGATATCTTATTCAGCGTACATCTTTGTGCTAGATTCCAATCAGATCCCAGAGAACCTCATTTAACGGTTGTTAAATGAATTCTAAGGTATCTGAAAGGAACAACTAGCCTTGTCTTGATGTATGAGAAAACATCAGAGTACACTCTTTCTGGTTACTGCGATGCAGACTATGCTGGAGACAGATTGGAAAGAAAGAGCACGTCTGAAAATTGTCAGTTCCTAGGGAACAACCTAATCTCATGGTCAAGTAAGAGACAATCAACAATTGCTCTCTCAACAGCAGAAGCAGAATACATATCCGCTTCCTTATGCAGTACGCAGATGCTGTGGATGAAAAATCAGCTAGAAGATTATCAGATACACGAGAATAACATTCCAATCTTCTGTGATAATACTGCTGCTATTTGTTTAAGTAAAAACCCAATCTTACATTCTAGGGCTAAACACATAGAAATAAAACACCATTTTATCAGAGACTATTTTCAGAAGGGAATTTTATGCTTAAAATTTATTGATACAGACCATCAATGGGCTGATATCTTTACAAAACCCTTGGCTGAAGATAGATTTCAAATTATTTTAAAGCATCTGAAAATGGATTATTGTCCAGAGTAAGAGTGCGTCAGAATCGAACGTGTTTAGTCAGAGGAAGTAACTATTTAAATCGTCAGAACCACTTTGGTAAGAAATGTCTCAGTTCTGATGAATACTTTTGGGTTGTTCAGATTCTAAAGTCATTATAACGTGTCATTTAATTGGAAAATGATTTTTACATTATATCTAAATCATTACATTTATCCAAATTAAATGAACAGTAATTTTCTTGAAATTGACTTAAAACATTATTACATTCATTTATTAATCCCCTGTACGGTGTCTATCCCTTTAGATTTTCAAAAACATTTTAAATACCCACTCAAAATGTCTTATTCCCACTCTCACTCGAATAGAAACCCTAAAACCCTAAATCATATCTCTCACTCTCTCCTTCAAGCACTCAATCATCTTCCTCATCATCTCCGATCTCAACCATCATCATGATGAACATCATTCAACAAGAAACTGTTCGCTTCTCCAAAGAATTTGAAGCCTCGCTGAATCCCTCTCAAGAGTTACAATCTTCATCTGTCGCACCTTCTACAACCTCTGCGACCACCGCAACGATCGCTTCGACTTCATCATCTCTTCCGACGATCGATGCAAACCATGTAACGCAAAGAAATTCCCTAGTTACTTGTGTTATGCATGCAGATGATCTAATCGTTCTAAAAGAACTAGATGTCGATTTCGACAATCTTCGTGATAATGGGTTTAACCTAGTTGATCAACTAAACACTCAAGGATGGAAAAGTTACTTTGATAGACTTAGAGGTCCTACCTATGAAGCCCTAGTAAAAGAATTCTGGAGGCAAGCTGAAACAGACGATCTTCATGATGTATCTTTTATTATGGATCAAAAGATTATTATCACTGAGAAGTCAATTTCAGATTTGCTAGGAATGAAGTTCCTGGAAGGAAAAATGGTTTATGGAAAAACTGAAAAAACTGACTCTATCATCAACAAAACAATTTTCAGAAATTGTCAATCTGGGACAACAGAGTATAAAAGCAAGAATTTGCGAGATAATCTGAGGATCTGGCATAAAATTATTCTTGGGTGTATCAATCCAAGACCTTCAAAGAGTGCTGCAGATTTCTTCAATGCAAATCAAAAGTACATGCTGTACTACTTGCACAAGAATGAGAAAATGTGTCTACTATCTATTATGTTCTACTATCTAAGGGATATGGTACGCAAGACAAGAACAACAGCCTCGCCCGAAAGGAATATTGTAAACTACATTCCCTTCGGAAGACTTCCCTCTGATATCTTTGTTGAAAGTGGCTTAGCGGAGTATCTAGTCAAAGAAGCCAAATATATAGAATACCTGACTGCAAGCATAGGAAAGGTTTTCAATGCTGTTAACCTTAAGCATATTAACATGGTCACGAACGTTGAAGTGAAACCCTTGTCTATCCCTCATGACACTATGATAAAAAACAGACTTCCAGTAACAGACTATCCCATCTATGACAAAGGGGATCATATAAATACAATTGCTGGATTCGTTGCCATAATGAGAGAAGAAGGACATGACATGACCAAATTCAGAATTGAAGATGTCGCTCCAAAACCTAAATATATTACCAGGAGCAAGAGGAGGCAAACTGAAGAAGATTCTGAGCCTAAGAAAAGGAAGAAGGATAACAAAGCTGAATCTTCTAAGACTTTCACTCTACAGTCTCTTCTTCTTGGGAATACCACTAAGTCTGTTATCAATACTTCCGTTTCATTGAATGTTACTAAAATTGCTTCTGCACCATCATTATCTCAAGCTACCTATATTCCCACCTCAAATCCACAAGTCAGCTTCAAGCCACCATCTTTTTCAATTCCACTATCACCAATCTCTATTCCTATAATTCCAAAAACTTCCTTTCCATCAATCAGTACACCTATCCAATCCGAAGCAATTCCTACATACACTTCATCAACAACCACCTCAATCATCCAACCAGATATATCTGTCTCACCGATGTCATACGCTTTTCATCAGAAAATCATTGTTGAATCCTCAATCCAACACTCTGATCTTCCATCTCCAAATTCTGAACCTCTCATGGTTTCAGTTACCCCAGAGGTATCTTCTCCTACTGATCAACAAACGACTGAACATGTTCTTACTGAGATTGTTTCTCAGCCAGCACCATCTGAAACCAACTCTGTTGAACCTGGCCTTGCTTTAATCATCTATGATGTACCCCTTCCAACAACCCTTGAAGAATGCATTATTCAATTTCGTAACAAGGCATTAAAGAAGGTTACAAAGTTAAGAGAAGAAATGAACACAAGTATCAAGCCTCTAGAGCTTGAAAATTCTTGTCAAAACTTCCAGAAATGGTTGGATTCTGAACTTGCAAGAATCGTAAGCTTCTCAGACGCCACTATAATTGCTGGTGTTCAACTGGTAAAGGAAAAAGTAGAAACTAAAGAGCGGATTAGGGAACTCAAGTTTTTGGCTGCAAAACAGAAAGAAGCTGAAGAAAAAGCTGCTGAAGAAGCAAGACTTCTAGCAGAAAAGGCTGCTGAAGAAGCAAGATTGGCGCAAGAAGCTGAAGCCACAGAAAAGGCCAAGAAAGATGTTGTAGTTGTTTCCTCATCTGACCCTGCTGTGAAGCGTTTGGAGAACGCAATTGAAGAAATCAGAGGAGAACAACAAAAATTCAGAGAAAATTTTGAAGAACAAAAGACTGTCAATGCAAATGCCTAGAGCATGCTTCAGAAGATTTTGGACAAGATGTCCTTTAGAAGCACCTAAGCTCATCTGTGTTTCTTTTTTAAAGTTTCTAGATCTTTGTTTTTCACCCTTGGACAACAATTATTTTTTATCATGACAAAACGGGGGAGAAGTAAATGAATGTGATATTTTGATTCTCATAGTCAATCTCTGAAAAATAACGTTGTTTACATGCTAACAACTGTTATTTCTATTAGATTGTTTTTCTTTTCAGGAATTCTAATCCGATTCAAACGTCATGAAGTTAATCTTCAGAAAATCAGAACTCTGTTGAAGAAATTAAAATTGAATCAAGACTACGATGATTTCAGTATCTGGCCCATTGAAATCAGGGGGAGTCTATCTACAGAAATTCACTAAGTCTAAAACTCAGGGGGAGTACTTCATACGAAGGATAAGCATTCCTTAAAACCTTTTATTACTCTTGCATTATGTACAAAATTGTGTCATCAAAATACTTAGTTTTGTCATCATCAAAAAGGGGGAGACTGTGAGAACAAGATTTGGTTCTGCAATATTACTTCTAAGTTTTGATGATATCAAACGAGTATGTTTGTATGAAAAATTTCATAAGACTAATGTTTGTTACTTTTGAGAATCTAACAAACAGGTTATGCTTCCGTTAATTGGTATGGACATAATGCTAAAAGAACATACTTCGCCTACACAAGTGCTAAATAACAGAAATTGCTTCATGAAAATCTAAAGTTGGCAAGACTCTGATAAAATATAGATAGAGAACAAGTTCTGAAGATCTGAAGACAAAGGTTCTGATTGAACGAAGTTCAGATGCTGAAGGCTTTCGCTCTCCAATAAAGGTTCTGAAGACCCAACCAACAGTCTCTACTCATACTTCAACTAAATACTATCTGAAGCCTCTGAAGATATGAAGACAATTTTCTAAGTGAACAAGGTTCTGAAGACCAAGTGCTAAAGACTCCGAAGACGCTGCTCTGAGGACTCCAAGACTTGAAGATCTTAAGAATCAAGCTACATTTTCCCTTCTTACTCATGCTCGCAGAAGCATATGAAGTTAAGAAGATTAGAAGACTAAGTAACGAAGTTCAAATGAAGATGACTTGATAACTGTGCAAAAGTTCAAATGAAGATTTCTTGGTAATAGTGCCAACGAAGATATACTGACAAGACAGGACACAAAAGGTTTTATTTATATTCACGTTTCTACCAAACAGCCGTCAATAGTCATGATTACATTACAAAGGTTACTTTTACTCGGCTATAAAAGGACTTGAAGACTCAAAGAATGACAACAACTGCTCCGCTTAACAACACGCTCTATTTTGCTATTATCATTCAAAAAAGTCACTTTCTGTGCTGTAAAATAGTTTACATATTTAGCTTGTGCTAGAAGCAATACCTTGTAAACAAACCTTTTTCAAACTGTTATTTGAATATCCTTGAGAAAAACCTGGTGAGTTAAATTTCTTGAGAAGTCTAGGACTAGTGAGAGTCTTAAAGGTTGTTCCTTAAGAGAGACCAGTGTGGTTAGATCTCTTGAGAAGTCTAGAACTTGAGAGTTTTAGAGGTTGTTGTTAGTCATCAGCATTTTGGCCTGTGCATTATATTAATCTGTTTGATTAGTGGATTAAGACCTCGATTAAGAGAGGCGAAATCACCTTGGCGGGTGGACTAGATTAACTTGGGGAATTCTCAAGTGAACTAGTATAAACATACCGTGTTATCTCTTTCAAGCTTCATTAAGATTGTCATCCATAAGTTAAAGAGTTATTAAAAAGGGGTTAGAATAAAAGAAAAGATTTTATTTTTGAAAAACCAATTCAAACCCCCCTTTCTTGTGTTTTTCACACCTTCACATTTTCCCATATATCTGTCTTTTCGATCCATGGGAAGAATAACTTTCCAAGCAAGGTCACCAATCGAAAAGATCTTGGTTTTCACTCTTTTATTATAGGATTTTTCCACTCTTTCTTTCTGTCTTTTTAAAAACTCTAGCGCATTTAGCCTTTCTTCGTCTAAATCCACCAACTCATCTATCATCATATTCCAATATGAGTCTGATGGAATTTCATGATGTGTTTGGACTCTTATCGACTGTAAATATATCTCGACCGGCAGAAATGCATCATGGCCATATGTTAATCGAAAAGGCGTAGTATTTGTAGCTTCTTTAGGAGAGGTTCGACAGGCCCACAAAATTTGGTCCAAAGTTTTGTGCCAATTCTTTGGCTTCCTTCCCGCATACTTCTATATCAAACCAATTATAACCTTATTTGCTGCTTCGACTTGTCCATTGGCTTAAGCATAGTAAGGCGTTGATGTGAGAATTTTGAACCCCGTTTCATTCGCAAAAGCTTGCATATTTTTACCAGTGAAAACAGATCCTTGATCCGTTGCTATAGTCTCTGGGATCCCAAACCTATAGATGATGTGTTTTTGAATAAATTCGATCACAACTTCTTGATCCACATTTACTAAAGGTATGGCTTCGATCCATTTTGGGAAATAATCGAAACCCACCAAAATAAACTTATAATTTTTTGATGATGCTGGTCGAATTTCTCCAATCAAATCTAAAGCCCAACCCCTAAAGGGCCATGGTTTGACTATGGAGTGTAATTCGCTTGCAGGCACATGTTGTATTCCTACATGCACTTGGCATTCTTGATAGCCTTTAGCGAATTCACTACAATCTTTTACCATGGTAGGCCAATACATGCCTTTTCGAAACAAGAGCCATTTTATTTTGTGGCCTACCTGATGTGCCCCACATGCCCCGCCATGGACAGTCGAAAGGGCTAAATATGCTTCAGATTCTGTTAGGCACTTAAGCAAAACTCCTTCAGGAGTCTTTTTAAACAACTCGTTACCCAAAAGAACATAGCTCAAAGCACGATACCTGGTTTTCCGTTCAACTAATCCTGTCGGATTTTGTAGATACTCCATTATGGGCTTCCTCCAGTCTTCACTTGTCGAACTATTTATGTTAAAAATTTCTAAATTTTCTTCGTCAGCGTATCCTAGATTTATTTTCTCCAAATCTGATGGGGATAATCTGGCTGACACGACTCTTCCTCTAACCTCAATGGCTTTTTTCAAACTCTCCTTTAATATTTTGTAGCTAGAAGCAATTTGTGCTAAGTCATTTGCCTCCTGGTTTTCTATTCGAGGAATATGTCGAATCATTACCATATCGAATCTTTTTAAGAGTCGATTGGCTATTACAAAGTACATGATCAAGTTTTCTTTGACACATTTATACTCCTTTGTTATTTGCTTTATGACTAACTCAGAGTCGCCCATTATTTTGACTCGAGTTGCCCCCAATTCCAATAAAATTTCAAGTCTGGCTACTAAAGCCTCATATTCTGCCTCGTTATTTGAATATAGTCCTTCGACTTTGTACTTGAATTTTGTTGGAATTTTGTTAGGATAAATAATTAAAACTCCTATACCAGTTCCATTTTTATGACTAGAGCTGTCGAAGTATAACTTCCACGGTTCTAGTTCAATGTAGTCCAAAGACTTTTCATTTATAGCATGGTCGACTATGAAATCAGCCACTACTTGTCGTTTGGCCATTTTTAGAGGTAAGTATGTCAAAAAATACTCAGTTAATGCTAACGCCCACTTTCCAATTCGACTATGCAAAATTGGTTTGGATAACATGTATTTTATAACATCGAAATGAGAATAAATGAAAACATCCACTGGTTTTATATAGTGCTTCAATTTCATACATGAAAAGTATAAACATAAACACAATTTTTCGACCACACTATATCTAGTTTCCGCATCGTTCAAGACCCTACTAAGGTAATAAATGGCTCTTTCGACACCATTCTCATCCTCTTGAGCCAACATGCTCCCTAATGTCTTGTCCGACGCAGCTATGTACAACCTCGTACTCCTACTTCTACAAGGTGAAATCAAAATTGGAGGATGCGTCAAGTACTCCTTGATCTTGTCGAAGGCATCCTGCTGCTCTTGCCCTCATTCGAAGTCTTCTTTATTTAGTCGAAGTAGAGGGGAGAAGGCTTGCGTCTTTCCACTAAGGTTGGAGATGAACCTTCTGAGAAAGTTGATCTTGCCAAGTAGAGACTGCAATTCCTTCTTTGTAGATGGCGTTTTCGCCTCCATTATTGACTTGGCTTTGTTTTGATTTATTTCGATCCCTTTCTTATGGATCACAAAACCTAGGATGTCTCCCGCCTGCACACCAAATGCACATTTGAGAGGATTCATTTTTAAACCAAACTTCCTCATCCTTTCAAAGAACTGTTGAAGATGGTCAATATGACTTTTTCCTGAAACAGACTTAATAACAATATCGTCAACATAAATCTGCATGAAAGTCTCAATGAAATCATGAAAAATCGAATTCATTGCTCGCTGGTATGTTGCCCCAGCATTCTTTAAGCCAAAAGGTATCACCACCCATTCGTAGGTGCCTAGGCTCCAGGGCATCAAAATTTTGTTTTAGGAACATCTTCCTCATCAATAAAAATTTGATTATAGCCAGAGTATCCATCAAGCGTACTTAGGTACTCATGGCCTGCGGCAGAATCGACAAGCATTTCCGCCACTGGCATAGGATATTCATCCTTTGGGGTAGCAGAATTCAAATCTCGAAAATCAATGCATACCCTTAGTTTTCCATTTTTCTTTATCACTGGAACTATATTGGCAATCCATTCGACATACCTGGTCGTGCGGATGAACTTGCATCTGAAGAGCCTTTTGACTTCTTCTTTAATCTTTGAAAGGATCTCTGGTGCGAATCTCCTTGGAGTTTGCTTAACAGGTCTTGTCCCAGGCTTTATTGGCAATCTTAATTCGACCAAATTCATATCCAGACTGGGCATTTCATCATAGTCCCATGTGAAACAATCCTTAAATTCCTTCAGCAACTGGACTATTTCGACCTTGAGTTGGGGGCCCACTTTCGCACTGATGTAGGTTAGTCTTTTTTCTGCCCCAACCCCAAATTGATTTCTTCGAGTGAATCATGTGCCTTCATCTTGATGTTTGTTGCTAATGGATCCTTCTCAAAGCCCAAAGGCTCATCATCATAAATTGCGTCGAGCCTCTAGTTTTGCCATTCTCCCAAATCTTTGTCAGGTGGATCTGGGTCAAAGTCCTTTCCGGGACCTTGTTGATCTGCTTCGATCTCATTGGCTTCGACAGCCATATACTTTACTTCGGCCTCTAAGGCCGCTTTGAGTTTGTTCTCAGCTATATAAGCCGCAATCTTTTCGAGAACTAGTGACTCGCTCATCGTCACTAAATTCGCTGCCCCAGCCAGTTGGCTGGATGTGTGAGCTTCCAAAAATATAATTTTCTTCGCCAACTAGCTCTCTATCCCATTGAAAGTTGCAGGACTACAAGGAGCGATATGAGCCAGATTTATGTCGAAGCTTCACCTGTCAACCTGGTTTACTTCAGCCAAAAAGTAACTCTGGTCAGCTTCTATATTCTCGACGATTCCGTCAGCACGCCATATTGTTATTCTTTGGTGCATCAACAAAGGGACGACACCTATGCTGTGTATCCATTCCTTGCCTAACAGCAGGTTGTAATTTACCTTTGAGGCAATTACCATAAACATTGTCGGCCTGGTGATGGTTCCGACTGTTAGATCCACTTGTATTACACCCATGGTGGTTCCCACTTTACCCTTGTAATTTGACAACACCATGTTATGAGGTTTGGTTTCGGAATCATCATTTCCAATCTTTTTAAGCATGTAATGCGGCATCAGATTGACTGCCGCTCCTCCATCAACCAAAATCTTGTTTACCCCTATGTTGCCCACCTTTCCTTTTATGAACAGGGGTTTCAAGTGACTCCTCATCGAATCATCTGGTCTTTCAAAAAATGCGTTTTGCTCTTCCACGCATCCATTGTTCATAATATAATAACAAACAGGCTTGTGTCTGGCCGTTTCGACCTCCATGGTCTCTTCCTCATCTTCAACTTCCATTATCTGGTCATACTCCCTGGGGAGTACCGACACAACGTTACAAATTACGTAGAAAGATGCTTCCGACTTTGAGTTAAAATCATATGTCATTTCATCATCTCTAGTTACATCCTCTTTTGAGGACACTTGTTCTGGAGCAACGAATGTCTCTTTATCCTTTGATTCCTCTTTCTGATTTGAGGCTTGAATGTTGCTGTTAGTTTCTGGTTTGGCTGTTCCTGCAGCCTCTCTCTCTACTTTCTTTCGACGCTGATACCTCTTCCATTGTGATTTTGTCATGGGGTTCTTACCCTTGTAGTTTTCAGATGGGTAAGTCATCCTCTTAGGTTTTAGGACTTCTTTCCTACCTGACAAGGAAGATCCTCTTTGTACTTCGAAGTCTTTCCATTTCCCTTGGCCTTGGGCTTGTCGGATTGGGTTGACCCATTTGTCATCTGGAGCCTTATTTGTAGGCTTGAGTGTATTTGGGTATCTCCCTCCCAACTTCTTCCTGTTGTGGTCTCCTCTTATGGAGTCGAATCTTTCTCCTCCTGCAGGTTGAAAAGACTTCTAATTTCCCCTTCTTTTTGCTCTCTCCACTCCTTCCAGGTTTTGTGCTACCTTTTTGTCGAAGACGGCACTACAACGAGGATAAAGCATTACTTCAGACCTCTTTCTTTGGCATCTATGGATGAAGTCTGCCAGGTTTTCCTCTTCTTTGGGGTATGCTATTTTGTGGTACTCCTCACGTCGACGTTCTTCGTCAACTTGCATCGAAACATTCTGAGACACCTCCACCATGTTCACATTGGCAGCTGACTCCATTGTAATGCTTAATTTATTTAACTTCAAACTGAGGCCTTCATTGACCTCGTGTTCCTTCTTGATACGGTTGAAACCTTCAGTGGCTTCCTTTGTCGGTACCTTTGGAGGCAAACCCTTGGTAACCTGTTGGTTGATGAATCCGACAGAATTCTCCTTTGGATGCTTCATGGTTCTCCGAAGGAGGCCAACAGTAGCCTGTTTGTAGGAACCCTCAGTAATCCCTTTGTTAACTTGGATGAAACCATCAGTGGTTCCGTTATTGATTTGGACGAAACCATCAGTAGTTTCGTTGTTGACTTTGGCGAAACCCTCAGTGGTTTCGTTGTTGATTTTGACGCTATCAGTGGCCTCAGCAATGTAATTCTCTATAATTTTTCCGTCAAGGTCTTCAGTAACCTTAACCATCACAGCCTTGTTTACGAAGTCATTAGTAACTTCCACCATATTCACATTATTGTCGAAGCCATCAGCAACCTCGATCATATTCATGTTGTCGTCGAAGCCCTCAGCAACTTCGACCATGTTCACCATGGATGGCTCAGCGTAGTGGGCCTCCACCACTTGCAAAGGGTTCGAATCGATCTTCATCTGTGGCTTTGACTTGTCGCTGAATTTGAGCCTTCCATCTCTGATTGCATTCTGCACTAGATCCCCGAAAAGGAAACATTGAGGCATTTTATGACCCAAAAAATTATGGTATTTACAAAAACCTTTCTTTTTCTGCTGTTCTATAGGAGGCATTTTAGCACCAGGTGGTACTATCATTTGCCCATCCTTAACTAACAGATCAAATATTTCGTCACACTTAGTGACGTCGAACGTATAAGTCCTCTTAGGGAACTTTTCGTTCTTTTCCGATTTGACTGGGTTTTTCCCATTTGATGGAGCCAATACTTTGCAAGCATATGGCGGCCCCTATTTTAATTCCGCCAAATCAACCTCTTGTTCATCGAAATTTGATGATTCTTCCCCTTCATCCTCCTCACAAACTCCGACATATGCTACCCTTTCTTTTTTATTCTTTTTAGCCCTAGCTTTTTCGGCTTTTAGTCGTTCGACCTGTCTAACCCTATCAGCCAATTGGGCCATATCTCTTAAGTACTGGGTATCTAATTTCTTTCTAATTGAGTAGTCGAGGCCACCAGCAGCCATTTCGACTAACTCATGTTAAGGCACCTGCGTAAAACACCATGCCTTGAGCAACCTAAATCTATTCAGGTAGTCATCAATTGGCTCTGAGAATTTTCTCTTGACGCTAGCCAATTCCTTCAAACTTATCTTTGTTTGTCCCATGTAGAATTTTTCATGGAACAATCTCTCCAATTGGGTCCAGGTATGTATCGAATTTACAGGTAAGGTGGTAAACCAAGTAAAAGCGTTTTTTTGTTAGCAAACTTGGGAAATATTTTATTTTCAAATTTTCATTATTCGCTATTTCGCCCGCTTCAATCAAATACCGTGCCACATGTTCAATCGTCGACTCACTAGTATCCCCTAAAAATTTTGTAAACTTTGGAACCTTCCATCTTGGGGGTAAATCTTACTGCAAAATATATTTCGCCCGCCTCTGAAGGCCCACATCCATTTCGAACCATAATCCTTTCGACCATGGCTGCCAAATTATTTTCTGCTGGCATATCATTGCAACGCATTTGTTGTATAACATTATCAGCATTTTGGTTTCTATTAACTAGTACTACCCTTGGTTCCTGTTGAATAGGGATTTCGACTCCTGGCAGTTCGACTACTCCTCCTTGGTTCAACACGTTCGCCTGAGGGATATTTGGTTGTCTTTGATTTATAGTAGGTTCTTCTTCGACGGCTACCCCTGGATTCTGAATTACACGTTCCCTTTGGGGAGGTTGAGGGACACCAAAGAAATCGGCAATACGCGCAATCTGTGCTGCCAATTGTTGGTTTGTTTGTGTAGTATTTTGAATCAAAGGTTTAAAAATAACCCCCATTTGTTGGGTTAGCATATGAACCATATCATGGTTGCTTTTGTCGATTTGTTGCCTAATTACTTGTGCAGAATTATTAGTAATGTTTGGCATATATGTTTGATATCCCGTTCCTAAAGGTTGGCTAATCCTACCCATATTATTTACACCAGAATCGGGTCCTTGTAAAGGCGAAGTTACGTTTACCATTGGATACGTAAATACTGACGATGCATTGTGTAAACTTGCCATTACGGATGTTGGCATTCCATATGGTTGTTCTCGATTTAGTTGAGGCATGGAAAAACCAGACATAAAAGGCCTATACATATTCCCTGAAGGAGGAGGGGTCATTTGAGGAATTTGGGGTCCCATGGTAGAGAAACTAGGCGCACTCTGAGGAATTGAATGTGCTGGTGTCGAACCCGCTGTTGATGGTATGGCCTCTGATACTGGTATTGAGGTCGTACTGCCCTTAGTCGAAGGAATATGGGGTGGTACTCCATCATTTGTGTAATTCTGATTGTTTGGCGGATTTGGATTCGCCATTCTCCTTACTTGTCTTCTTCTAAGTCTTTCTTCGTTATTTATGGCTATCTTACCACTCCTTAATCTCATACAACGAAGTGAAGAAGGTTTCGTAAGATTATTGTAAGAATAAAGGTTTTAAATTGTCAATAGCACAATATCCCACTGGGCGTGCCAATTTGTTTGCTTTGAAAATTAGCAAACAACCGCTCGTCTCCTAATTTGTGAAAATTAGTTTACTTGTAGGATCGACCATACAAATCCTAGGATAATGTGCTTTAATGATCTTGACAATTTATATGAAAATAAAACTTTTGTTCATTATGTTCATCATCATTTTCATAAACTGATATGATTTGAATAAAAATGATAAAGTTTTGTTCTTAAAAAGAAATAACAAAAAATGTAACAAAAAGTGAAGAAATGAAATTGCAGAAATGTAAAGGTAAATTGCAAATAAATAACTTAAAACTTCATTGAAATGTAAAGAATGAAACTGGTGTTTTTCCAAACGTGCATTTTCTCAATGATAACTCTTTCTCTCACACGGGTACTTTGAGTATTTTTTAGTAACTTGTACAAATTTTGAACACACACAGAAATCTAACACTATGACTCCCTATTTATATACAGTCGAAATAACCGCCAACAACGGCCAATTCTCCTAATGGCGACAAATGGCATCCTACATGCTTTCACCTCTTAGATGCATTCCACGCGTCTTGCTTTCAAAACAAATTTCCCTCCTGGATTTAAATTTCAAAATATCCGTCGAAGAAAGGTTTTCATAACATTATGTCGAAATAACTCTAATACTTAGAAAAAATTTCCAGCTCTTCCATTCCAATTTTAACCCTTATTTTCGACTGACCTTCTTTCACCAGAAATGAACTGCTGTCGAAATGTTCTGGCAAATCTTAAACTCTTATCTCCTGAACAAAATCCAGGCGTCGAAATTAGGAGCCTACACAATGTTGGCATTTCCATACAGGGTCCCCAATGTCAGAATAAACTGGAAATGATTAAAATAGTTAAACTAACATGAGCACACCATTTAGCTTTGCCATATAATGATATATAACCATTGTGGAATTGTGTTATAAATAATGGAACGTGTCGGATAAAGTGTATACCTTGAGTGTAAGAACTTCCTAATGGAAGAGAGTTTAGGTCTTCATCATCTTCTGAGCTGTTCTCAAAGTCTTCTCCAGCTTCAGAATTTTGGGATTGTCAGTATCAAACGTTGCCGGAGTCCTAATATTGGGAGGCTAAGGAGATTGTGTTCCTTCCAAAAAAGAAGATGTAGTCTGTAGAGTCCTCTGTTCTGGCTCAATTATACCGGTGATATGAAGAGGTGTGAAAGTGTTGAAGACGTTGATGGGATTTATCCTTGATAGAATTGGAATTCTTGTCCTATTAAAAGTGTTTCTTTCGCAGTGATGACGATCAGATGAATTAGTATGTAGTGTATTTGATATATTGGTAGAAAATGGTGTAATTTGTTAAGTACGACTGGTTGAGCCAGGAGTGAAATTTTTTGAAGAGGTATCATATGGATTTACATTCTCCTTGTTGCAAGGTAGTTGAATGTTTCTTTTGTTCAATGGACAAAGCTTTCTTCTTTTTTTTGGAGTTGCAGCAGGTGTGTCATTGTTGTTAGTTAGTGATTTTTCCATTTGATAAATTTGAGTATCTGTTGGAGTAAATTGCAAATGAATATAATGAGAAATCATTGAAAAAATGTAGACGTTAATTGTTTGATGAAGTAATGCTTCATGTGTAGAAAACAAAATGTAGAATAAGCATTACCTCTACTTGAGATTGTCTTCTAATATTAGCTAAGAGGAACATGGTGATTGAAAATGCAAATGTAGAGCTGTGAATGTTGAGTTTCTGCATATGAAGAGAATACGAAATTGGGTGTGACTCATTTAGTAATGGAACAAACGTTATAATGGTGAATACTTACAGTTTAAAAATGTATTTTCCCAATACATGGCTCGTTTGGTATGAAACGGTGGAATTAAAAAGTGTTTACCTTGTAACATTGATAAGTACATGGTGTGGTAATTGAAAGAAGTAATAAAATAGTTACAATAAAAAATTATTTTGAGTTGAAAAAGGAAAACAACCATTGTCAGTAGCAAACTGTGTTGGGAGATGTGTGGTATTATTAGAAGGATTTAAAGTGTATAAAGTATTATTTAAAAAATAGCTGAAGTGATGTGTTATGTAGACAATACGTAGTAAAGGAGAATTGGCAGTGTAGAGGTCAAGTCCCACTATAGGTTATGCTTAAAAAAATAGTAGTGGCCATACTATAAACCTAGCCAAATATGTGGGATTACGGAAAACTAATGGGGTATAGTATAATATAATTTATTTAGTTAATGTTTTACACAAATTTGGTTGGAAAGGTTGCATTGTATTGTTTATTTATGTTTAGAATGGTCACTTTGTTTGGTTCGAACGAATACGTTGGTGCTGCATGGTTATTTAGTGGCATCAAAAATATTGAGCCAACACTATTTGGTAAATACTTTGAAGTACAAAATATCTTAATAATTGAATTAAAGATTCACAACAAAATGGATAGACAAAAGCATTGTTTTTACATCAGGACATAACACTACAAAATCAAATTAGATGGTTGATGCTTATAAAACTTCCAAAGTATCATGTTGTTTCTACAAAACAGCCAATTGACTACATTATACAACATCAGCAGACATCAATGCATCAGTTTTCCCACTTTCAAAGCTTCACTTTTACAATTTGATAAGCTTCTTTAGTTTGGTGGTGGAATTTTCACAGTTTTCTAATTCCTTTGAAGTTGTAGATGTAGTTGAAACAAATTTAGCCACCCTCTTTGACGTCATAATAGGTGTAACCGGATCCGGAGTATTGTTGGAGGTAACATCAATTTCCTGAATTTCATATTTAAGATATGTTACGAATTTGATATAAACAAAATGAAAAATGAATTACAATATATTAAATGAATGAGATGATATGTAAAGTTACAGCTACTAATTCCCAGTTTCCTATTGGGATTGCCTCATCAACGCTTTCGTTAATCTACAAACAAAGAAAAAAACAATCTATAATAATGAAAAACAACAATGAATATATCCCAAAATGAAGAAAAGATATAATATTGAGACATAAATAAACCTGCAACACGTCATCTGTAACGAGAGACATTGAAGTTGTCTAATTGGGAAAGCAAAAACAATACGTTAGTTGATATTCAGTTTGTAGAAATGCAGAAGAAATAGATTACAATAGAATTGTTATACCAATTCTGGAGCTATAGACCCTGAAACTTGTTTCATGACAGTTTCATCCTAATATATAGAGACACATGATGCATTTGCCCATGAGGGTTGCCACTTCACCTTGAATGCCAGCTTCACACCAACCAAAGCATCAAGTGATAAAGGATATTCAAGAGGGTCCGTGACTCCATCCTAATTGGAAAGGGGCAAGTAAAATAAAAGTATTTCGACATTCCATCATAATTATGTATGTAAATATCGCAAGATGTAGTGATACCTTAATCATGTTGTTGTGCATTTGATCTGCAGATAGTTCCAAGAGTAGTGATACCTTACGCAAGTACTTTAGGTCCATATACCACGATTAATTAGTGATGTTTAAAACAATAAACGAAATGATAGTAGGACCTGAAAAGCTGAGTCTTGGTATTATGGTCGGCACCATAAATGTAAGGTGGTTTATCTCCCTTGGCAACCCTTGGACATTCATGACATTCCTGGTAATACCACTCTCTTGGGATGCTCTTAGTTTGTCAGTCATTGCTACAGTTACACATTGAGTGATCTATTAGGAATGAAATTGCATAAATTTGCCACACACAAGAGTATAAGAAATCCACAGTAAAAAAATGGTCAGTGGTAATGAGGACATAATAATAGTTCTTATATCTTTAAGTTGTATAATCTAAGCCATAGGTAGTACCACAACCTTATAAATGAATTTGTCATAAGGTGTAAGCTGAGAACTTGCTGATGTCTGAGACCGGTTATGTGATTGTGTTGTTAAATTTTGACATGACCCCTGATTGCCTTCTATTTTTAGAATCCTATGGTTAATAATAGATAAAATTGAAAGACCTTCATTTAAGGAAATGTAAACCATATTTAAATTCAGAAATAAATAATGTATAGTGCACGCAAGAACGGAGGACCATTTTAGGAAATCCTTAATGTCAGGTGAGTCATCATTGATGTGCAGCTTGGTTACATTGAACGTGTTTGAAACACATAAAGGATACTTTCCTACAGGGTAATGAAATAACAAATCAAATGTGCTGATAATGTTGAATTTTATGCGCAATTAAATCGATAACAAAATTATTGTGTATCTTCCTATTTCACTTTTGCAAATTGTAAAATGATGATTGTTGGTAAAGAAGTGTCTTTCCTTTTTTGAATGTAGTCATGGAACTGCAAAGCATATCCTTCCCACAATGTACAATGAATTGTGTTGTTACAACAAATATATAAAAGATTATGGTTACAAATAAATTAAAATTGTAAAGACAAAACAATAAAAGCAATAATGGTGAAGTAGTTTTGTAGACAAACCCAAAGTCCTTCAAGACCAAATTAATTTGTTTTTTTTTTGCTGCCACTTTGTAATTGTGTGTAACCAATCTCTGTCACCATCCCAATAACGTCTACAACATTCAATTTTATAAACAAAACAAACGTTATAACACAATAAGACAACATCATATAACTTAATGGATTATTATTAGTCAAACATATACGTATAAATAGACCTATTAAAACATCTCTTTTTCACTTTCCACATATAATATCTACAAACGGTGTGAACTTCATGTTTTGGGGAGGTATCACTTGCTTATTTTTGTCGCAAACAGAAGTATCACCAGTGAACACCAACACATATTTGTGGTCGGATGGCTTGAATAAAAGTTCCTTCAACATCACTTGGAAATTTGCAATGGTATAAGTGTTATTCACGGCTAAGACAGAATCAAACAATTGTTTATACATTGTTGGGACTTTCACACGAATATCCGAACCTTGAAAGGTTAATAAACCATTGTTGAAGTAGATTTGAGGAATTCATGAAACATACAAATAATATGATTGTAAAACCAGAATATAAGCAATAACAAAAACATAATTATGTGCAGTAAAAATAGAACATTTAATGGGATCTTTACAAACCAACTACCATAATAACAAACCAAAGTGAGCATAGATGCAGAAAAATTACCTTCTTATCAACCACAATCATCTTAAAATGTTCCTTATTCTTTGAAACAACACTCCATTTGTGATGGATTCTCACTGCCATCTTCCAAATCTCTTTACAATCGTTGATAACTTTAACCATTGAAAAAGGTCTTGCCATCTTTGTTCTTGATGTCCGGTAAAGTTGTGATTTTTTGCAGGGGGTGGTTGGTACCAGAAAGAGTTTTGCACAATCTTTTCACAGCAAATGTGTTTTTTCTGTGAAGAAACTAAAGTAAGACGCGTCTTACATTCATTTCCCTTTGATCAATGCTTTTCTGTTTTGGAAGAAACACTTCAGACCTATGTGGTTTATGACCAGCAGCAGACTTGAGAGTTGTTCCCGTCTTTCACAATCCCTTTACGCCAAACTCCTGTTTCCTTACTGTTTCTAACTTTTTCTTACAATTCAGTTTCCTTTCGGCCAGCACACAGGTTATTTTAGTGGAAACATTGTGGTTAAGATTTAACTACCCTATAATATAGTTCAATTTGGTTCATTTTAGACACATTTTGCCCCTAACTGTGTGTGTTGGCAGCAACTTAGCAAATGTTAAAAAAGTGTTTACCAGAACATTGTAAGTTCTTATATTATAGATTAATTGATCTAGCCCCACTTAGATTTTCATGGTGGTTGAACACTTGAACTATAAAAGTGTTGAAAAAGAACACACTCATTATATTCTGTTCAGAAAAGAACTGTCCTTGATTTCCGATCCTTCCTTTCCATTTATTTTTAGTAAAAGTTAGACCAATAAATTTGAGAGCTCCAACATAATTTAAAAAATAGATTTAAATTTAAAAAATATATATTAAATTTAATCGTATAGTGCTAATCCATTGTAAAATTAATTACATAACATGAGCTGTAGGAATTAAGAAACAAAATACAAAAACAAGGATGGATCAATATTTTAGTTAAAGAAAGAAAAGGTGAGTCTAGTGTGAACACTTGACTTTGATCTTTGATCTGTTATCCCTTTGTTGTAAGTTGAGTCTAGTGTGAACACTTGACTTTGATCTGTGATCTCTTTGTTGTTTCTTTGGTACAAACTTATATAGAAAAAACAAGGAAGTAGTTCACCATTCAAAATCTACATTTGTAAAAAATAAATACATTTGTGTAATTTTTTGTTTTCTAATATGTTTTTTTAATAAAAAGACTTCTCTATTTTCACATAAATAAGCAAAAATTATTTCAACCCTGCGGTCACAACTAGAACTGGTAAAATGAAAAATCTCATATGGACCGTCTTGAAAAGTCCAATAAAAATAAGACTTGGACATTATAATTGGAGTTTGAATTTCATAAGGATTTTTTTACTCTTAGGTCTAGTCCATATGGACCACATATAGCTTGTTTATCCCGCATAACTATTTTTTTTAATAATTAACCTAATATTTAGGTTGTTTGACTCAAAAATCATGCATTGAGTTATCATGCTCCACTAAAGTTAGAGGATTTCTTATTACACCACCATTGTTTCTTAGGCACCAACTGAATTTCCGGTTTTGCCTCCTGATTCCGGATGTGCACATCCGGACGCACCAATTTTTTTAAAAACGTATATTCTTTTCGGAAGTGCACATCCGGAAACTTTCCTGATCTGCAGATCCGGAAAAAGACAGAACATTATTTTTTTTTTAAAAATCAGTTTTTTTGTTTGGTCGCATATGTTAATAAATCGTCGCAATTTAATATACATTTGAAGACATCCATATATATAATAAATCTCTGTCAAAATACAGCGCATACATATAATATAAATATAATACATCAAACAAAAAACTACTGCGTATGGCGAAGGATCTGTCCTGGCTCCCGTGCTCCTCTGCCCCTACCCGCCATCCTGGACCGATGTCTGCGGTACTGAAGTGCCCCCTGAGCAATCGCAATAATCCTGTCCACGGCAACTCTGGCACCAGAGCCCTCAGGGAGGTGACGATATCAACATAATAGGCGCTGGTGTCCACAAACACCTGCGTGCCCAGCAAAAATAAGTAGTAGCATCTCAGGGCACGCGTCCTGTGGATCGCCACCTCAGCTGGATCACTGTCTGCCCGTCCTGCCTCTGCAAGCGCCTCAGTAAATCTACCCATCAGAAACGAGAACCGGACGTGTGCGCCCCTCAACTGGTGCACCTCCGCATGTGCCTTCTCTGGGCTAGCACCAAGCTCTGTAACCAGCAACTCTATGTCGTCCGCCTTCGTCATCCTACCGTGATGGAGAAGGGTACCGGTGATCGGTAGATGTAAGAGGCACGAGATGTCGTCCAGCGTGATCGTGATCTCGCCGTACGGTAGATGGAATGAGGATGTCTCAGGGTGCCATCTCTCAACAAATGCCATCAGGATACCGTACTGGATCTGGGGATACCCAATCCTAGACAAGCCTCCAAGACCAGACTGCGCAAGTGCAGACGTGAACCACTCAGCCTTTGGCAGCATCTCAATCGTGTCCATAACCTTACCCCCATGGTTATAGAACTTCTGTGAAGCCTTATCCTGAAAATTTCCAAATAAAACAATGTTACAAATGAACATATTTTCAACGAATACAATTCTATAAATAAACCGAGAAAGGTTACCTGTCCTAGCCAGACAAATCTGGCCGTATGCTCAGAGTACCCCGCGAGTAGGGACATATCAGACGGTCCCCCGGGGTAACCGCCCAGCTCATCGAAATCGTCATCAGCGTCAACACCCTCATGTGCTGGGTGATCACCCTTTGGAACAGGAACAGAAACAGGGGAACGAGGAGGAGTAGCTGATGGAGCTGGAGTCTCCCGACGACGCCTGCGTGCAGGCTGGGACCCTGATGAACTAGCAGTAGAATCCCGACGCCTCCGAGATGTAGAATCGGCGGCTGACGAGGGAGTGACCTGAACCTGTGATGTGGATGGCTGTGGTGTAGGATGTCCCTCAGCTGTAGGGGCTACCACAACTCCCTCTGCGCCGGAAGCCTCGGCTGTAGACTGCAACCGCTCACGTCGGACAGATGCGTGCTGAGCTGTCCGTCCATGTATGGTACGATCGTCTCTGTCAGCCATCTAATCTGCAAAGCATAATAAATAAATTAAATTTTTATTAAAAATAATTAAACAAAAACAAAAAAACAAGGAAAATTAAAAAAGAAAATAAAAAAGTAGTCTTCCGGATGTGCACATCCGGAAGTATTCAGCATTTTTAACGTTACGTGTTACCGGATGTGCACATCCGGAAGTATTCAGCATTTTAACGTTAGGTGTTACCGGATGTGCACATCCGGAAGGAAGTAGAACTTTGAACGTTGGGTATTTCCGGATCTGTACATCCGGTACGTATTTTGAAGGTTTAAAACGCCAGCCATGGCCACTGTCCCAACCAGAAGGGCATTTTTATGCCCTGATGATCTGTTTGAAGCAGTAAAAATGACCTACATTGTCTCTAACCTATGTTATTCATACAACCTAACAATTTCTACACCTAAATGTCTACTCTAAATCAATTACTCGAAAATTACTCCGAAACTCTAAAATTTAAAAACTTACCGATTAAAATGTGATACGGAGGATTTGGAATGTGTTGATCATTGTAGCAGTTGCTCTGCGCAGAACTCGAGTGGAAAAACTCGGGATTTGTGGGAATGAGAAATTGAGAGTTTGAGAGAATTTGTAAGGTTTTGGAAATGAAAATGTGAATAATGAGGGGGGAGAAGGTCTGACGTGAATTAATGAGAAATTCTTCCGGATGTGCACATCAGAATTATTTCCGGATATGTACATCCGGAAAATCTATGCGTTTTTTAAAGATTTGGTGCGTCCGGATGTGCACATCCGGAATAGAGGGGTAAAAAAATAATTTCACGTGGTGCCTAAGAAACTTGGGTGGTGCATTAAGAAACCCTCTAACTTTATCTCTTATATTATATTCAAATTTTTTGAGTTAAATATTATATATTTAATATAATAAAATTAATACTTAATTATTTTATATTTCACATCAAAACTTTCTCTATGCTATTAATGTGTGTTATGTTGATTATTTGTATATAATTTTAAACAATTTAAAATTTGCATTCTTTCTAAAAATAAGTTAAATTAGTTTTAAAATATGATGCAGTATTTATAAATATATTATACCTAAAGTAATATAATTTATATAATAAATGTTATATAATTTTAAAGTTTTTTTAATAAAAATAATAAATAAATAATCTATTTAGAGCAGGATGGCCTGTAATATGTTTAGGGCAAGGTTCACGTAGTATGTTTAAGTTCATATTGTGTTCGGGTTTTTTCAGTTCAATTCTAAAAAGTCTGAGACTAAGAAGGGCCGACCCGTTTTGACAACACTAAGCACACATCTCGCTGCACACATACCGAACCAACATGCCTTAAACACTAATGATGATTCTGATAATATTTCTTATTAGCAAAACCTTGTCCCTAAATCTGCCGAAAGCAATAAGTATTCTTAGTTGGAACTATCAAAGTTTGGAAGATCCAAAAGTTCTTTTGAGCCAAAATGACTTTGTTCGAGTCTATAACACAAAAATTCTCTTCATCATCAAAACTCTTGTCTACTCTAACAAAATCTCTAAATCTTATTTTAAACTTGATTAATTAATATTTCAGGTGTACTACTTGATTACTATTTGAGTCGATCACAATTATGTGTCCATGCTACTATGAGGTATTGTCCTCTTTGGATGTGAGAATTCTAATAGTTTTTCCCTTTAGTAAAGGTGTCTCTTTGAGTTGAGGATGAATGTTGTATATAAATTATCCTTTGTATTAATTTCTAAGTAATGTTAGACAATTTTAGCTATCCTAGAACAATTGTCTCCTAGTGGAGATCAAGAGGCACGATGCGAACTTTGAGTTCCCACAGATGCCGCCAATATTTCAGTCGACCTCAAGCCCGCGCCAGTGCGGCTATAGGGTATTTTTCTCTTCGAGTGTGAGAATTCCCACGACTTTGTCTTTTAAAAAAGATGTCTCATTGGGTTAAGGATGAGTGTTGCTTATAAACTACACTTAGCCTCGATTCCCAAGAAATGTGGAAATATTTTGGCCAGCCGAACATAATGGTCTCTATTTTAAGTCGGCCTCAGACCCAAAGATGGAAAGGCTTAACCACAATAAGGTCATTCCGAAGGAACATACACTAAGTTATCGAAGATTAAGTGGTCCCGCGGTCTAAAAGCCAACTCTCAATCTTCGTCTTCCAATGATTATTCCTCGTCTAATTTAATCGAAGGGTCCCCACTATTCCACATTGGTTGATCAGGTGGTTCTAACTATATTCAATATATAAATCTCTACTCGCACCAAGATCCATCTCATATACTCAATCTTTCACCCAAACCATTTTTCATTCATTCATTGACTTGAACGATGGAGTGTTAAGCTTGCAGATCCACCTCGTTTTGTCGTACCAAAAACTCACTCCACCGCACTTTAACCTAATCTCGCTTCATCATTAACTATTTTTGGTTCTTGAATGGAATAGTGGCACCGTCTATATGAAATGACTTCTGATTCTCATAATTTTGATGATAAGATCCTTTGGTTCCACGGTCACAAATCGTCACAATGATCTCGCTCGAAAAAAGATAATGGTGTTCAGTCCACCTGCGAAATTCACCATAAGTCCACGAACATTAAATTCATCCTCTTACCTCGTCGTCTCTTTAGTTGACAGTGGATCATCTAGCAAGGGAGAATTAAAATAAATATTCTACAGAAAACTCTTCAAAATTACTAGTGGAAACTAGAAGGTTTGGACAAGATAGGCCCACCCCTGGGGTTCTAAGATTGCGAGAAGGTGTCATACCCCAAAATTTGCCCTACCTTTTTCTCACTCTTCACCTGACTCTTGGTATATGGTTCACCTGCATGCCGTAGTATATATATATATATATATATATATATATATATATATATATATATATATATATATATATATATAATAGACTTTAAAAAATTACTTATAAGTATGTGAAATAAGCGAGTTGAACCTAACAAGATAAACCTAACGAGTTGAACCGAGATATTCGTGAACTTCTAACAAGTCGAGTTTGACCTGAAAAAAAAGTTCGTCATGAACTCGAACTCGGCCAATTTTTAACGAGTCGAGTTTGAGCTGAAAAAAAAAGTTCGTGATGAACTCGAACTCGACTAATTCTTAACGAGTCGAACTGAGCTAAGGCGAGTTCGACTCGACTCGACTCATTTCCAGCCCTACCTAGAGTTAACTTTTGTCAACTGTTGACGTTTTGGTCAAACAATTAACCTAAGTCAAGCTGACCATTCTAAACCCTAATCTACTTTTGCCTTCATCCTTACTAGGTCTTCTATCTTTATGCCTCCAAATTCTCCTAAGTTCATGCCCTCCATATCAAGCACCATAATGTCATGCCATGATTCCACACCAAGTTGCCTTGTTTCATGCTAAGCCAATACATTACCTTGCCAATCTCCATCCTACTAGTCCTGCAACAATGACACAGATATACTACAATCAGCACTCATACCATATGCACATTATCACAATCAAGACCAATAATTCCAAGTTATGAAACTCAAGCCATAAAAACTAAAACATGAATATGAATAATCATCAATCCTAACTTTCTAACTAAATGTCCATAAACTCCAAATTCTGATTATCTGATTACCAAATGACCAGCTGATTCATTCCCATAACATTGCCTCTAACTATTTTAGTAGCTGTTAAGAAATTCAAGCATAACTAATTCAAAATTAGTTCATTAACAATAAGATGGTCACTAACAGATCAAAATTATTAACATACCAATTTCAATTACAAACAGATCTATAACAATTCTAATGATCATCCAATAGTTAAGCATAGTTCATTTAACCAATAACTAATCTAACTATTATAACAATTCAACACAATATCTACAAACCATCCTACTGACACTGCTAACACCAAAGCAATTCACTCACACTAACCTCCTAACATAACTAAAACAATTACAATTAGAGCAAACTTTTTAGCACAACTACATAACCCAAACAATTCACAATTTCATTCTAAAATTCCAACATTCCTTCGAAAAATCATAAAAATACAAGTTATTGCTAACAGATTTCATAACATCAAAATTTTATAACAGTTCAATTCATTAACTAATTCTAACTTTTAAACAACAAACCAAACTAACCTAACTGTTTTCACTACACTAACTAACTTCAAATTAAATCCACTAACATAGCAATCCTAATTGGTCTAAAAATAACTCAGTCACGATTCAATCTAACTCACTAACATCACAACTATTCCCAAATGTCAAATAACAAACTTCTAAAAGAAAAATTAAGAAAGTTAACTTCTAACCAATTTCTTCATTGAATCCACTTAACTGTAACAGTGCCCTAACCCCTACAACATGCCCTAATTATTGCCCGATGGAGTTACACTAGAACCTCTATATAATCTACATTCCCTCTTCATTTATCTTCAACAATTCATTTTCTGCAAACTCAGAATTCATCTCTCTCTCTCTCTCTCTCTCTCTCTCTCTCTCTCTCTCTCTCTCTCTCCAACCACCTCACACCAAAGCTCAAAATTCTATAGACTAGATTTCAAAGAACAATAACAAGAAGAATTGATGCGAAGGAAAAAGGTTGAAAATTCGATCCACTTACCTTAGGTCTTCTTTATTCTCTGCACCTTCATCAGCTTCATCTTCAACAAGCTCCAAGGCAAATCTATGCCTTGTAGGTAGGTATCGAATCTTCACTCCTTTTGCTCTAATTCAGTTACCACGATGTAGCAGGGAGACGTACCAAACCCCTAAGGTTTGATTTCAGTTTGGACCTCCATCACTATTTAATTTCACTTTTTGTGACCTAGGGTTCTTAGTCCTCTTTATGTGATTTGGAGAACTTAGCAATAATTTATTAAAATCAATACTAGAAGTAGAAAGAGGAGTTCGAGAGAATGTGTTTGGTGGTGGTTGTGGTCCAAACAGAGTTATTCCACCGCCTCCGACGCGGCGGAGTGATTTCTGGTGACACGAGTTAGACAAGAGGGAGAGAGAGGTACAGGTTGCACAAAGGTGCAAATGGACATTGTTAAAGACTCTTCTCAATATCTTTCTCTGTGTTGGGCCTTGCTTAGTAATAGGCCCATGGATTTTTCTACTCCACGCCCTAATTTCCTAACACACCCCCTCCTGAATGCTTGTTGAACCACAACTAGCCACATTGGGCTTTTTGTATCATAAGCCCAGTGCCATTTCTTCATTGCACACCCCCTAGTCCATACACCCCTTGTAGTGTCAAATTTATTTTATTGTTTTAACTGTTTTTCCTGTTTTTCTTCTTTTTCATACATTTTTAGCACACAATGAAAATACATAGAAATACACATTAAAAAATGTTTTGATTCACATTTTAATTAAACTCATTTCAGGTAGAATTGAATTCCATTTAAAATTAATTAATGGCATGTTAGAGATTAGGATTAATTTTGATTAATTTCTGTTTTAATGCCATGTTTCTTTCATGATTTCATATGCTTAGTACTTGATTCTCAATATGATCATGGCCATTGATGAGTGGATCAAATTCATCCTTGACCAATTAATTGCACTTGATATTGGACTTTGTTTTAACTTTGTCCTGAACAATTTCCTAATCCCCTTAGAACTCATATTCAATGGAGTGATCATAAGTCTCTTGTTCACTTGATTGAATTGAGTCCTTTACACTTGCATCTGCCTTCAAGTCAAACTCAAGTTCAAGACTGCATACTCAAGACTTTGAAGACATAGAGGATATCAAGACCTTGATCATTGTTGAGCTTCAATCATTCAAGCGCACGGCCTTTTAAAAAAAAGACTCTTTTTTCAACAATTGTTAGTTATGATGCGAATTGTGCGCTATGAGCCTTGAGTAACGGAGACGAATGAGGGGTATTATCCCTACCCTTGTTCTGAGTATCTTAGAATACGGGACGTAGGCCCCAGTTATTCAAAGTATTCGCCTCCATTCATAAACTTCAGTGCAATTCAAATCAAGTAACTTTCAATCTCTTCCCCACAAACAACAGACAACAACACCATCCACAATACTTCTCTTTTGGACCAAACACTTCACTCTTTGAAATACATACACTCTTGAGGTTAATCACCTTTTTATATGGGTTAATCACCTCCTCATGGTTAAACACCAATCTCTAAACCAAACCCATTTTCATGCATTGCCTTATGAGCTCCGTGCTTAGGAAAACTTTCATACATTGCCCTGTGAACTTCATGCTCATGAAACCTTCACGCATTGCCTTATGAGCTTCGTGCTCATGAAGACCCTTTTCTTTTATTTTTCCTTGTAAATTTCGTGTTTAGGCAACTAATGCATGCCCTGTGAGCTCCATGCTCAGGAAAATCGTTCATGCCCTGTAAGTTTTGTGCTTAGGCAACCTCATATATGCCCTGTAAGCTTTGTGCTTAGGCAAGCACGCTTTTTCGTAGGTCTTGAAAAACCCTACAATTTTGCATTGGCTAATCACCATCTATTGGTTAACGCCACACACTTTGGTTCAGATACACTGCTCTATGGATTCAAACAACACACTCTTGGTCCAAACAATACTTTCATCATACTTCACAACAACTTCACTTTCACCATTTCACAAATCTTTCATAAACAAATAAAATTTTTCCTTTTAATTCAATTCAAGCAACTCTTTCTTTTATTTTTATCACACAGACCTTTTTCAAAACATTTTAATATTCTTTTCAAAAAAGAACTATTATAATATGTTCTTTAGTAGTCAAACTAAGAGCTTGGAGCATCTGAATAAGGATCAGATCAGCTAACGTCTACACACTTCTAGGACACGATTATAATTGTTCCCTAAAATCAACTGACACATACTTATTTTCTATGATGAACTATTGATCTCTGATTTTCTCATTGCACTGTGAGAATACGTAGGCACGAGGGTTTGAATCCTTAGTGAGCACACTAATTAAAAACTTCTTTTTCCCCTTAATCGTAAGTAACCTTTAGATAGTAACACCCATTCGCGCAAAGAACAATAAAAACAATTCTCGTTGAGTAAAACGGATGTGAGAGATGTTAATACATTCCCCTCGCATAACCGACTCCCTTACCCGTTTCTCTTTCCCTTAGGTTTTATCGATATTTTTCCTTTCCTTTTGGAATAAATAAAGTTCGGTGGCGACTCTATTGTATCTTCGAGCGTGCAATGCACTCGAGTATTTTTTGCGCCGCGACAGCTGGAGACTCTTCTGGGGATTTAATTGCTCCTGCAAGAGAGAGTTTATACTAGTTTTGTTTGATTACTTATTTGTTTGGGTGTTTATCTTTATTTCGTTACTTGCCCCATCTATATTTTATTCATCTCATCTTTATTACTTTAAATATTCATTATCTTCTGGATATCTTCTATATTCTCTATTGTGGGTTAGGTTTTGTGATGTTACATAAGAGAAAAGCTCTATACCCGAGCTTGAGTATACACATAGGATAGTATGTGGAAAGATATGTGTTGACCTACTTGGTATTATGCCTCGATTAGGTTCAACACGAGACGCCACACCTAGAGTAGATCCTTTTGGGAGCATCACTGTCTGATGAGCCATTCGTTCTAAGAAGAGGTATCTCAAAATGGGTCTATGACTCTAGGGACCTCCTTCTTTAAAGACTAGTACTTATCTGTGAGGGGATATGGGTTTTTGTAGGAAACCAAGACCCTACGTACCTTGATTATCATGTATACGTCAGACCTTTGAACTTGTATCATGAAGTATATACATATTATCTAGAATATGCTGAACCTTTGAATCAATGGATGTTGCATACATGTTGCATTTATTCCACATACAAATCATTTTAGCACGAGCATAATTTTAAGGGAATCCACAGTCTGTCACTCATAGTAGATCATTCAATTAAGGAGAAATTTGACAGAATAAACACTTACCAATACAAACTTAAGGAACCCAAACTTGATGAGTTGAAGAAGCTTGGTGCTATTTTGGTTGATGATCACATGGATGCCTTTAAGAAGACTTATGGAAATTTGTTAGGTATTCTGTTAAACTAGGAAGACACTTGCATGATTCTCACTTTTGCTCAGTTCTATAACCCTACTCTGCCCTGCTTTACTTTCCAAGATTTCTTTTTGGCTCCCACTTTGGAGGAGTTTTCTTACATCCTTCGTGTTCCAATCAAGGACCAATTTCCTTACATGAGTTTAGATGGTTTTTCAGAGTCTGCAGTGATTTATCAAGCTCTTCATCTCAAGAAGGAAGTGGTTGATTCTAACATTCGTACCAAAGGCAACACCAGAGGGTTTCCTTCAAAACTTTTGATTGAAAGGCCACCACCTTTTCTCATAGTGGAAGCTAGGATACTTTTTATGACATATTTTCTCTCCTCAACTATGGTTTGGTACTCTTCCCGAATGTTGAAGGCCTCATCGATAAAGCTGCTATAAACATCTTCCTCTCTAATAATCTGGTTTCCACGCTTATAGCTGATGTCTATTTCTCCTTCCATTGGAGAAAAAAAGAAGAAGGGTGGAATGATCAACTGTTGTGTTTCTTTGCTGTATAAGTGGTTCATGACCTACTTACTGAGGAAAGGACCTTTTGATGGTAATGTGGGAGCATTGAAGTGGTCTCAAAGGTTTATGTCTCTGAACGCCGAGAACATAGTGTGGTATAGTCGTGACTATGATGGAGTTAAACCCATATTTAGTTATGGCGAATTTCATAATATGCCTATCATTGGTACCAAATGAGGAATGATCAACTACAATCATGTTCTTTCACTACGTTAACTTGGGTATTCGCTGAAAGATAAACTTGAAGACAGACAGTTGGAAGAGTTTGTGGTAGCTGAAGGGGTTGATGATCCTGAGTTGCTGAAGATAATACGTTGTGCATGGGGAAAAGTCTATCTTATTGGGAAAAAGGAACTTGGAAAACAAAATTGCATTGCTTTGGAGCCTTATACTGATTGGGTCAAATCAAGAGTCAAAGTTGTCAAACTTCCCTACAATTGGGAATATTCTATGAGCCTCAAGCCTCATAGACCTTATGTTGTTTCTATCTCTGAAATTAACAAGCTCAAAGACACTATCAAGCTATTGGAAAAGGAGGACCCAAATCAACGATCCAACCTTGGTAGACTTACACAAGAGAAGGAAAACTTGAAGATTAACCTCAACTAGAAGAGAGAGCGTATGCTCAAAGCAATTGAAGTTGCTCAAGTCGAACATAACAAGTGAAGGAAATTTGTTGAAGCTCTTAAAGGGACTTATGTTGGCCTTTCTACGAAGAAGAAACAACATGCCAAGGCTTAACATCATGCTGACAAAATTGTTACTGTTCGGAACTAAACTCTGAAATCTCGTAAAGAGATGGAGGAAAACTATAAAGCCCAATTCGAAGAGCTTCAAGACCAAGTGAAAGTTTGCAAGTAACAGTTGAAGAAAGAACAAGGCAGTGTGATTCTGAAAAGGTTTTTGAAGAAATCAGAGGGTTAAAAATTCAAGCACATCAGAGTCAAGAAGTTTTTAATCACCTTAGTCAAAAGGTCTCTCATTGGGAACGACACAACAGTCATCTCGAAGTTCTCCTTGATCAGAAGGAAGTGTTTCTGTAAATCCTCTTGCATGGACCTAACGACACTCTATAGCACAATCTCCTCAATGATGCACAATATTGGAGGGAAAGACATGCACGCCTTGCCAAGTTTGCTGATGTTGAAAGCGTATAAGGTGGTGAAAGTTGTTTTATCGTCTCTACAGGGATCGTAGTGATATCACTTGTCGTTCTATAGTTCAAAGAGTTTTAAGTAGGGTTTTCAAAAGTTGTTTGTTTGGTATTATAAGTTGTCACAAGTTTTAGTAGCAAAGAGTAAATTCTAGATAGATGTTTGTTTAATAAGACATATTAAGAATAGATTTCATCAACCTAACTCGCATATATTCTCTTAATCAAGCACGTGAATTTTTTTCCGATTAATATAATTACGTACCATCTCAATATCATTTATATCTAAAGCAGTTTCGTGAGTATTATTGTATCTATCAATAGATGATGTCTCATGCTAACAATCAATACAATAATATTTAATATTGATACAAAGTAAATATCAACTCACAAATCTATGTCTAGAGTTTGTTCATTGACAGATGAATATCTTAGGTCAAGTTTTGGAAAATCTATGTATAGAGTGATTCAAAAAAATGTATATCATAAAGAACAAATATATTCATCATGTATTAACCATCAACTTGTTCACATACAAAAGATTAAAGAAAATACATACAAGATCAAGGAAGACTACATCTACCCTTGATACAAAGGATTTATCTATCCATCACCATGGTAGCTTGCTTCATAAGGAATGATAGAAGATGAATGTGCATCCACGATGAAGAATCGATAATAGATGCGAATCTAGCTTCTATTTGATAAAAATCATTTCTTGATGAAGAAATGAAGAACTTAGGGCTTTTGAGCTCAAGGGAAATATTTTGTCTAAGAGTTTCTAAGAATGTGAAAAGAATGTATCCCAACAAAGTAATAAATGTACATAAATATCTTTCCCATTCTGCACTAGCTTGCACAGCGAGCTCCCTTTTTAGGCACTTCAAGTGCCTCTGAACAGTTAAACTGCCCCTCAGAAATATCTGAGCTCGCACTGCGAGCTATCTTACTCAGTCCTCACACTGCATCCACTAAGGCCAAAAGCTACTGCCATATTTTTTTCTAGCTCGCTTTCACTTCATCTTTGTGCTCACACTACGAGCTCGCCTTCCTTTCGCTGGCAGTTCGCACAGCGACCCCTGGCATCAACATCTTTTCTTTGGCTTTCTTGTCCATTCTTTTATGTCTTTTTCCACTATGATCAAGCCTAATTCCTACACAATAACACACAAATCAAGAAATCCGAAGGTATATGCAATTATATTGAAGATTCACACAAATTCATGAATTAATTCAATTGAAACACAATTAAAGAGTTGAAAAATGTTAAGAAAGATGATCCAAATTAAGTCATATTTGACATTCAACAGCTGACCATGCAATTGAAGACTTCCCGGGATTACTGAAGGAAGCTTATGCTGATATGCTTCCACACAACACTCCTAAGGTTGTTTTTCAATTTTTCGTTGTCTGCAGGGTTGTATTCGAGAGGTTTTAAGCTGATCTTCTAGTAGCTCATTGAGTAAATCCCTGAATTTTAATAATTGTACTCCTTATTCTTCACCAATGAATAAAACGAGTATTTCTCATCACTGGCTTTTATCTTTTGTCTTATTTTCTGCAATGTTATGACTACTTATATGCAATTGGCAATCTTCAGATTCCCTGGAAATTTAAAAATATCTTTTTGCATTCATTCATTCATTCATTCATGCATAACATTAAAAAAAAATACAAAGTGCTCATACCATCTTCCTTCCACAGTCCAGAAAAGACGACGACTCTCTGCCGAAGATATCTCACAAGAGTTAATCATTAAAAAAATCATGGCCGAAATCGAGCAAGAAAATGTCACCTACAAGGAAAGCTTGGACCAGTTCCAAGGCAAGATGGATCAATTTCAAGGGAAGATAGACACAGTCCTAGAGTACCTTCGTACTCAGAAAGATACTATTACAACTACAACTGTTAAGACTACAAATGAGGCTATTGCTCAACCAATCCCCAATCAATTAGGCTCTTTTTATGGGCCTAGTGACCATGTTGCTGCTTATTCCTGGGGGATGCCTCAGAATTTCACTCCTCAAGTTGCCAATGGCTAGGCCTTTGTTCCTTATCAACGTGTTCATGTGCCTCTGATTAATGGGAACTCTATTGTCCATTCTTGGGGAATGCCTCCTCAGTTCTCTCATCTGGTGATTAAAGTTGATAAAAATGATGTTCCTCAAGAACAGCCTCGCCAAAACTCTGTGACTGTGACTGCTGAAGCACCTGCTAAAATAAAGAATGAGTATAGGGGTCCTGCTATTCATGTTCAGATTCCTCCGATTGTTCAACCTGCTATGCAATATCCCTATTAAGGAAATCAACCTGCTAAATCTGGAATGCCTCTGACCTACCCTGGACACCTTCTGCCTGTGCTGTTCCCCAGTATATTCATCCTGAGGACCTTATGCTTTATATGTTCACCCTGGAGTCCAATATGCTCAAACTGCAATTATGGTGATTAATGACAGGAAAAACTATTATCTTGAATTAAGTAGGGGAACCCAAATATTAAAAGTATTAAAAGTGGTCTATATGAAGGACAATGCAAACTCAACTCTTAGACATAAGTCAGTGCTATTCTTTCTAACTTGCATTAAAAGAGTCATCCAATTGATTTTCATGCATGAACCATTAATATAATGACTAAAATTAAAATTTTATACTACCTTCATCTCATAATAAATGTCTTATTTGAGTTGTGTGTGGTTCTTAAGAAAATAATTAGATGTGTTGATTTTAATAATAAAATTGATATCTTTTTACTAAAATACCCTTATTTATTATAATTAGTGGAGTAGTTGAAAAATGTAAAAGTTAATGAATAGGGGTATAAATGGAAAATAATAATAAATATTATATTGATATTTTAAAGAGACATTTATTTTGAGACAAAAAAATGCAAATGAGACACTTTTTATGAGACGGAAGGAGTATATTATAATAATCCATTTCATTATTAATCAGTTTAAAATAACTAAAATAAATTAATATATAAGAATTAAAAAATATTTACAAAAACTAAAATTTAATTTAAAAATTTATAAAAACTAAAACAAATAAAATAAAATATTTTCAAAAATCAGTAACATATTTAAATCAGAGGAAAAAAAATACTGTATGAAACTGAATTTTTTTCTGCCCTGCCACAAGTTTCAACACTAATTACCAGATTGCCATACTTTTCAACCAATATCCCAAAATGCCATTTTTTCAAAAAAAAAAAAAAATTCTATAAGGAGTGCCGCCCAATGAAAGGGCGGAAGTGTTGAAAAATACAGGGTGCCGCCCATCTAAAGGGCGGCAGTGTTGCACCGGTAATTTTTTTTTTAATTCGTTTTATGTTATTTAATATTAATAATAATGTAAATAATAATATTATTATTTAATAGTTAATATTAAATAATAATAATATTATTAGTTAATATTAAATAATAATATTATTATTATTAGATAATAATAAATAATAATAATATTAGTTAATATTAAAGAATAATAATAATAATAATAATAATAGTTAATATTAAATAATAATAATAATATTAGTTAATAATAAATAATAATATTATCCAAATTATTTTATTATGGTTTGTACAGTGCCGACACTGCAATGGGCGACTCCTTTTAATATTTTAATATTTTTTGTGCAGTGTCGGCACTGCAATGGGCGGCACTTTTTAATATTTTATTATTTCTGTATAGTGCCGGTACTGTAATGGGCGGCACCCTTTAGTATTTAAATATTTTTGCACTATGTAGGCACTGATATAAATAGAAGTGTGGTGTGAACAATTTTTCACATCCATTTGAAATTCGTTTTAGTACTTTGAAGATGTATCTTCGCCGCTGGGGGAAAGTAATTTTTTCTAGAGATAAACCGGCTATGGACATGCTTTTCTGGAACATCCGTAGTTTAGAGCAACTACATAGGGAGTTGAAGCGTTGGCTAGAAGGAGATATACCAGAAGGGAAAAAAATCAAAAGTATTGAGAGGTTTGATGCTTGACGTGGGTTGGTGCGAATTAAGTCTGATAAGGAAGCCAGAGAAATGATGTTTGGGCGGAATGAAATCAAACTGCTAGTTGTAATCAGTAGTTAGAGAAGTTGTACCAGATGTTGTGTTAAATGTTTCTTGTTAGTATTTTTATATTTGTTGATGTTGTGTTGAATATTTCTTGTTAGTATTTTGATCTTTGTTGATGTTGTGTTATTTATGTATGTGTGTCATTTAATGAAGCACAATGTTGTTTGGTTGAGATATTTGAAATGTTGCTATTGATTAAATAATTTAATGAAGCACAATGTTGTTTGGTTGTGATATTTGAATTGTTGCTATTGATTAAATAAAACACTAACGATTACTTGTAAATAAAACACTAACGATTACTTGTCCCCACATTGGGACACTTGGTTCGGTTGTGACCAGTTTGACGACACACGAAACATTTTCTCTCAAGCTTATCAAAGTTATCCATTTCCGTTCGAATACGTGTGCTCACTGGGCAACCTTTCTTGTTCCTCCGCATTCTTGGGTTATGGAAAATTTGATCTCCTTCATAAACGGGCCAATATTCATCGTAAGGCAGCACTGGAAAGCTTGTGTTGTAAACCCCAAAAAGGGTTGAAACCCTGTAAACGTGTGACAAAAGAGCGTAAGCGTCGTGGTGCACATTAAAACATGCAGCGATTACATGTGAGCAAGGGACACGGAATGCTTGAAACTTTCTGCAGTCACACCAACGGTTTAGTAGGTTGACCTTATAATGTCCCATAGGCTTCCCCTCACCATGGTCCTTTGTTTCCTTCACACTAAAAATATTTTTAGTGTAGTCAAAAACTCTGACATGATGTGTGCCAGATTTTGTTGTTTCTTCTTTCATCACCTTGAGGCAGTTTTCTGTAAATGTCTGTCCAGAACTCAACACAGCACTCCACTTTGCTCCCCTTTCAGTGAATAATGATCCCAATCTATAATATGTTGCACTTACCAATGCTGTAATGGGCAAATTACGAGTGCCTTTAAAGACAACATTCAACGACTCAACAAGGTTGGTAGTCATGTGACCCCAACGTCAACCCCCGTCAAATACCCTCGTCCATTTTTCGACAGGAATATTGTCTAGCCACTTTAAAGCATCAGCATTCGCCATGTCAATTTCAGACCGATAGTAATGAAATGTTGGTTGGTTTAATGCATACCCTGCATTAAAAGAAAATTGTATAAAATATACTTATTGACCAAGATATAATATATGTTATTGGCAAAGGCTTAATGTTATCAAATATACTTACCCATATTAATGACTTTCTCCCGTAGTCTCCTGTCCTTGATTTCTCTCACAAAATTTTGCGAAATGTGTCGGATACAGTAAACATGCACTGATGGGGGATTATGCCAACCATTTTCTAGATTTTTGTATGCACTGTCAATCGATGCATGTCGGTCTGAAATCAAGCATAGGTCTGGCTGTGGCGCAACATGCCTCCTCAAGTTGCGTAGAAAAAACCCCCAACCTTCAGCAGTCTCACCTTCAACAATGGCAAAAGCAATTGGGAAAATATTGCTATTACCATCTTGTGCCACCGCCATAAGCAGGGTGCCCTTGTACTTACCGTATAACCAGGTTCCATCAATTTGAAGAATAGGCTTGCAATATGCAAAACCTCTGATGCATGGTTGGAATGCCCAGAATAGCCGGTGGAAGATGTGTTTCCCTTCAACAATTGTTCTGTCATCTGTATACATGGGTAGTGTTTCTATTTCCAGCACCGTCCCCGGAATAAATTTTTTAAGTGCTAATAGGAAATGCGTAAGTTCATTGTATGAGTTCTCCCAGTTACCATATACCTGTTCGATTGCTTTGTTCCTTGCAATCCATGCCCTTCTGTAAGACGGAGTAAAATTGTATTCAGAAACAATTTTACTGATGCATGTACTCACCTTGACAGAAGGATCATTTTCTACAAATGGCATTAATAGTTGAGACATTAATTGGGAGCTTAGTTGTCGATGATCCTGGTTAAACATAGTTGTTGAACAACTATGTGGTGGGTTCATAATTCCTATCTCCCACAAGTCACTTCTTTTTCTGTAAGACGCCAATAAACGAAACTTGCAGGAATCGTTTTTGCAACAAATTATGTATCTCTTTTTGTCGGAATCCGTCACCTTAAAATCCACGCAGTGTTTCATGTGAAATTGCTTTATGGCACGTACACAGTCAGCTTTATTTTTAAATTGGTTACCGACTTCTATGTCACCCTCAATTGGAATATGAGGGTTCACTACCCATTCAAATGATGTCCCTTCTACATTCAGGGGCAGGGTTGTCATATGGGCAGGTGGGCAGAAAACATTCCCAATTGGAATGTGTTGTTCATCATTGTTGACTTCGTTAACACTGGTTCCTTCCTCAAACAACATAACAACCTTATACCCCCAGCCAACACTACCAACAACCATACCTACCATTTAACCCAACCCTCTTCAAAACCCAACTCCATTCAACACCCAACAACAAAACCCAACTTCTTCATACACCCAATATAACCAATTTTCATTATCCCAACCTACCCTACAAGATAACATCTACCAAACACCCCAAACACAAGTCCCCTTCTACCCTTCACAACCCTATAACCTTAATATCTCTCAAGACCAACACCCCTACACCCCCTTCATGACTAACACATTGCCACCAACCAACCTACCAAGTTGGAGTAATGAGGGAACAAGACTAAGTTATGGCAGTGCGGCGACAATACCAGATGTGTGTGACTTAAATGATGACATGGTTGAAGAATTCATGAATCCTAGCAATGATGCAAGACCTTCTACTCAGCCCCAAAATGTTGATGTTGATCGTAGAAGGTCCACAAGAAATGTACAGGCACCTGCCTCTGGAACCCACCAACGCTTACGTCGACCGGGTCCAAATCGAGACTAGTTAGGAGTTCATGTACTTTTTTAATTTCTTAAATAAATATATATTTATTTCAATAATTTTTTGTTTTCTTTTATTATTATTATTATTATTATTTAAGAATATTATTATTATTTATGAATATTATTTTGTATTACTAATTATAATTAATATTCATAACTATCATTTAAATGTAATTAACTTTAACTATAACTTAATTATTATAAAATATATCTACCTTCATTTAATTAATATAATAATTTAATTAATATTTATTATCCAAATTAATAAAACAATAAAAATAAAAACATATTTAAATTTTAATATAATTAACCAAATTATTTAATTAATATAATTATTTAATTATTATTTATTATCCAAATTAATAAAACAATAAAAATATAAACACTAAAATAAAAAAAAATTATCGGTGCAACACTGCCGCCCTTTGGATGGGTGCCACCCTATATTTTTCAACACTTCCGCCCTTTCATTGGGCGGCACTCCTTATAAAAAAAGAAAAAAAATTGAAAAGATGGCATTTATAAATATTGGTTGAAAAGTATGGCAATTTGGTAATTAGTGTTGAAACTTGTGGCAGGGTAGAAAAAAATTCTATGAAACTAAACCTGTTAAAAGTTATGAATTAATCAACACACGTGGGGTAGGGGACAGACAGACAGATAATTAGATTTGTTCTGGTGTGCCGACAAGTGACAAAAGTTATATTCTTAAATTCTCCGCGTTTATTTATTGTTTTTATTTTTCTATTTAAGGTAATTTATTTATTGTTTTTCAGTAAAGTGTTACACTACGTTTCTAAACAATCAATTCTTTTGATGTGCCCACAAAGTTCGTAGCCGCAAATTATCCACCGTTTATTCACTGTTTTTCTTTTCTGTTTTAAGGAAGTTTTAATTATTGTTTTTTTTGTAAAGTATCACACAACCTTTTTCTAATAATACAGTATTATCACTAGTAGAAATTTTTTCTTTTCAAATTTGCAATTTAAATAATTAGTATTAATAAAATAATTTGAAAAAAATGACTTCAAGCAATAGGACTCCTACAAATACTTCGGCGGACCATGATTTAAAACTCTTAGAATAAAAAGGCTAATGTATTTTTTATACAACTAATATAATAAAAAAACTCTTAGTTTTTTACTCTTTCCATCTCATAATAAATGATCGGGTTGATTATTTTACACAAATTAAAAAAATGAAATAAAGAGAATTATATTTTTATTAGTATTTTTGTTATGTATTAGGAATGATGAGAGTAATTTTAGTATTAATTATAGGTTAAAATAAAAAAAAATGCGTTAAAAATTAAAATAAATTATTTATTTTGGGACACTCATTTATTCTAAATAAGTCACTTATTGTAAAACGGAAGAAGTAGTTATTATGTTAGAATTATAATTTTATCCAAAAGTAAGAGGTATGAATTTGAAAATATTTTAAACGTTAATTAATCTGTATGACGAAAATAAGAAAATGTTTAAGACATAATTTATAATGTAAAATATATATATATATATTAAAAAAGGAAGATAGATGAATGACGTGATATGATATGAAAATAATGTTGGAATTTAATCCAAGATTTTAAGTAATTTCGAATCAATATTGATGAATAAGATTCAATGGCACCGATAGAATTCAAATTGTTCTTCACTCTTCACTCGAGTGAATCAACCAACCTTGGTTGGAAGATTATTCTTGCTGCACAATTGTTAATGGAAGAAGAAAGAAAAGATAAAACTGGAGAAGAAAGAAATTAGGATTTAGGAAAAATAAGGGAAGAAGAAAAGATTTTTTGTAGAGCTTATCTCTGCTTCTCAAACTGAGAAATATTATTCAACTGTGCAATTGCACTTCTGTTGTGTGTTATAGTTCATAATAGGTTACTCCCTATTTATAGATTGGACTTGCTTGATCCTCAAGCAAGGCCCAAAATAAATAATTCTGCTAACACTACAAAATTAAACCTAAGTTGAAATTCCTATTGAGACATACTTCGACATTTCGACACTAACACGATTTTGACATTTCCTTTCTTCTGTCGAGCAACCTGCTTCGACACAAGGAATTACAATTCAACACACCACCTAATTCATTGTGTCTAAGCTATCTACATTCATCATAGACCTTAGTCTTTTGAACACTTCGACCTGTACTCCTTTCGTCATGATGTATGCAATTTGACTATCACTTATGCAGTGTTCCAAGTTCAGCTTCGCTTTTGCCACCCACTATTGAAGATAATGGACCTCATTTCGATATGCTTGTGCCATCCATGCGCTATCAGATTCTTCTCCAGATTGATAGCAAACATGTTGTCGATCTTCATGGTAATTGCTCCATGATTCTTCCCTGTATTCTTTTTGACAAAATTCACCATCCATGTGGCTTGACATGCACAAAGAGAAGAAATAATGTATTCTGCTTCATACAATGATAGTGCCACTACTGGTTCCTTTCTTGAACTCCAAGCAACTGGTACACCACCTAGCATAAACATATAGCCAATTGTGGATTTTCTATCCTCAACATCATTACACCAACTTGAGTTGGTGCAATCCACTAGCTTGCATTCTTTTTCTTCACCAGCTGTAGGAAACAAAATGTCATAGTCGATAGTTCCTTTCAGATACCTTAGTATCTGTTTCGTCACTGCTAGGTGTGATACCTTTGGCTTCTGCATGAATCTGATCACCATACCTACACTGTATGCTAGACCAGGCATTGTGTGACAAAGGTATTGAAGTGATCCAATGAGTCTTCTATACTGCATTGGATAGACATCATCTTCATCTGTGTCTTTCGACATTTGCACTCTGGGCTCAGTTGGAGTCGAAGTTGGGTTGTAATCTTGCATCTCAAGTCTCTTGAGTATTTCACATGCATATCTTCTTTGATGCGTCATCAAACCTCTACCACTCTTATAGAATTCGATGCCAAGGAAATATGAGAGATTTCCCAAGTCTGACATTTCAAACTCCTCACTTAGGTCATGTTTGAAGGCTTCGATCTCCTTCTTGCAGCTTCCTGTTATCAACAAGGCATCGACATAGATACATAGTATAAGCAATTCAATATTGCTTCTTCTTACATATACTCCATGGTCAGTTGTACACTTTACAAATTCCTTCTCCCTTATAAAGTTATATACCTTCTTATTCCAAGCTCTTAGAGCTTGCAAAAGTCCATACAGGGATTTATGCAGCTTGTACACCTTTCTTTCTTCACCTTGTTCCACAAATTCAACAGGTTTTGCAACATAAACTTCTTCATCTAAGGGGCCATTCAGGAATACACATTTCACATCCATCTGACATATGTGTCAATTGTTCATGTTTACTAGACCAACAACCAACCCGATTATTTTGATTCTAGCAACATCTGCAAATACTTCATCGAAGTCGATTCCTTCTTTCTAAAGAAATCCTTTCACCACAAGTATTGCCTTGTGTCGAGTTACTTCTCCTTTGATATTTAACTTCACTTTGTATACCCCCTTTTCATTGATTGCCTTCTTGCCTTTAGGCAATTCGACAAGTGACCAAGTTTTATTGACTTCGAAGGACTTCAGTTCCTCATTCATCATTTTCTTCCACTTCGATTCCTTCAATACCTCAACTGCATTGACTGGTTCTACATCTGCATAGAAAGCATAGTGTACCAGCTCACCTTTATCATCAACCATATCATCTGATGTAATCATACATTCTTGCAACCTTGTAGGCAGGTGTCTTATTCTTTGAGGTCTACTTATGCTTGCTTGACCTCTGGCTTCTTCTTGTCAAACATATCTTTCAAATTCACTTATTAGTTCTTCACATAAGATTCTCACCGAATTTTTCTTGACATTTCCAGTCTAATCCCATTCCTTAAGCTCATTTATGATCATGTCTCTACTTATCACAACTTGATTGTTCATCAGGTGGACCAACTTGTATCCTCTAGTCGAATGATATCCTATCAAGATCATTTGACTCGACTTGTCATCAAGCTTTCTTCTCAATTAATCTGGCACATGTCTATGTGCTATAGATACAAATACCTTCAGAGGACTTAAGTTTGGCTTGACATAAGACCAACATTCTTGTGGCGTGATTCCTTATAGCTTCTTTGTCGGACAACTGTTTAGGATATATGTTATAGTTGACACAAGTTCACTCCATAATTATTTAGGTAAATGTTTTCCTTTCAACATACTTCTTGCTATGTTCATGGTGGTTCTATTATGCCTTTTTGCAGTTCCATTCTACTGTGGAGTGTAAGGTGGTACCACCTCATGCATAATCCCTTCTTTCTTACACAATACATCAAAGTATTTTGACACATACTCTCCGCCACCATCACCATTAGAATTTTAAGCTTTCGACCACTTTGTCTTTCAACCATAGATTTAAACTTGGAAAATACCTCGATCACTTCACTTTCCTTCTTAATCAGGTAAGTCCATAATTTTCGACTTAAATCGCCTATGAATGTGACAAAGTATCTGTTACCTCCAATTGAATCCACCTAGATAGATCCACACACATCAGAGTATGAAACTTCAAGAACTGCCTTCGACTTACTTCTTGCATCCTTGCTGAAGCTGTTCTTGTGTTGCTTCTCCTACACACATTCTTAACACACTTCATTTGGAATGTCGATTTTTGGTAACCTTGAAATCATATTTCTTCTTTTCAGATCTTTGATGTCTTTGAAATTGAGATGGTCAGGTCTATAATGCCATTCATCTCTACTAGCTGCAGTTGTAAGGAACTTGTGCTCCATCATATTAAGTTTAATTCTGGAGGTTCTATTTTGAGACATGGGTGCTTTCAAGATTAACCTTCCTCCTGTATCAAAAGCTTTCATCATCTTATCTTCAATCGACACTTTATAGTTCTTTTCGACCAACTGCCCTATGCTGAGCAAATTACTCTTCATGCCTGGTATGTACAATACATTGGAAATTACTGACCTCTTTCCATTTTTCCTCATAATCAGAACATCACCAATACCTTCAGCTGCTAGAGTGTCATTTGCAAATTTCATCATGTTATTCATTGAGGGTTATATGTTGACAAACCAATCCTTCTTAACAGTCATGTGTGATGAGCATCCTGAGTCTAAATACCATTGGTCTTGGAATCTTTCTTCATCTCTTGTTGTGATTATTATCAACATCTCTTCATTTTCATGCTTTGCAAACTTTGCATCATTATCTCGATTCTTATGTTTTTCAGGACAATCACTAGAGTACTGACTATACTTCTGACAATTGAAACACTGAATGTGACTTTTGTCATGTTTTCGACCATCACCTCGTCCTCTACTTGTAACACCACCTCTTTGGTTACTTTGGTATGAGGACTTTCTTTTATTCGACGAGCCTCCTTCTTTCTAATTTTGACCATTTGAATTATTGTAGCCTACTCTACCTTTATTGTCAAACCACTTGCCTTTGCCTTTCTTTTCTCTTGCTGGTTGTGCCTGCAAAGTCACATCACTCTTCAACTTGCTTCCAGCTCTTTCAGCCTTTCTTTATTCATGAGATTCAAGCATCCTTTGAAGCTCTTCTTTTGTCAATGCTGACATGTAACGGCTGATCTTGATGTCAACAATTCTCCACATACCTTGATTTGATTCACCAGTTTTGTAACCCTAGTGAAATAATCAGTTATATTTTCACATTCTTCGATCTGAAGCAATTCATACGTCCTTTTGTGAGTGTGTAATCTCACCTCTTTCACATTTTCTATGCCTCCAAATGATTTCTAAAAAATTTCCCATACTTCTTTTGATGATTCTACATCATTGACCTTTTCAAAGTTATCTAGATCAACACATTGATGAATTATAATGAGAGATTTATAATCTTTCTTCTTCAATTCTTTGTGGGCAGCCTTTTGTCCATCCAACGTATTTTCTGTAAGTGGTGTTACTCCTTCCTTCACAAGATCCCAAAGATCTTGAAAACAGAAAAAGAATTCATTTATTTACACAAATTCTCATAATTATGACCCTTAAGAATTGGAAGACTCGCCAAAAAATTCCCATTCAGATGATTTATTACCATCGTGTTTTGCTTCCCACGAATCGCTCAACCAGGCTCTGATACCAGATGTTGGAATTATACCCAATACATTGAGTAATTCTGAATCAATCTTGATGAATAAGACTCAATTGCACTGATCAAATTCAACTTGTTCTTCACTCTTCACTCGAGTGAATCAACTAACCTTGGTTGCAAGATTATTTTTGTTGCACAATTGTTAACGGAAGAATAAGGAAAATATAAAATTAGAGAAGAAAGAAATTATGGTTTAGGAAAAATAAGGGAAGAAGAAAAGATTTTGTGTAGAGCTTTTCTCTGCTTCTCAAATTGAGAAATATTATTCAACTGTACATCTGCACTTCTGTTGTGTGGTACAATTCATAATAGGTTACTCACTATTTATAGATTTGGGCTTGCATGCTCCTCAAGCAAGGCCCAAAGTACCTAATTCTGCTAACACTACAAAATTATACCAAAGTCGAATTTTCTGTCGAGACATACTTCGACATTTCGACAGTAACACGATTTTGACACTTCCTTACTTTTTTCGAGCAACCTGCTTCGATATAAGGAATTACAATTCAACAAATAAGACAACCCCCAAATATTTGAAGATATCTAAATTTATAATATTGTCAAAAACACTATAAATCAAAAGATACATACAACATAATTAAGATGTGTCACATGACACTTCCCTTTAAGTGAATGAAGGTTAATCTTAAATTGGATTTTGTCTCATAGTTTGAAGTTGTTGGATTTATAGAACTCATCACATTCGTAAGCTAATTTAGTTTTGCACGGGTCTTCAATATTTTGTAGTGTAAGTGATTTTTCCATACCATTATCACTATATAATAGAAGAAAATGGTAATCATAATTTCATGAGAATATTGTAAAATTAGATTACAATTTCTTTAAAAGATAAAAGAAAATGTATTTGATGTCACTGATTAAATTGTATTGGTATATTCATAAAAATCCCATAAGGGGTGGCGTAGGAAGTTCACTAAGGGGAGGCGACATAATATATCGCTCCTGCCAGCTTTCTAGTCGCCTTATTTATTGGAACGAGCACCAATTATTTAGTTAAGGCATTTATTTCTTATATCAGTTTCATTTTTGTGAAAACATGGAGGTAATTTGTTCATATCCATAACAATTTGGAGGAGGAAATAAAAAAGCGGAGCCACGTCCTCCAGAATAATATAGGAGATAAGTGCTTACATCCCACACTCCTAAGAGTGGGTATGACTTTCTTGGAGTCTAAAATTCAAGCCCAAGAGATTCCTATAAATACCTCAATCTTGAGGTTGAGAGGGACATTCAATCTCACCCGTAAAACACTAGTATACAAAGTTTCTCGCCACCATGCGTGAGCTTGCTCTAAAACCATAAAAACCTCAAAACCTTTTGACATACCTACATCACAAGGGGTTGTCATATCTTATACTTTTAGCTAGTATAAATTGATGCCCATAATGGGGCCTTGATAAAATTGAATTGGGTCACCATCGCATCAGATAGTCAGATTGTTATTCACGTCTTCCACCCTATTATCCCTTACGGTGAATAAGAAAGTAACAACTCCACCCAAGAGTAATACCGAGGATGAAGACGCCGTGGCAGAGATGCGTTCCTCCATGGATGACATACGTTGTCAAAATCAAACCTTGAATGACAACGTCCTTCACATCCAGCAGTGTCATCAGGTGGCTGACCCTATGGAGGAGATAAAGGTGTTAGACCTCCAACGTATTTCTGATGAAATATGGGGGGCCTTAGTTTTAGAAAATTTAAAACCATTCTCATTGGCCAAATTTGATGGCCGTAGTGATTTCTATGAGCATGATGACAGTCCCTCATTACATAAAACCAGTCGAAGAATCGAGAGAAAGCGGGCAAAAGAGGAGCCAAAATGATGAAGAAAACCCCAAGAATGAGTGAAAAAGAGCCAAGTATGGAAGAATTGGACTTAGTGGAAATTCTGGTGAAAAAGGATGAAAAAACACCCGACTACTGGAATAATCACGTGTAATATCGCGTGCGCGATAGAAAATCAAAAGGCTCATCATGCGCGCGATGATAGCTTTTTTCGTACTTTTTCTGACGCGTTTTGACCCGTTCTGACAGCTTTAAAAGAGGATTTTCTGCACTTCTACAAGGGTTACAAAATTTGGTACTTAGAGCATGATTTTACAACATCATAGGGTGATTTTGAGAGCATTAGAATCCATTGGAAGCCAATCCTTCAAGGAAAATCATATGCTATTCATCATTTATCATTTGGTATTATAATTTTCACTATGTGTAGCTAAGTCCTCATAGGTTAGGTTGTGTGTGATGAACTTTATTCAATCTTGTTGGTATTATATGGCGGTTTGATTTTGTATGAACCTTTTGACTTATAATTTTATTTAGTTGTTTCTTTTGCTTAATGCGTATTATTTGAGATACTTTGTTAATATGTTGTTAGATGCATAGGGATTCCTTACCTATAGCCTATGTATTAGATCTAGGGCAATTATTCTACCCAAGCCGATTGAATAGGGATAAGATACATCGAGCAGTGGCACAGAGAACTAACAGTCTAAACATTGCTTGACACTACTTACGCTGACGGATTAGGGATAGAAAGCTTCTAGTAGTTGTTAGTGAGTTATTTCGTGGGGGACTGGTTATAACGGTTTTGTTAGTTCGCCGTAAAATTATAAGGCTAAGACAATTCATACAAGGCATCATACCTCAAAAAGAGGGTATTAAGGGATTTTGAAACACAGCCTGACCGCCTTCATAACATACATTTCTCATTTAATTTCTTTTTGCACTGAAACTTGCAAAACCCCCTTTTACTGTTTTATTTAATATTGCACAAATTATTGTTCTGTTCGAACACATTCCTTGTGGGTTCGATCTTTTTATTACTGCGTCATTATCGGTACACTTGCTGAGAAGTCATCAAGTTTTTGGCGTTGTTGCCGAGGACTGTTGATTGCAACAAAGCAACGCTTTGTGCAACATATTTTTTTTATTTTACTTTTATTGAATTTTTAGTTTATTTGATTTTGTTTATTTTCGTGTTTATCATAGTGCTATTGAGGTATTTTCTGTTTGTGTATGCGCAGTTCAGGATCGAAATTACTACCATTCGATCTAGAAATTGAAAGAACCACACGTGTCCGCAGAAAAGCAACTAGGGAAGAAATTCTGGTTGACGGAAACCAACCCGAAGTAGATCCACCAATACTTTCTTCGGATTCGGAAGACGAGAATAACAAGGCTGCTCGACAACTCCCAACTATAGGAGATTACTGCAAAAGGACCGACGAAGGTAAAGTTTCTAGAGGGTTTATACCGGCAGACTCTGTTGACTTTGATATTAAAAATTCTGTGCTTTTAGGTCTAAGAGACAATTAGTTCGACGGGAACGTTATCAGAGATCTGTGGGCTCACCTTGTACGCTTCTACGAAACTTCTTCAATGTGCAAGCCAGATAATGTCACAGACGACTAAGTGAAGTTGCGATTGTTTGATTTCTCACTAATTGGAATGGAAAATGATTGGTTACTATGTCTTCCAAATAGAACCATTCGGACATGGAAGGAGCTAGAAGACAATTTTTTGGAAAGATTTTTTACCACCACCCCGTTTACTGAGAGAAGTGCTGAAATTTTGAATTTTGAGCAACAAGATGCAGAGACTTTATATGACTCATGGGAGAGATTCAAACTATTGTTGTGCAGGTCCCCCAACCATAATCTTAATAACATGGAGCAAATGCAAAGTTTCATCAAGGGTCTAATGAGTCAGACACGTATGTTGCTAGATGCTTCCGCGAGAGGCACAATTAGGCAAATGATAGAGCCACAAGTCAAGGACTTAATTGAGAAGATGTGTGTAACACCCCGATTTTCGTAATAATATTTATTTAATTTATTTAAATATTATACTCGTGAATTTCTGTGATTTGTGTCGATGTCGGTGATTTTGGGAAGTTTTGGTTATTTAATTAAATAATAGTATGTATTACAGAATATATTGTATTATTATTTATTTTAAATAATATTAAGTGAATTAAGGGTAAAGTGGACATTTGAGGAGAATTAGTGAGGGCATTATGGAGAAAGCCCAATTTTGAGGCCCAAGGGTTATAGTGAATATAAAAGGAGGATTTTGAGAATAGGGTTCACTTTTGTTAGAACGTGAAAAGAAGGAATGAAGGAGAGCTCTGAGGAAAAAGGGAAAAAGACGAGGATTTCGTGAAGGTTTCCAAAGGCTCAAGAGAGAACACTTCGGATCGACAATCTAAGGTATGGGGAGTAATTACCTTTCATTGTTTTCATTATAGGATTCGATGTAATTGAAGTGGTTGTTTTAGGTTTGAGGGTTTATGAGATTTTTGTCACGAATTGATGATTTGAGGGTGTTTTGTGATCGATTAATAGGAGTTGAATATAATCGGATAAAAATAGACCTTGGGGCTGAATTCCCCGTCGTTGTAGTTTTAACCTTGTGGCGAAGGGATTTATGGAGTTTATAGGAAGCTTGAGAGTTTTGAAGGTTTAAGGAATTTAAGGTTTCCGTAGTGTCATGAATCGACCTAATAGACTTAGGTTTTATGCCTTTGAATTCCGTGATGCATTAGAACTGTCATAGGGATGTTTTTGGGTCATTTGGAGCTGTAATCGCAGGTACCTTTGAGGTGTGGAGCTACTAATGCGTAGCAGCGATTTGGTGTAATCGCAGGTTCGCTAAGCGAACCATTGCTTCGCTAGGCGAATGTTCGCCAAGGTTCGCAAAGCGAACAGCGCAGCGAGTCCACGATAACATGAGTGTAGGTACTGAGATGGTTCTGGAGTGGAAGTGGGGATTCGCTGGAAGTCTCGCTAAGCGAATGAATCAGCGAGTAGCTTCGCCCAGCGAATAAACCAGCGAGTATTGAGGTGTTAATTTGTGATGTTTTGATGAATATATGATGACATAATTTATATGAGAATGAATGAATAATGATGCACATTATGATGTTTATTTGATGATGATGATTAGTGATGTTGTGTGTCATATATTCATATGCATACTCTGTGACGACGCTTCATTCCCATTGTGCGGATATGAGGTAATTATGACGTGCTCCGGTTCCGATTGCGGGATCGATCCTATTGACGGGGATCTTTGGACGGGTGATGGCCTAGTGTCCATCGATTATGACGATTGGTACCACATGCATGAGTCTTGTTATGCATTGCATTTTATGTGGCATTGATGAATTTGTGATATAGTGTTTCCTGGTGTTTTCCTTGATGATGACCCTGATGATGTTGTATATGAAGATAATGCCATTTTATGTATATCTTGTTTTATATTGATTATTATGAATCATGATTACTCACCCTGCCTGTTTGAATGTTGCCTCCACGTGGGTAACGTGTAGGTGATCAGGTTTAGCTGTGGACGCTTTCGAGGACCTTTAAGTTTATTTGCTTTTGTTCGGTTTAGAGGGTCTTGCTCTGATAGTGTAACATCGAGTTGGGGTCCTTTGAGTCAAACTATGTTGTTTCCTTATTTTTGTTGTCATTTGATGATATGGGTTTATTCGATTATTATGATGTTTGTTGAAAACCTTTTATTTGAAAATTTTGAGTTCCACTGCCATGTGAAGGCTTTTTTATTTATTTTGAGGAAAACCCTTTGTTTACAGGGCAAGTGTATTATTTTGATTTTTAATGAGAAATGTCCACCCTTTGAGGGATTTTTATGCTTTACTCTGATATTTGAGTTGTTTCTGCTGCAACATTTTGGGGGTAGAAAAGGGTGTTACATTAGTGGTATCAGAGCCGGTCCGTCCGTCCGGCCAGGTTTTTACGTGATGTCAGTTCCCTATCAGTCGATGAGTGCGTGTACACTGTCAATGTTTTAGTTCTTCTAACCTTGTTGGTGGTGTGCAGGATGGCTGGAAGAAATGATCGTGCGATTGCTGATGCATTGGAATCGGTTGCTAACGTGGTGGCGCAGCTGAATCCAAATGGTGGAGCTCCTGACGAGTTTTGTGCTTTGGGGAAGTTTCAAAGGAACAATCCATCGACATTTATGGGTACGCATGATCTAGCAAGTGCACACAAGTGGCTGAAGGCGATCGAGGAGATCTTCCGGGTGATGAGGTGTTCTGACGAGCAATAGGTTCAGTTCGAAACGCATATGCTGGAAGAAGAGGCTGAGGACTGGTAGGATAACACCCGTCAGAGACTTGCATATGTGGGTACTGTGATAACTTGGGTTTTGTTTAAGTAGGAGTTTCTGGGGAAGTATTTTCCAGAGGATGCTCGTGCAAGAGAGAAGTGGAATTCCTTGAGCTGAAGCAAGGAGATATGACTGTGGCGGAGTATGCCGCAAAGTTCGAGGCTTTGGTGAAGTTCTGTCCGCACTACAATCGTGCAGATGCTGAGATGTCCAAGCGTCTCAAGTTCGAGAATGGGTTGAGACCAGAGATTAAACAGGGTATTGGGTACCAACAGATCCACAGGTATGCTGAGTTGGTTGACAAGAGCAGAATCTACGATGAGGACAACCGAGCTCGATCTGCTTACTACAAGCAGTTGAGTGAGAAGAAAGGGCAGTATAGGGGGAATCCTTATACTACTTCAGCTGACAAGGGAAAGCAGAAGGCTGCAGAAGGGAAAAAGTCAAGTGGGGGAGCAGCTCCCGCTTCTAGAAAGTGTCATAAGTGTGGCGAGCAAGGTCACCGTGCGGATGTGTGTACCAACAATGTCCTGAGGTGCTATAGATGTGGCAAGAAAGGTCATAGAGATACTGATTGCAAAGATGAGGATCCGACCTATTTCAATTGTGGTGAGAAAGGTCATATCAGTACTCAATGCCAGAAGCCGAAGAAGACTGCAACTGCTGCTCAGACCAGTGGCAGAGTGTTTTCTTTGAGTGGTGCAGAGGTGCCAGAGAAGGACAACCTGATTCGAGGTACTTGTTTTATTAATAATATTGAGTTGGTTGCTATTATTGATACTGGTGCTACTCATTCTTTTATCTCACTTGAATGTGCTAATAGATTGGGTTTGAAGTTATCTGATATGAATGGGAATATGGTAATAAAAACTCCAGTTAATGGTTCTGTTACTACTACCCTTGTGTGTTTGAGATGTCCTGTGATGATTTTTGAGAAGAACTTTGTGATGGACTTGGTGTGCCTACCCTTGCACCAGATCGATGTGATCTTTGGAATGAACTGGTTGGAGTTCAACCATGTTCATATCAATTGTTATACCAAGACTGTAGAGTTTTCCGAGTTTGATGATAGTGGGGAGTTGATGTTCTTATCTGCTAAGCAAGTAGACGAACTTGTGGAAGAAGAAGCCGTGGTGTTTGCAATGTTTGCCTCGTTGCAAATTGATCGTGAAGCTGCGAGTGTGGAGTGTTCTGTTGTCTGTGAATTCCTAGATGTGTTTCCAGATGACATCAGTGATTTGCCTCCAGAGCGTGAAGTAGAGTTTCAGTGGACTTAATACCAGGTACGAGTCCAGTGTCGATGGCTCCTTATCGGATGTCAGCTTCTGAGTTAAGTAAATTGAAGAAACAGCTGGAAGAATTACTTGAGAAGAGTTTTGTTCGACCAAGTGTTTCTCCATGGGGTGCTCCTGTGCTGTTAGTGAAGAAGAAAGATGGAAGTATGAGGTTGTGTGTTGATTATCAGCATATGAATAAAGTGACTATCAAGAATAAGTATCCGCTATCGAGAATTGACGATTTGATGGATCAGCTAGTAGGTGCCTGTGTGTTCAGCAAGATTTATTTGAGGTCGGATTATCATCAGATTCGAGTTAAGCCTGATGATATTCTGAAGACGGCTTTCAGGACGAGGTATGGACACTATGAATACACGGTGATGCCGTTTGGTGTATCCAATGCACCTGGTGTGTTCATGGAGTATATGAATAAGATCTTTCATGAGTATTTGGATAAGTTTGTGGTGGTGTTTATTGATGACATTCTGATATATTCTAAATCGGAAGAAGATCATGTTGAGCATTTGAGGAATGTGTTGCAAGTCTTGAAGGAGAAAAAGTTGTATACAAAGTTGTCTAAGTGTGAGTTTTGGTTGAAGGAAGTGAGTTTCCTTGGCCATGTGATTTCAAGTGGTGGGATTGCTTTTGATCCCTCTAAGATTGATGTTGTGTTACAGTGGGAGACTCCAAAGTCTGCTACTGAGATACGAAGTTTTCTGGGATTAGCGGGTTATTACCGCAAGTTTATTGAAGGCTTTTCTAAGTTGGCGTTACCTTTGACTCAGTTGACTCGAAAGGGTCAAGCTTTTGTGTGGGATGTAGCTTGTGAAGAGAGTTTTGTGGAATTAAAGAAGAAGTTGACGACTGCTCCAGTGTTGATTTTGTCCAATCCGTGTGAATCTTTTGTGGTGTACTGCGATGCGTCGAAGTTGGGTCTTGGTGGAGTATTAATGAATAATGGACAAGTTGTTGCCTATGCTTCGAGACAATTGCGAGTTCATGAGAGGAATTATCCTACACATGACTTGGAATTGGCCGCTGTGGTGTTTGTGTTAAAGATTTGGAGACATTATCTGTTTGGCTCTAAATTTGAAGTGTTCAGTGATCATAAAAGTCTGAAGTACTTATTTAATCAGAAGGAATTGAATATGAAGCAGAGAAGGTGGTTAGAGCTGTTGAAGGATTTCGATTTTGATTTGAGTTATCATCCGGGCAAGGCAAATGTAATGGCCGATGCGTTGAGCAGAAAGTCATTGCATATGTCGATGCTTATGGTGAAAGAGTTGGAACTAATTGAGCAATTCAGAGATTTGAGTGGTATGTGAAGCGACCCCGGACAATGTGAAGTTGGGAATGTTGAGGTTGACGAGTGGTATTCTGGAATAAATTAGAGTGGGACAGCAATCTGATTTAAAGTTGGTTGACCAATTGACTTTGATTAACCAAGGTAACGGAGGTGACTTCTGGATTTACGAGAATGGCGTGATAATGTTCAGAGACAGGGTGTATGTCCCAGATGTTCCCGATATCAAGAAGAGTATTCTAGAAGAAGGACATCGAAGTAGGTTGAGTATTCATCCCGGTGCTACGAAGATGTATCAGGATCCGAAGAAGCTGTTTTGGTGGCCAGGTATGAAGAAGGATGTTGCGGAATTTGTCTATGCGTGTTTGACTTGTCAGAAGTCGAAGGTTGAGCATCAGAAGCCTTTAGGTATGATGCAGCCTTTGAGGATTCCAAAATGGAAATGGGATAGTATTTCCATGTATTTTGTGGTGGGATTGCCGAAGACTACTAAGGGAAATGATTCAATTTGGGTGATCGTGGATAAATTAACTAAATCGGCTCATTTCTTACCGATGAAGATTAATCATTCTATGCAGAAGCTAGCCGAGATGTATATTGAAGAGATTGTGAAGTTGCATGGGGTACCTTCGAGTATTGTGTCGGATAGAGATCCGAGGTTTACATCGAGGTTCTAGAAGAGTTTGCAAGATGCGTTGGGTACCAAGTTGAGGATGAGTTCTGCCTATCATCCGCAGACGGGCGGTCAGACAGAAAGGACTATCCAATCTCTAGAGGATTTGTTGAGGGCTTGTGTGTTGGATCACGGAGGATCGTGGGATAGCCATTTATCGTTGATTGAGTTCACGTACAATAATAGTTTTCATGCTAGTATTGGAATGGCGCCCTATGAAGCTTTGTATGGGAGAAGGTGTAGGGCTCTGTTGTGTTGGTATGAATCGGGCGAGAGTGCTGTACTCAGGCCTGAAATTGTGCAAGAGACGACTGAGAAGATTAAGATGATACAAGAGAGAATGAAAGCTTCGCTGAGTCGTCAGAAGAGCTACCATGATACGAGGAGGAAAGCACTTGAATTCCAAGAGGGAGATCATGTGTTTTTGAGGGTGACGCCAGTGACTGATGTGGGTCGAGCTTTGAAGTCTAGGAAGCTCACTCCACGTTTTATTGGTCTATATCAGATATCGCAGAGGATAAGAGAGGTAGCCTATCAAATTGCTTTACCGTCGTCGCTTGCGAATTTGCATGACGTGTTCCATGTGTCTCAGTTGAGGAAGTACATTCCAGATCCGTCTCATATGATTCAGACGGATGATGTACAAGTTAGGGATAACCTGACTGTGGAAGCATTGCCTGTGCGTGTTGATGGTCGAGAGATAAAGCAGTTGCGGGGTAAAGACATAGCTTTGGTGAAGATGTTGTGGGGTGGACCAGCTGGCGAGAGTTAGACTTGGGAACGTGAAGATCAGATGAGGGAGTCGTATCCGACTCTATTTCCTTGAGGTAATTTTCGAGGGCAAAAATTCTTTAAGTGGGGGAGAGTTGTAACACCCCGATTTTCGTAATAATATTTATTTAATTTATTTAAATATTATACTCGTGAATTTCTGTGATTTGTGTCGATGTCGGTGATTTTGGGAAGTTTTGGTTATTTAATTAAATAATAGTATGTATTACGGAATATATTGTATTATTATTTATTTTAAATAATATTAAGGGAAATAAGGGTAAAGTGGACATTTGAGGAGAATTAGTGAGGGCATTATGGAGAAAGCCCAATTTTGAGGCCCAAGGGTTAGAGTGAATATAAAAGGAGGATTTTGAGAATAGGGTTCACTTTTGTTAGAACGTGAAAAGAAGGAAAGAAGGAGAGCTCTGAGGAAAAAGGGAAAAAGACGAGGATTTCGTGAAGGTTTCCAAAGGCTCAAGAGAGAACACTTCGGATCGACAATCTAAGGAATGAGGAGTAATTACCTTTCATTGTTTTCATTATAGGATTCGATGTAATTGAAGTGGTTGTTTTGGGTTTGAGGGTTTATGGGATTTTTGTGACGAATTGATGATTTGAGGGTATTTTGTGATCGATTAATAAGAGTTGAATATAATTGGATAAAAATAGACCTTGGGGCTCCCCGTCGTTGTAGTTTTAACCTTGTGGTGAAGGGATTTATGGAGTTTATAGGAAGCTTGAGAGTTTCGAAGGTTTAGGGAATTTAAGGTTTCCGTAGTGTCATGAATCGACCTAATAGACTTAGGTTTTATGCCTTTGAATTCCGTGATGCATTAGAACTGTCATAGGGATATTTTTGGGTCATTTGGAGCTGTAATCGCAGGTACCTTTGAGGCTGTGGAGCTACTGATGCGTAGCAGCGATTTGCTGTAATCGCAGGTTCGCTAAGCGAACCATCACTTCACTAGGCGAATGTTCGCCAAGGTTTGTAAAGCGAACAGCACATCGAGTGCGCGATAACATGAGTGTAGGTACTTGAGATGGTTCTGGAATGGAAGTGGGGATTCGCTGAAAGTCTCGCTAAGTGAATGAATCAGCGAGTAGCTTCGCCCAGCGAATAAACCAGCGAGTATGACATAGGGTATTTTTCTGGTGTCTTGGTGTGGTGTCTGTGGGATTCGCTGGCCTTTTCGCCGAGCAAAGGTTTTAGGGAACAGGTACGCCTAGCGAATCCTGGAGCAAACGTCTGCTGTTCGCGAAATTTCGTTTCTGTTGCTGTGCTGTTCTGGTATTTGATGTTGTGATATTTATGATGATTTACCATGGTGTTCTTGATGGTATTGAGGTGCTGATTTGTGATGTTTTGATGAATATATGATGACATAATTTATATGAGAATGAATGAATGATGATGCATATTATGATGTTTATTTGATGATGATGATTAGTGATGTTGTGTATCATACATTCATATGCATACTCTGTGACGACGCTTCATTCCCATTGTGCGGATATGAGGTAATTATGACGTGCTCCAGTTCCGATTGCGGGATCGATCCTATTAACGGGGATCTTTGGAGGGGTGATGGCCTAGTGTCCGTCGATTATGACGATTGGTACCACATGCATGAGTCTTGTTATGCATTGCATTTTATGTGGCATTGATGAATTTGTGATATGGTGTTTCCTGGTGTTTTCCGTGATGATGACCCTGATGATGTTGTATATGAAGATAATGCCATTTTATGTATATCTTGTTTTATATTGATTATTATGAATCGTGATTACTCACCCTGCCTGTTTGAATGTTGCCTCCACGCGGGTAACGTGCAGGTGATCAGGTTTAGATGTGGACGCTTTCGAGGACCTTGAAGTTTATTTGCTTTTGGTCGGTTTAGAGGGTCTTGCTCTGATAGTGTAACATCGGGTTGGGGTCCTTTGAGTCGAACTATGTTATTTCCTTATTTTTGTTGTCATTTGATGATATGGTTTTATTTGATTATTATGATGTTTGTTGAAAACCTTTTATTTGAAAATTTTGAGTTCCGCTGCCATGTGAAGGCTTTTTTATTTATTTTGAGGAAAACCCTTTGTTTACGGGGCAAGTGTATTATTTTGATTTTTAATGAGAAATGTGCACCCTTTGAGGGATTTTTATGCTTTACTCTGATATTTGAGTTGTTTCTGCTGCAACATTTTGAGGGTAGAAAAGGGTGTTACAATGTGCATGAATGAGTATCGCACCAAGAGTGAAAGATTGGTAAAGGTTGAAACGGTAGGTACATCCAAAGGTATGTTAACTGTTGACACTCAAACTTATTTATTTGGTCAAATTGAATTATTGAATAAGCAACTAGCTGCAAGCTTGTTGAATAACGCTAATGTGAGTCAGGTACAAGCACTAAGGTGTGATTTTTGTGGCGGAGGACATGAGAAAAGAAGGTGCTCATTGGAAGTGTCAAGTGAAGAGGCTCAATATGCTAATTTTCAAAAGAACAACCCTTATTCCAAAACCTACGATCTGGGCTGAAGAGATCATCCAAACTTCTGTTGGAGCAATAATCAAAATCAAAGTGGTAACCAAGCGGTGCAACAAAATTAACAAGCTACTAATTTCCAAAGGAAGTCCTCACAGTTGGAAGAGACCTTGGAATATTTCATGAAGGCCACTCAACTTAGTTTGGAACAAGATAATAAGAATCATGAGACCATGACCAGGAACCATGATGCATCCATCAAAAATCTAGAGACACAAATTGGGCAATTGTCAAAACAACCCGCGGCCTTCCCAAGTTTGAGTGGAAAAGTCTCGGGTAACACCGTTGACAATCCTAAGAAGGAAAAATGTAAGGTGGTGAGGACCGATTTGGGTGTAGTGACTAAGGGTGATGAGGTTGAAAAAGTGCAAAAGAATGAAATTGAGAATAAGAAAGGTGAAAGCGAGATAGAAAAGAAAGAACTTCAAGGGAACCAAGAAAAATGGAAAGTTACACTTGAGCAAGGTATAAATGAAAACTCCTTGGGGGTGAGAACAAAGGAGAAAAACTTGATTGAACTAAACCCACCTTTACCCGCTTACATGAAACCACCATACCCAATTATTACAAAGAAACGGGTACCTGAAAACGATTTTGGGATATTCAAAAAATTCAAAAAGATGTTGAAACAACTTTAGGTAAGTATCTATTTTCATGAAATTTTAGACTTAATTCCAAAGTTTGCTAAGTTTATGCAGGTCTTGCTAAAAAGTGGAAAGTAGAAGTTAATTCAAGCACATGTGAAACTGATAGAAAAAGCTGAGATGGTAGAACTTTTAGAGAGGCCACGAATGATGATGGATCAAGAAGAGTTCAACATTTCATGAACCATTGGTGTGGTAAGAATCCCATATGCTTTATGTGAAATGAGATCAAGCATCAATGTCATGCTGCTAAGTAAGTACAAGGAGATGGATATAGGAGAAATAAAGCCAAGCGACATGATGCTTACTATGACCAATTCATGTGAAACTGAACCACTTGGTATTGTACAAGATGTGTTAGTTCATGTCAATGGCTTGACCTTCCCCACGGACTTTTTGGTGATTGACATGATAAATGATTCGGAAGGTTATACAATTCTTGGACGACCATTTTTGGCAACTGGAAAGGCAAAGATTGATGTGGAAACCGGGGAATTGATCTTGAAATTTAATAAGGAGAAGGTGGTGTTTAATGCATATGAATGGAAACCAACATGGGAGGATCTAGGGGCATGCTACCAGTTGGGAGAAAAAGGTGGTAGAGTTCACAAGGGAATGAACAAAGGAGTTTTCACTGGAGTAAGGGTATCCCTTGCACCTGACGTCTTTTAAGGATTGAGCATCAAGCTATTGACGTAAAAGAAACGCTGTATGGGAGGTAACCTATCAATTTTTAATCAGTTTTTGTTTTGTTTTGTAGCATTTGATTTTATTTCAAAAACTAACCACAAGAAGACTTAGCTACCAAAGAAGAACCTTGCGAAGAAAATACCATGTTGTTTATAGACTTATTTGCGATTGTGTTTTTTTCTTCAGATTTCCAAGTTTAGCTTTAGCATTGAACACGTGATCCAAGAAAAGAACAAAAAGAAGTGACTTGATCATAATGAAAGAAACCAATGACTTGAAGGTGATGGAAGAGAAAATAATCGACCGACTTGTACTCAACCTGCAAATACCTTATCTGGTAAGGTTTGAGCCTAAATACTTCCATTATTCACTTTTTCTTTCTTAGAGTGTATCCATGCCTTATTATTTTATCTAGTTTGATTTATTTCCGATTAAGTTACCAAGATTGATTAATACACACCGAGGCATTTTTTTCTATATAACTCTGAGCCTTTGTAAACCACCATTTAGTAGTAGGATTATCATTTGCTAAAAACTTTGAGCCTAAGCCTTTCTTTCGGTGACATAGACTTAAACTCTTAGACATATTAATTGAAATATACTTTTGATTCAACCCTCTCTTTGGAGTTAGGTAGAAGTTTCGTTCTTCAAGTGTATGAGGAAGTTTAAGTTTGGGGTTGCTCTTGGAAGTGAGCAACGCTTTAATTTTGAGGCGAGGGTACTAGAGAATTTGATCCATAGTTTAAAAATTTCTCGAGGAAAAGAAGTGAAAAAAAGCTCTTGTTCAAAAAAAAATGATGAATAAACGACAAAATGAAAAGTTTGATATTGTAAGAAGGATCAGAAATCACTAGTACCAACAAGGTATGTTTAATAAGGGAGAACTAGGAACCTAACTCCAAAGGTTTAACCCTACTCTCCTAAATATATCATACCCTAACATAAGCCAAGTTACAACCGAAAAGCCCTCTAAATGTGTGTGTTGAGATTTCTATGATTTACTCTATTAGAACATAATCAAGCTAAGTTTAATTGATTGTGCATGTTGATTGAGTGTTAACCCTGTCAATTGAATGTGTTAAGTGAGTCGAGAGATTGGTTGAGTACTAGTCAGGGTTGATGACGTATTCCAAAATTGCTGAATGGAAATTGGAAGTCAGAATAAGGATCAAGTAACTATAAAAATATGGTGATGTTTAATTGTTATTGTGCGACTTGTTTTCTGTTGAAATGTGCAGTTGCAAGTGAGTTGCTTGAGGACATGTAATGATTCAAGTTTGGGGTTGTGATAACAGTTCGTCATTACATAAAATCAATCGAATAATCGAGGGAAAACGAGTAAAAGAGGAGCCAAAATGATGAAGAAAGCCCCAATAATGAGTGAAAAAGAGCCAAGTATGGAAGAATGAGACTTAGTGGAAAGTTTAGTGATAAAGCGTGAAAAAACACGCATATACTAGAATAATTACACGCAACATCACGTGCTATCGCATGTGCGGTAGAAAAGTAAAGGGCTCATCGCGCGCGCGATGCTTTTATAGTGTGCACGATGACACCTTTTTCTGAACTTTTTTTGACGCGTTCTGACAGCTTTAAAAGGGAATTTTTTGCAATTTTACAAGGGTTACAAAATTTGGCACTGTGAGCACAATTTTATAGCACCAGGGGGTGATTTTGAGAGCATTGGAAGCCATTGGAAGCCAATCCTTCAAGGGAATTCATATGCTACTCATCTTTTATCAATTGATATTGTAATTTTCACTATGTGTAACTAAATTCTCATAGGTTAGGTTATGTGTGATGAACTTTATTCAGTCTTGTTGGCATTATATGGCGGTTTGACTTTGTATGAACCTTTTGACTTATAATTTTACTTAGTTGTTTCTTTTGCTTAATGCATATTATTTGAGATACTCTGTTAATATGTTGTTGATGCATAGGGATTCCTGACCTGTAGCCTATGTATTGAAGTTGTAACAAATCCTAAAGAGATCATGATAATAGTCAAAGACGCTCAAAGTGTTTGACCAAGTTATTCCTCCGAATAAAGCTGGAGATTTATGGTTTGATGATCCCCAGTGATATCTTCAAATGATGTCATATGACTTGAAATTTCTCGAGCCTCATCTCTCGTAAGATTCAAGTAAAGTGCTTATGTGATTGGTTTATCCAAGAAAGGATTTGAGGCTTAATGGTGTGAAAAAGAGGAAGTGTGAAAGCTTACTTGATTGTGTCTGAGTGATCAATATTTTGTAAAAACACAGGGGTGTTTTCATAAAGTAGCATGGCTAAATCACACACTCACTTAAAATATCTTTGAAGCCTATATTTCTCAAAGAAAACCACCTAAAATGTTCCAGGAGCCTAGCCAAATGATTTAAGAACTATAAGATTGATTAGGGCAAGTGTTTGACCCACCTAATCAATTAAACCAAGTGTATAATCGATTAGATAAGGGTAAAATGAGGCTATAATCGATTATGACAGTGTTTTAATGAATAGTAACTACTCTCTATCAAAACCTTCCAAATTTTGCCAAAATAATTGATTATTTGTGGTTCCTAGTCGATTAGTCTTAAGACCTAATCGGTTTGGTAATAAAGTTTTCCCATGGACCATTTTCTCTTTTGAACCATCCTTTGAACTATAAATAGTCCTCTTCACTTTTTCATATCCAAAAACATGATCTCTCTCTCTCTCTCCCCCTCTCTCTCTCTCTCTAAAATATGTTCTCACTTTCTCACATATTTTTAGCCATAAAACTTAGATAAAAAGTTCTTGTATTTAGTGAGGAACTTGTTTTGGAAAGAGGTATTATCTTAAATTTCAAAATAGTTATTTTTACTCTTGGATGAATTATTCTTCCTTAGGAAGTGTTTCTTTGAGTTTGGAGCTAAACCTGTTAAAAGCTCTTTTTGGGGGATTTAGTGTTAAGTCTCCATTTGGTTTGTGAGTTCTGCCATATAGGAAAAACTCTCCATTTAGGTTCGTGAAGAATAAATAGAGAAAAATATTCACAACTGTTTGAGATCATCCCGGTATAAAATCTCTCTCGGTTTATAAATTCAGTCATTGTAAAAGCTTAGTAGGTTCGAGATCAGCAAGGTAAAAATATCGTTTCGATTCGTGGTCAGCCCACGTAAAACCTCGGTTCAGTTCAAAGGATAACTAGTTAAAAAATCCACATTGGTTCAAGATAATTCCGTACAAAATATTTGTTTAGTTTAGAGACTAACCGCTCGAAGCTTTATTTGCTGCTTGGCGTGGTGACTAACCGCTTCATTCCATTGTTCGGTGTTTGGTTTGAAGTGAATGTGAAGATATACTTTTCCTTGTATAAGGGGTTTCAAGGGTTTTATCTTATAAAATATCTCAAGCATTATTGGATACTCTAAAGATCAATTATTATGGAGAGGAGTAAGTCACTTTATTTAGGCTGAACCTCTATAAATTGTCTTTGTCATCTCTCTTCCCAAAACTTTTTACTTTTTGCATTTTTCTTTATCTTCATTTTCCACTGCATGTTTAAACATTTTTTTAGAAAATGTCTTTAATATTTTATTTAGAAAGTAATTTTATTTTAAAATAAGGTTTCTCAAACCCCTATAATTCACCCTCTCTTGTTTGTGGAGTTACATGTTCAACAAGTGACATCAGAGACTAACTCATGTCCAAAGACAAATCGTCTCAGGAGGAGGTTTACTTCCAACATTATTTTTAGCAATAGTTTTTTTCTAAACACACCTCCAACATTTAATGGTGATAGGTTTGGAGTATGAAAATTTACATTCAAAATCTTCAATCAAAGAATTTCCTTTAGAGCATTGAGGAAAAAAGAAAGTTTGAAATTGATTTCAAAACAAAGAATTTCTTATTTATGTCTTTAGATGACATTCAATTTTTCTATTTTCATAATTGTAAAACAACCAAAAAAATGTGGGTCATTCTTGAAATGATATATGGATTTTCTCCAGGTATCGAACAAGAGCGAATTAACAAAGAAGACAAAGAAGATGAATGTTTTATTCATAAATGCTTCTCTAAATTTAAAAACATTGGAAATAATGTTTGAACATTCATTGTTAGCAAATATCTAAGAATTAAGAATTGGAATAAAAAATTTGATCCAATCCTTAAATTGAGAGATGTGAGTATTTTTTACGAAAAAAATTCAAGAAAGAGGAAATCGTCAAGAAGTTGAATGCAATAATTCAACTACTAAAGGATGAAGACAATAGCTCAAGTCTAGATGACTCTTTAGCAACTTCATCAACAAACTCCTATCAACACTACTACGGAAAACATATACAACAATGGTTGGAAAAGAGATAACATCACGTGTGACCTGCCGTTGTTACGTAGGGTGTGGTTATATATTTTCTACTTACAATCACGGTCTTATGACCGTTGTGGAAAATCTGAACGCGCGCGATATATTATCACTGTTAATAACCAAACCGTTGTCATATATAAAATGTCTCAGGTTCAAATCTTAGTGCATTTTTAAGTATATAACCACGGTCTTCTATAAAAATCGTGGTTATATTATATATTCTCCATTATAAAATCACGGTCATAATAAAAAACCGTCGTTAAATTATATGTTTTTTAAAAAAATAAATTTCTGCATTTTGAAAATTTTCCATTTTATATCCTGTATTGTTTAAACTGTAACAGAACAGAAACATCAATTTAAGATGCATATTAAAACACTCAATCTCAAATACTTATTTATTTCATCAAATAAAAAATGTTATTTACAACACTCAAACTCAAATGTACATCAAACTGTAACATAACAGAAACAACAATTGAAGATGTATATTACCAACACTCAAACTCGAATACTTATTTATTTCATCAAATAAAAAATGTTATTTACAACACTCAAACTCAAATGTACATCAAACACACACACACACACACACACACACACACACACACACACACACACAAACACACACACACACACACACACACACACACACACACACACACACACACATATATATATATATATATATATATATATAATATTACAAATGAATCTCATGTTTGAGATTCTTTAATCACATTGAACATATACGCCCAACGTTTACGAATCTCTACAAAGTCTTCGCATGGGAGTGGTGTTTCATCGTTAAAAGCCTGCATAAAATATACCAGATTAAGCTCATTATTGAGGACCCATAAGCGCATTGTAAATAATTCATTACATACATAATATATACCTGATCCCATTTATCAACAATGCCGGCGAAGACAATGTTTAACATGTGCTTCATTATATAATAACCACACTCGAATCCGTTTGGTTGTTTCCTCGTCTACAAAAATAAACATTAATTTCATGAATGTTATAAACACACATGCATGTAACAATATATAAAAATGAATGTCATAAGTAATATAGCCACTTACTTTAGGCAAGATAAATGTTGGCTTTTTTCTAACATTGTTCAACATATTGTGTCGTTGCACAACACTGTATATTTGAAAATATTTTATGGGTTAAACCAATTACAAAGTCAAAGAAAATATGTATAACTGAAAATTTCATATAAACATAAACTTACCTATTAATAATTTGTTTCATTTTAAGTTCGAGTGGTTGATGTAATGAACACAATGTCGTTATCGTATTCATCTTAAGTGATATGATGATCAATTGCCAATGATCACTGAATAAACACGAGCATATATATAATTAGTATTTTCTAAAACAAAACTAACTATAAAAGATTAACCACAATTTCAAAATTACTTACGCATTGAGAAATGGTGCGAAGTAACATTCTTTTCCCCCTTGACCTAACCGTCCCGAAATGTAGGTCTCAATATCTTTTGGCTTATTATTTGTCCATCGAATACTATACGGATCCAAGATGCCATAAATATTGGACTTATTTAACTCTATGCATACATGATGAATGTACCTAAATGGTTAAACAAAATTCAAAAAATAAGTAAAGGAAGTACAAAAATGATAATGTACTATAATGACATGCATATTCAAGTATATACTTACGTGCACAAAAGTTGCAATATCCCTACGTTCAGCCAAGTACCACTATAGAAAAAATCTCGAATGTCACTAGGATAAACATGATAGAGCTCTACCGATGGACAATGCTCTAGAGAAATAGGATACAGATCATCACGTTCTGCAACCAAAATGTATAGCATGGCGATTTCATTTGCGAAAGGATCCAATAACTCATTAACCACTTTAGCGGGGGCGGCTGAAAAATTGCTTCCTTTGGTGCTAGCATGACATACACCATGTGTTTGGGGAACTTGATCATCAACATTATTATTATTATTATTATTATTATTATTATTATTATTATTATTATTATTATTATTATTATTATTATTATTATTATTATTATTATTATTTTCATCCGTGCATTATGGTAAGGATCCACTTATTCTCTGCGATAATATATCAATACATAATAAGCACATTTCTAACTTTTCTAACTTTTTAGATTAAACACAATATATCACACATTTCATATAAAACACTAGCATTTCAGATAAAACACTTACCTCATATAACTCTTCTAACTTTTTTATGTCTTTCTTCCGACTTTCCCGCTCGGCTTCTAACATCTTCCTCTGCTCTTCTAACTCCTTCTCAACAAGAGCAAACTTTTCTCTATGCTCTTATAATTTGGAATTATTGGCGTTTTTTTTGTTGGACCAAAGAATAATATATTGCTGACGCCTTCTCCAACACCACGAACGTGCCCACCATGCTCATATGTTCCAATAGCCTCGACTAGTATATCATATCGTGGTTCTGGAACAAATGAGCCTCCACGGGCCTCCTCAACCAACACATCCGAAACAACATGCATGATAATATTAATATTTTAATTACCACAACATTTAAATAACACATAACATACGAACAACAAATCATACTTACAATTTTCTCAGTAACTGCTCTTGAAGCATCTGAGGTGTACTCTCTATTTAGTCTTAGTCGATCCCTCTTCCACTTCTCATGCCTTGACGATGGAAATGGGTTGTGATCACGACTAATGGAGTCCTCATCTCCCATTTGTTGTCTTTTTTCCTCCATCATTTTTTCTCCAGCTTTCTGTAACCCCCACGAGATAATCTATGGGGATAAATGTTTTTTGCTTTATTTTAAACTCCTGCTTGACTTTTAGTCTGTTATAAACATAGTGAAAATATGATTAGTATCTATAAATCATTACCATCAAATTATCAAGATAAATAAGACTATTGCTAACCAGAAATTTCTCAGAATGACGACCCTTTGTAAACTTTTTCCAAACCTTCTTTGAGAGAAAACTATACGTCACCCATGGACGCTCAAGACCAATCTTAGGATTCCTAATGTAGTCACGCGTGAGCCGTGACTTAAAGCCCCTCCAACACGTACCAGTATGAGTTAACCACTTTTTTTTAAAGTTCTTATCACCATCCGTAAACTCAAAGGTCAACTACATTTAAATCAATAAGAATGAAGTAGAAATTATAGAAACTCATATCGAAATGATGAAAATTAAAACTAATACCTTAACATCTGTCCATATGCTATCTTTGACCTCAGTTGGCGCTTGTTTGCAATCATCTACCAATATACTAATTTTGCTACGTCCAAGGAATGCAACTTAACTCTTAAAAAGAGAAGAGTATTCACCATCAACTACTCTACTATACGAATCAAACGCGATAGGCAATTTGATACCAGATTTGTGGACTTTTGTTACTTTGGTAAGCATAGTGGCACCTTTTTGTGATCTTTTGTTTTTGATTTAAGTATCACTTGTCATAGTTTCCTCGCCACTATATGAAGAATACGACGAAGTCGACATCTATTTTTAAAAACAACAACAACCTCAACAGCAACAATAACAAACTCTTTTATCTATTATCATATACACATTCAACAACAATAACAACAATAAACTCTTTCAAAGATTATCACATACACATTCAACAGCAACAACAACAAACTCTTTCATCTATTTATCACATACACATTCACTAACAACAACAACAACAGATTAATCAAGTTTTATGACACAAATTCAACAAGAACCAGAAAAACAACAACAACAACATCAACAACAATGAAAACTAAAGTTTACTGTAGTGCATGTGAAAAAAGTTTTACGTACCGTAAATGTGATGACTAAGTAAATGTGAATATTTGGGTTGATACAGATAGTGTTGTTGTACTCCTCCTTGACGATGACGATGATGTTAGTGTTGGCGTTGGTGTGTTGGGGTTGAAAATGAACCGAGGACGATGACGATGACTACGAGTTGAAAATGAACAATAGATGCAAAACTATAACAACCAATGATGATGAACGATGAACCGATGATGATGAACGATGATGAAAGATGATGATGAACAATGAGTGTTAAGGTTGAAATGGTGTATCGTTTCTCAGCACTGAACGTTAGGGTTGAAATGGTGTATCGTTTCTCAGCAAAGAATGGCTACTAAAGAGACAAGCTAGTTAGCTTGATAAAAATGAATGAATGATACCACCACGGTCGAAAACTCAAACTGTGGTGATATGTTACTTACTAAATTACATTTCATAAAGAAGCGCCAGTGTATTACAATTTAAAATATTTAAAACAAAATGAATAATATGTCACAACAGTTTTGCTCAGAAACCGTGATGGTATCTCATTTTTTAAAAAATTAAAAATAAATAAAAATAAAAAGGTGCGACTAAATGTTAAAGAAATAAAATATTTGACACGTCAGTATCTTACAATTTAAAATATATAAAACAAGTCATAACGGTTGAGTTATTCAACCGTGGTGGCATCTAATGTTAAAGAAATCTTAAAAATACAAATGCGCGACTAAATGCTAAAGAAATAAAATATTTGAGAGTGTTGAGATTCAAACCCATGAAAGGGTGATTATATAACCACATTCTTATGTTTCATCCGTGATTATATCATATCAAAGAAAATTATCACGCGTTAAGTAAGACATAATATCACGGTGAAAGCCTAATCGTAGTAGAATTAGTGTTAATGAAGGTGTATTTTTTGTAGTGCAATCAACTTGAGTAGTCTCCTTCGGAAGAACAATCTAAGTAGTTAGACGATCCTTTAAAAAATCAACATCAAATTAAGGAACATCATCTAGAAAAGGATGTGAAGAGGAAGCTTCATCTAGTGGATCCTTCTAAAGAAGAAAGGATAATAAATCCTCTACTAATAACATAGATCCAACTAGAAGGAGGAACCTCAAAGAGTCAAACTCAGGTAGAACCTTCAAAGAATCTTCGTCCAATGAAGAAGAAGAAGAAGTTTATCTAAAAGTATCTTACAAAGAAGATGATCATGAGGAAAATTAAGTGCTAAGTTAATAAAGGGAAATGATGATATTAAAAGCGTAACTTAAGTAAATTTAATAATGGGAAAGAAAACCTTGACTTAATTATTTCAAGTCAATGACCTTCCTTAAATAAAACCAAATTTGGGTTTAAGTCCGCTAGAACATGTAACACCCATATATAACAACATACATCAAAGCATATATATTATACATGAATCCAAGTTTGGGTATTGAAATATAATAAGTTCCTAGTTAACACATTGTATAATTTACATGCCCAAAATACAAAAACTACCATCTATGGCATAAATAAATACAAGATGTTCCAAAATACTAAGAACTAGATCAACATAGTGATCTCAAAATAAAACTCCAAAGCGGAAGCCATGCCATCCCAAAAGCCAAGGTACGTAAGGAAAATCAAACGACTTTATCCTTACCCTTTGAGGAACCTGAAGCACTTGTAATATAATCTATAACATGGGGTGAGATATTAAATCTCAGTGAGTTCCCTATCTTATAGATTCTCTCGGCTTTACAAGGTTCTAATAATCCTAACTCAAGTCAAAGGGAAGGGAAGTGACCTTGTGTTCACAATTCACTCTATATGGAAACATACTCATAAGTTCACTAACTCAACATATCCCTAAACGGTAATACTTACCAAGACAACTTTCCCCGACTAACCCTAGAAGAGAGTTCAATATGGGTCACGGTTATCTACGCATGGTACTTTCCCCGGCCAGCCTACAGAAGAGGCCCTTCAACACGGGTCACTAATACCACCCACTAAGCAACTTTCCCAGGCCAGCCCACTCAAGAGGCCCTTCAACACGGGTCACGGTCACTTACTTAATAAACTCTTTCCCCGGCTAGCCTACATAAGAGGCCCTTCAACACGGGTCACAAAAATTTATTAAGGGATAAAAGTACACTCCGGAGGAGCTTTCGAACCAAACCACAAACCTCCACTAACAACTACTTATCAAAGATACACTTCTAGCATCGATGCCTAAGTATTGTCATTTAATCCTCTACCAAGACCTAGTTACATCTCTAGGTCCACACCATTTTGTTTGGGATAAAGTTATTATCACTCTTCCTAATCCATATTTTTAACATGTTATCACTCAATTCTTTTCACAATAAGGGATTAATTGTAACACAATACAATAGTATAACAAAAATTTCATATAATAATTCAAATCATAAAATTAACACATTCTTGGGTTTTCCTCCGATTATTTAATCCGGTAACAAAACCGATATTTTTCACTTCCATTGCGTAGAATATTTTTACAGCTTTCCATCGATATCAAGAACGTCTAAATCAGAATCACGGTTCAAAAGTTATGAATTGAAAAAAACATTTTTCAAAAGTTTCAGTAAGGTAACAGGTTACTTCACCAAGTAACCAGTTACTTCAGATTCACTATTCATCCAGAACCAAAATCACGTTTGTAGACACTTTAAGGTAACCGGTTACTTCACCTGTAACCTGCGTACATTTTTCTTAAAGTAACGGGTTACTTCACCAAGTAACCGGTTACTTCATTGAAGAAGTGCAGAAATTCTGGTTTTAATGGTGCTAACTCAAATCCAATTCAACCAAAAACATTCAAACATGATAGCATGAAGTATGTATCACTTTTTCACATAACCCAAACATATTATCTATTCTATTTCATATTTCAACCATGAGAACAACATTTAATCATAATCTACCATTTTTACTCAAAGTTCTAACCTAAGTTTCTACACTTAGGGTTCTAACTAGAACCAACCACAACAAGATGAAGATGATGAAGAAGATGTTGGGGCGATTGATGAAGAAGAGATGATGAAGATTGAAGCTTTCTTCTTCTTCTAGGTTTTTTCTCTCTTTCTCCTCTTGCTCCTCCTTCTCTCTATCTCTTGCCAACTTTTCCAACTTTTGTTTCTATTTGGTACAAGTGAGGGAAATGAAATGATATAGAGAAATATCATTAGTTAGTAACACTACTAAATGTCCAAAAAGTCTCTATAGCACCAATTAACAAAACCTCAGATTCAGATAATATTAATTGGATCTGTTCTTAGCTCAACAGTTACTCTAATTATCTTTGCAGATAATTTCTCAGAGTATACCGAAACTCAGTTGATCACAACTAATATTATCCAGAGCAAATTAAAAATATGGAGTATTACATCCTTCCCTCCTTAAAATGAAATTCGTCCTCGAATTAAAATTTTACCTGAATAGATGAGGGTAAGCATCTCTCATCTCTGCTTCTAGTTCCCAAGTTGCATCACCCGGATGCATCACATCCCACTGAACTCTTACAAGAGGAATCTCATTATTCCTTAGTACCTTAGTTTCTCTTCCTGTGATACGGCTTGGTTGAGGTTCAAACGTTAAATTTGCTTCTATCTTAATTGTATCTGGTAGAATTGGCTGAAGAGGATCTGGAACAAACTTCCAGAGTTGAGATACATGAAAAGCATCGTGCATCTCCGACAGAGAAGGCGGTAAGGCTAATCTGTAAGCTACTTCACCAATCCTTTCTAAAACATGATACGGTCCCACGTATCTCAGACTTAACTTCTGCGACTTAAACGGTCCTTTCAACCTCAATCACGGAGTAACCTTCAAAAATACATGATCACCTTCATCAAACTCTAAAGGTCTCATACGGTTATCCGCATAACTCTTCTGACGATCTTTTGATTGTTTAACCTTGTCACAGATCATTCTAATCTTTTCTGTGGTCTCTTGAATAATCTCAGGTCCCAAAATTCTATCTTCGCCAACTTCCGCCCAACACAAAGGCGTTCTACATTTTCTTCCATATAATGCCTCATAAGGAGCCATGCCAATACTTGCATGATAACTATTATTGTACGAAAATTCAATCAACAGTAAAAGTTCTATCCAATTTCCTCCACTTCCAAGTACACAAGCCCTTAACATATCTTCCATCGTTTGAATCGTCCGCTCCGTCTGTCCATCCGTTTGCGGATGATTCGACGTACTCAAACACAACTTTGCTCCCATAGCTTGTTGAAAAGCTCTCCAAAATATTGAAGTAAACATTGGATCTCTATCGGACACAAAACTAGAAGGAATACCATGTAACCTCACAATTTCTGAAATAAACAACCTTGCAAGATGACTTGCCTTGTAAGTAGTCTTCACGGCTAAGAAATGCGCAGATTTCGTCAACCGATCCACAATCACCCAAATAGAATCATAACCACCTTGAGCACGGGGTAATCCAACTGCAAAGTCCATATAAATACTATCCCACTTCCACACCGGAATTTCTAACGGTTGTAATAAGCCTCCCGGTATTTGGTGTTCAATCTTCACTTGTTGGCATACCGCATACTCCGATACATACACCACAATATCTCTTTTCATACCGGACCACCAATAGTCCCTCTTCAAATCTTGATACATCTTTGAAGAACCAGGATGTATAGTAAAAGCACCTTTATGCGCTTCCTCTAAAATCCTTCTTTTCAACACCGCATCATCTGGAACACAAATCCTTTGGTTAAACAAAATGATTCCGTCAGTAGCTCGCACGAAACCCGGTTGAACTAACACTTCCTGTAACTTCTCATCCAACACTTGCCCTTATTGAATCTCCTCTCTAAGAGTAGAATTGACATTCAAATTTCCCATAATCACACCATTAGGAGTCCAAACAAATTGAAGATTAAGATCCCGAAACTTTTCGAATAAAGCATACTCTAACATCATCAACTCGACAATATGCAACACTTTTCGGCTCAATGCATCCGCCACTTTATTTGCTTTACCCGGATGGTACTTTAGTTCCAAGTCATAATCCTTCAAATACTCCATCCATCTCCTTTGACGCATATTCAACTCTTTTTGGTCAAAAAGATATTTCAAACTCTTGTGGTCGCTGAACATCTCAAAACGTACTCCATACAAATAATGACGCCACACTTTCAATGTAAAAACAACCGCCGCCAATTCCAAATCATGTGTTGGATAATTCTTCTCATGAACCTTTAACTGTCGAGAAGCATAAGCCACCACGTGACCCTCTTGCATTAAGACACCTCCTAATCCCATCTTCAATGCATCACAAAATACCTCATACGACTTGCTAGGATCAGGAATGATCAAAATAGGAGCAGTCGTCAATCTTTCCTTCAAACTCATAAAAATTCGTTCACAAGCCGAATCCCATTCATAAGGACAATCCTTTCGAGTAAGTTTAGTCATTGGTAAAGCCAATTGAGAAAAGTCTTTGATAAACCTTCTATAATAACCTGCCAGTCACAAGAAACTTCTAACTTCTGAAACATTCTTCGATCTCTCCCAATTAATCACCGTTCCAACTTTTGATGGATCTACCGCCACACCTCCCTGAGATATGACATGACCAAGGAAACTAACCTCCGACATCCAAAACTCACACTTGCTTAACTTAGCAAAAAGTTGCCTCTCATGTAAGATCGATAAAACGATTCTTAAATGCTCTTCGTGCTCTTGAGAAGTACGAGAATAAATAAGAATGTCATCAATGAAGATCACTACAAATTTGTCCAAGTAAGGTTGAAATATCCGATTCATATAATCCATAAAAACTGCCGGAGCATTCATCACACCGAAAGGCATTACTAGGAATTCATAATGGCCATAACGGGTTCTAAACGCGGTCTTTGACACATCTGAACTCTTCACACGAATCTGATGATAACCCGACCGTAAATCAATCTTTGAGAACACACAGGCTCCTTTTAATTGATCTAACAGGACGTCTATCCTTGGTAATGGGTACTTGTTCTTGATGGTGATTTTATTCAACTGCAGGTAATCAATACATAACCGCATTCCAACATCCTTCTTCTTTACTAACAACACTGGAGCTCCCCAGGGCGAAACACTGGGTCAAACAAAATGCTTAGCCATTAATTCTTCCAATTGATCATTCAATTCTCTTAACTCAAGTGGTGCCATCCGATACGGAGAAACGGATATAGGAGTCGTTCCTGGTATCATGTCAAAAGAGAATTCCACTTCCCTTTTCGGAGGAAGAGAAGTGACATTCTCGGGGAAAACTTTAGAATACTCACAGACTACGGGAATGTCTAGAATTTGAAGATCGCTACTCTCCTCCTTAGTGAGAAACAAAAGAACAGATTTTTCCTTCTCAAACAAGAAATTTATCATTCCAACCGTACATTCTAAAATAGTTGTTAACACATCTTTCGGAGTAGCTTCTGTAACACTCCATTTTAATTATTTAATCGTCGTGTGTTAATTTATATTGTTTGGCCTTGTTAAGGGTGAGTGAAGGGTAGTGCCTTATTTAATTAGTGGGGATTAAAAACCTTAGCTAATAATAATGATATAGCAGTGAAAATAATAATAGTAATATGGTTAGTAGTGTTATTATTATTAGGACTATTATTATAATTATTATTGTTTTATTATTAATTAAATAAAAATCTGATGTAATTAATTAGATAGTGGCTAATAGAAAATAATAAGGACAGTTTGGTAATTAGAGGAGGATTAGTAAAAATTGGTGGGAGTTTAGCCATAATCAGAATTTTAGAGAGAAAAAGAGAAAGGTTAAGGAGAGGAAGAACAAGGGTGTGCTAGGGCTAACATCTTCATCATATTTTTGCAGGAATTAATCGAAGATTCGAGGTAAGGGGGAGAAATGGGTTTAATATTGGTGATATGTTCATGATAGGGTAGTGGGGAGTCCTTAACCCCGTAGGAATTCGTATGAAAAATGTTGTGTTAATGATTTGTGTATATGTCTAATGTGATGATGAAATTGTGCATGAATCGATTCGTGTTAACATGATTTTTTGTTGTTGTTGTTGTTGTCTGAATAACCTTTGTTGCAGATCTGGTTTTGGTGCAGGTTGTAGGAAAGGAATTAGACATAGAACTCATAGATCTGATTTAGTAATGTTAGGAAAAGATGTAAGATGAATAATGGGACATAAAACTGATGTAGAATTCGTTTTAGGAGCATTTGGAATGGTAGAATGGGGGTCAATGTGGTAGAATTCGTACTAAGATGAGAATAATGGGTATTTTCACAGCTTCTGCCCATACGCGTACCAAGGAGGGCGATACGCGTATGGCTGGGCGTAATGAGGGGCCATACATGTAACACACGTGTTAATACGCATATGGAAAGGCAGAATGTGAGGTAATACGTGTATAAAGAGAGGGACTACGCGTAATAGGAGGGCCGTACGCGTAATGGGTTGGAATTTGGGAATTTCAGTGTGAAAACGTCTCTGTCCGTACGCGTAAGTACAAGGTAATACACGTAAGGACTTGGGCGCTTGAGGCATTACGCGTAAGAGGGAGAGGCATTACGCGTATGGATGGGAGAGCGAACTGGGCAATACGCGTATGACCTAGGGCAATATGCGTATGGCCAAGGGCAATACACGTATGGCCAGCGTGAGTGGAGAATTTTGTTGTTCTGCGATTTCTTTCCCGATTTCGCGTCCAATGTAGTTTCTTATGGTTTGGGAGGTTGGGATTAGATGCCAGAATTTGAGTAGTGTGAAATTGGTGACGAAAATAATTAATTTAATAATTTTAGGGAATTAATTAATTAATTAATAGTTGATTTATGTTGTGTGAAGTAATCGTATGGTGTTGAATGTTGATGTGTGATTCAGGTGTGATCAGGAGGATCGTGAACATGTATATATATGCCATTGTACATGTGTTTCATATGCATAATTGTGTCATGCATTTCATGGTGTTGGTGGGATGAATCATTGCTCAGGAGGAGTGTATGTGATTCATCCGTACTCCGATTTGGAGAATGGTGGGGATAGATCATTGCCAAGTAGGGGTGTATGTGATCTATCCGGGTTCGATTGAATGAACCATGATGTTGGTACCACATGCATTGTGTCTAATGTTGAGTCGCATTGCACCATTTTTTATATGTGTTGTTTGTATAGTGATGATTTGTTGACCAATGGGTCGTAATTGTATGATTGTGTGTGAATACTTACCCTTATCATGTATTGTTCACCGTTAAGTATTGAATGTAATTCTTACCCCTTTGTTGTTGTTGTGTCTGTGCTTCTTCGGAAGTACAGATAATCTAGGTACTTAGGTTGCTAGAGTACGTGTTGTTTGTTCGAGTCGTAGGAGTCGCTCTGATACGTAACACGAGAATTAAGGGGATTTCAATTATTTTTTATTTGTTATTCGTTTTTGTTACGTATTGTCGCTCCCGGGATTTTCATCCAAGTACAAACGCGAAAGTGGCACCGAAACAGAGTCGCCAGCAATGTGTATTTATCCCAAGAGAGGGAAAGGAAACACCGCGTAAACCTGAAGAGAAGGAAAGAGCATGGTCTTGCGACCAAGAGAAATGGGTTCGGGAGTCGGTTACGCGAGAGGAAGGTATTAGCACCCCCTCGCGTCCATCGTACCCGATGGGATCCGCGCTTGCTTGTCTCAATCAAAGGGTGATGGAAAAGAATATTGGAAAAGGAACAAAAAGAGAACCGGAAAAGGAACGAGAAACAAATGTAGGGAAAATAAAAGAAGTGCTCGCATGGGCCCTACCCCACTGCCTACGTATCTCATCGGGAACATGAGAATCAGAGCGACGTAGTTCCCCTCACTAGGGATGGATTGTCTGTGTTTTTTAGAGAACGGCTTACGTCCTAGCTCAGGTGTTGCAGGCTCGCTGGTCCGAGTGCGTTACCATCTTGCAAGAGAACGAGTAGAAGCGCGTTCGTGCGTTGAGAATGAATGAGATGAGAAAAGAATTCCCGAAGGAAAGACGTTATTGTTTGTTTTTGTCTTTTAGAAGGAAGTGTTTTGGATTTGTTTGCATACGACAGTGTATCTGGATCTTAGTCATTGGAATGTGTACCTTCTCACATTCCAAGATGGAATGGGTAAGAAAGCACACTAAGGGTGAAGAAGACCCTCACACTTAGTTCCAATTATCAAGGTTCAAACACACTAGCATACTTGTGTTTATTAAGTGTTTTGTTGATTATGAAGTGAAGAAGTGTTTTTTATTATTTGCACCTTCAACAAGTATTGCATTTAAGTCCCTCATACAAGATCAAATATGTAACACATTGACCTAAGACGGGCCATATGCTACACATCTTAAGATTATAAGAGAAAACCCCTTATAATCTTTTCTTTATATGAAAGGCCTAAATGCAATAAATGCCTACCTTTATTAGATATTTTGAATTTTCTTTGAGATGAGAAAAGAGACTCAAGGGAGGATAAAGGTAAAAATCTATATGGACTAAGACTCAATCCTAATTGATTAGTTAAGGGAGTGATCCTAAGGTTTGTGAGGTTTCAACCTAAAGTCTAAAGAAAGAAAGAATTAAACAATTCACTTCCAAAGTAGAAGATGAATTGTAATTCAAAAAGGGAAGGTAATGAGTTATTAAAAGAAAGCACATAAGTGCTTAGCAAAACACAAAATGGAATTGTAAAAGAGAAAGGATAGAAGTTGAATGTGGATTCCTTATCCACACTCAATTGAAACTTACCGAAGCCCCTACATGGTTAGTAAACATGTATAAGAAGTATAAGAAGTAAAAGAACATGTAATGCATCATAAAACTCAAAAGAATTAAATGAGAAAACAAATCCTAGAGCCACAATCAGAATGTACATCATATGGACAACAAGTGAATATCATCATACAAGTGCAAGTGAATAAGCAACCATCATCACCCATTAACATTTAAACATGTTACAAGAAGAAGGGGTAGATGAAAGATGGAAAGAAATGAAGAGGACATGCATAAATGGAACATGTAAATCAACAACCAGAATTGAAACTAAATGGAAAATGGTTTATAAACATCTCAAAAGTATTTATGAGGTAACTTCAAGACATTCAAGAAGTAATATACGAAGAATTGAAATGAAAGTTCAAAAAGAAAGGGCAAACAATACATGTTAATGATGCACAAAGTTCAAATTGAAATGAACATGTAAAGATGACCTATAATGTGTATCAAAGACCTATAATATCATATGAATGGCTCATAACATATGCAAATGCTCATACAAATGTGCACAAAAGAATTCATGTAAACATGCACTAAAGTTGTAATGACATGCCATGGATTATACATCCAATGTGATGCATCAAACAAAGACCAAATGGATTCATGAAAATTATGCCAACATATCATTGGAATGCCTAGGTCAGAAATGCATCATACATCAAGATAGTATGTAAAAATTCAGAGCAAAATGACTTCAAACAAAGCAATTAGGTCAAATTGAAACATCATGCAAAGTGGTGCAAATATAGGCATTAAGACATATGATAAAGTGACCTAAAAAATCAAACAAAAATCATCTAACATGCTTCAATGTATTAGTGAATCAATGCAAAAAGAATCATGTCAAAATAGTTGGTAATGAGCAAGAACAAAATTAAACAAATTCATGTATCATGCTTAGAATGCATCTAAGTGGAAATTCAAAGAAAATTATGGAACAGGGGCAAAAACGTCATAAAATCAGAAAATAAAATCATGAAAAATTTCCTAAATGTTTTAAGAATACACATGAATTTTTGTAGAATTTTCCAATATGTTTTGGTATTTTTAAAAATTAGAAATGAAACATGTATGAAAGAAATAAAAAAAAAAAAAAATGCAAAATGAAGGGGGGTATGAACATAGCAAAGTCACAGTTCAAAATCATTGGGCTTCAATACATGGGGGTGTAATTATCAATCTGAATAGGTCCAAGTCTGCGCAAAACACCATAACAATCATGCACTTCAGTCAACAGAAATTGACTCATTCTTAGCCAATGGATCAAGTCAAAGTCAATTCATGGTCAAAGTAGTTGGAATCAACACACACACGCGCATGAGCACCCTTACTATCATGTACCACATCACACATAGTTTAAATGAAATCAGAAAAGAAACACGTGAGGTGCACATGATTTTTTATGTGCTGGCAAGTTTTGGATCGTTAGATCAACAACATCAAACGGTTAACAAACAATCTGGCTATAAACCCTAACATGAAGACCACCGGCCGGAGAGAGACCTCCGGTCACCTTCTCCGGTCAATCACCACCGTCTGCAACCTTCGTACCTCACCAAAATACACAAACATGATACCAAAATGAAGCTGAGCTTACGTAGAGCACGAATTCAGTGATAAAACGCAAAAAAAGTTCATGAAACGAGAGAATCGAACAGAAACACATTTGCCCTAACATTGGATCTATACCTCTAAGAGGTCTATCAACTAGCCAGAAATGTCACATTGCTTCTAGTAAGCTATTATCAACACCAAACAAGCTATAATTAGTGACTAAAATGCAAAATAATTGGAGAAATAAGAACCTGAAACGTGGAGATTCTTGGATCTTCAGAAAACCAGAGGGGAGAACTTGAACTCTTGAACTTGCTTGAGCAAAATAAATGCTCGTATATGCTTGAGAGTGGAGAAGAAATCAAATCTGAAATGAGATATCTCTTGAGGAATTCACCTTGTTTCAGCTTGTTCTTGAACAATAATGAATACTTGCTAGTGAAGATGATTAGATGAAGAAGGAATCGTGCAATAAGAGAGAACTCAGAGAGAAAGTTCAGAGAGAAAAAGTGAGGATGATTGGTGAAAATCGTGAAAATGAATCCCCCTCTCAAATGTGTGTGAGATTTCTATTTATGTGGCTGGTTAAGAATTAACTCATATGGTTGACAGTTAGAACTCAAGTTAACTGAGCTAGTTAACTGAGTTCTGAGTTAACAGAATGAGTGAGGAGGTTAGTGGCACGAGTTGGTGAGATTAACTATGGTGATGGTGAGCTCATAGCAGCTATGGTGAGGAAGAAGTGAATCAGTGGTGATGAGATGATGTTATGACATTGCAGCATGACATTACTTAGTGCACAAGCTATTTGTTCAAACACTTTCCCCTTTGATGTATGGCTGCTATGATGTACATGCATGGTAAGAGCAAGGTTTGTCCAAATGAAGAAACAAAAGTACACAAGTGTTTGTTGTAAGCTTGAGCAAAAATCGTGCACCAAGCTGTTAATGCATCAGTGTCAAGCATTGTGATTTGCAGGTGAAAATCTCTCAATTTAGTGAATGGTTTGATGATGTTTTGGGATCATTGGAAAGAAGAAGTGTAATACTACAAGTTTGGTGTGAAACAAGATTAGAAATTAGAACTCTATCTTGCTCAAAAATGACCTGAAATATTGGAAATCGCAACTGCTGTGTGGCGAGCAACTTGGCTTGCAGACAAGGTGTGCATGGCATGGATTTTCAGTTGTGTTGACCAATCTTTGAGCTATCATAACTCCTTGTCCTTTGATCAAATGAAAAAATCATGAACATCAATCTTGAAGATCTCACATAGGGGAACAACTTTGATGTTGCAAGATTTTTCATTTGAAGCCTTTAACCATGAGTAAAATGAGTGGACATTTGGCCCACCACATGTTTGTTAAAATGACTGCGCGCGTGCCCTGAAAATCTTGGTCATGACCTAGTTTTGAACCTACTTTGCTCAAACTTTGATCAATCATATCTCCCTCATTTTTTATCCAATGGAGATGTTCCACACATGGATTTGAAGCTTAAAGCAAGGCCTTTCATTGAGGCAGAGTGGAATTTTCATTTGGTACTCCAAATTTGAATGGCCTTGGTTCAAATTCTGATGCAAAATGGCCAAAACTTGCTATTTTTAGTAACCCTTCCTCTTCCAAAAATGGCAACTTTCCACATCTTGATTTTTTCATGATTCCTTTGGAGTTTCTTGACCAAATTTTGTACATTGGACATATGTAACATGAATTTCATGAATTTGGCCTCAAAAAGTCAAGAGTTGACTTTTTCCTCTGATTATTTGACTTGGCCCCAAATTCCATGATTTTTTATCTTTCTTCCAATTGAAACACTTCCAAAACCAATTGAGATGCAATTTTCCACATACATACACTTAGGGACATATGGAATACCATGACAACAAGCTTTGTCCAAAAAATCAGAGATATCCTGATTTTATTAGAAACCCTAATTTTGACCCTCTCTGGTTAGGAGGAAATTGCACATCTTCCAAATCCAAATTCCTCAGAGTATGTTGTGTATCCTCTTAAAGGATGATGAGATGTGCCACTTGAGGATGATCTTGAATCAATGAGCTATCTCTTTTGAGGGTTTTCCTTCAATTTTTGAACCTCTTGCATGATGAAAGATGTATTGCTTCAATCTCCCCTTGGATTTCACTTTCTTGAGGTAGTGGATGATCAATTGAGGTAGTATGAGACATGAGAGACCTCTTGGCTTGCCTAGAGCCAACTTGATTAACCTTTTTGTGCTTTGAATGATTCCTTGATTGTCCACCTTCCACCTGATCACATGCCCTGATGGTAAGAAGGATGCCATGCTTCATTTTTCTATGTTAAATGCAATGTAATGTTAATGAGGTGGATATGATATGATAAATGATAATGCCATGCTATGATGACAAAAGGAGAGAGCAAATTTTGGGGTATTACAGCTGCCCCTATTCAAGCGCTGTAGACCTGAATGCCTGAAAGCAAATGCTTTCGGACTTTCGAGGTATATAGTGATTGAATACCAAAAATAACCAAAAATTTGCTCTGGGTGATGAAGAAGAAAAGGGATATAAACCCAACGAGACTGCTGGATTGAATCTTCGATGAAACGTCAGAGAGATCTGTCTTTTGAACGATGCCAGACGACTACTGGCTTGCCACGCTGATGGTGGACTTTAATACTGTCTTTTATGCAATTCCAGACGACTACTGGCCTGCCACACTACTGGTGGACTTTGGAAATGTCTTTTTGAACGACGCCAGACGACTACTGGCTTGCCACACTACTGGTGGACTTTGGAAATGTCTTTTTGAACGACGCCAGACGACTACTGGCTGGCCACACTACTGGTGGACTTTAATAATGTCTTTTATGCAATTCCAGACGACTACTGGCCTGCCACACTACTGGTGGACTTTGGAAATGTCTTTTTGAACGACGCCAGACGACTACTGGCTTGCCACACTACTGGTGGACTTTGGAAATGTCTTTTTGAACGACGCCAGACGACTACTGGCTGGCCACACTACTGGTGGACTTTAATAATGTCTTTTATGCAATTCCAGACGACTACTGGCCTGCCACACTACTGGTGGACTTTGATAATGTCTTTTATGCAATTCCAGACGACTACTGGCCTGCCACACTACTGGTGGACTTTGCAGCTTCGTGCCACCCGAAGATGGACTTTTGCCAATCCACTGTTGGACTTTTGCCACCCGAAGACGGACTTTTGCCAATCCACTGTTGGACTTTTGCCACCCGAAGACGGACTTTTGCCAATCCACTGTTGGACTTTTGCCACCCGAAGACGGACTTTTGCCAATCCACTGTTGGACTTTTAGAATATGCCACCCTTAGATGGACCTTTCGCCAATCCACTGTTGGACTTTTGCCACCCGAAGACGGACTTTTGCCAATCCACTGTTGGACTTTTAGCTGCTTTGCCACCCGAAGATGGACTTTTACCAATCCACTGTTGGACTTTTGCCACCCGAAGACGGACTTTTGCCAATCCACTGTTGGACTTTTGCCACCCGAAGACGGACTTTTGCCAATCCACTGTTGGACTGTTAGAATTTTAAAATCGAATTACTCTCTGCCTCTGCGCCAGACATCTCTGCCGACTCTGCTGAGGAACCACAATCAATGATTTAATCTCGGAGACTCCTAAAAGGATAATATCTCTGCTGGCGAATGGATGAACAATCCGTCTGCTTCGAATTGCCAAGCTTGCCAAAAATAAATTGGACTTTAAGATATGAGGGAATGACGACTCTGCCAGGAATTATTCCATCTGTTTGGGGGAATGAATTCTGGTCACAGCGATTCCGCTGGGGATGAGAATTTTTAAATGACGTCCTGCTGGGGAAATGAGCCATTAAAACTCTGCTTGGGGATTTATTCAACCCAAGATCCTTTATAGGGATTATCAACCTTCTGACCCGGCTGGGGAAAGGCTGTACCATCCTTGTTGAGGAATAGATTCTGTCGATCTGATAAACCTCTGCGGAGAGAACAACAACTCAGCTGGAAGTTGCTGACAAGATTCGATGCTGACCTCTGTGAGGATACCATGACCAGAGATACGATCTGGCTGGGTATCAGGGCTACTCTGCCAGGGATATGCAAATCCTGGTTAGAACATTCCACTGCAACTTGCTAGAAAGAGTCCTTAGAGATCTGTTGGGGAAACCCAAAGCAAATCCACAGTAGTCTGCTGAAGAATATGACTGTCGAGCTTAGGATAAGTACCACAATGCACCATGTTAGGCGAGCTTCCCTTTAGACAATTCCGTTAGGGATGACGAGTTTATAACAAACTCTGCTGGCGGAAACTGCTTTAAAACGTCTCATGTTGGGGAATGCCTTTCGAGAGGATTTTACAGAAGACCAACTGTCCTCAAACTCTACTGGGGGTGACCAACACTTCATGCTGGGGAAACAATCATGCCCCATGCTTGGACAACACAACAATTCGTCCCCGCAGAGGATGTCATAAGAGGATTTTACAGAAGATCTAGCCTCTTCAAACTCTTGTGACTTCGCTGGGGATAATGACCATCAGTTTCGGTGTCGACGAGACCACTCTTTTGGGGAACCTGTGACCGTTATCGACATAGAAAAGCTTGTAGCTGTTGGAAATACTGTATGAGAGAATCGACTTAATAAGATGCAACGGTACCCAGTTGAACTTAATTCACTGATATCGACCCGTTATGAACAATCGTCGACCGAACGATGAACGCCGATCTCCTTACCCATAATTGCCCCAGTCTTTTGCGTGGGGTGATTTATTGCTAGTCTTGTGCTTAAAATCATCTGCACCTACTACCTGCAACAAAAGAATATGCCCACATGCCCCGAATATTGCGTGGCTAGAATCCACCATCCGGGAATATTCAACATTCGAAGTAATTTCAAATGTTTTTTCTGCGCATGTTATCGCGAGGCTGCCATGTTTTCAAATGCAATGTTTTATCAAAAATTAGGACGTTTTTGCAAACAAAGCAATAAAACAAAAATAGAAAGCTTTTTATTGAAATTCAATTTATTGACTGAGAGCCCAGAATAGGCAATTACATCTGGAAGCAATCCCTGGAAAGAGGTGATCGCTGAAAATTGAGAAAAGAAACTATCCTAATAGCAATGTGAAAACGAAATTCCACTGAGTTTCCATTCTGTTATGACCAGTATGTCTTCAAAACTCCCCGACCTTGCCTTCTGAGGAATGATCAGACCGATTCCTATTCTTCAGAACGTCAGTTGTTCAAACGGTAATGGGTACAGATAACTCAGACTGTAGTCATTCGCTTAAATCCCTCTTTTGTGTGGACCGCCCTTTCAGGTTTTCGATCCACCAGGATACCCTTTTTTGCCTAAGTTGCCCTTTCGGGTTTTCAACTTACCGGGTGTACAATTTTTTTCAATTATATCCCTAATTTTTGCCCGAACCTTATTCTGTTTTTGGTTCGCCGGGATGCCCTTTTTTGCCTGGATTTTTTTTATTCTTATTATCCAGCGGGTCTATTCATGCGAAGTATTTTTTGACTACGTCCGAGTTGACAGGGGATGAAAAGTCTTCGCCATCCATGGTTGTAAGCAATAAAGCTCCGCCCGAAAAGACCTTTTTAACCACGAATGGACCTTCATAGTTAGGAGTCCATTTGCCCCTGTGATCTGTATTGGGAGGAAGGATCCTTTTGAGTACTACATCTCCGACTTTATAAACCCGAGGACGCACCTTCTGGTCAAATGCCTGCTTCATTCTGCGCTGATATAGTTGCCCATGACATACAGCCGCCAATCGCTTTTCCTCAATAAGGCTCAGCTGATCAAATCTGGCTCGTACCCATTCGGCTTCATCTAGCTTAACATCCATCATAACTCTGAGGGACGGAATCTCTACTTCAACCGGTAGCACTGCCTCCATACCATATACAAGTGAGAATGGGGTTGCCCCAGTGGACGTGCGTACCGACGTTCGATACCCATGCAAAGCAAATGGTAACATCTCATGCCAATCTTTGTACGTGACAACCATCTTCTGCACAATCTTCTTGATATTTGTGTTGGCCGCTTCGACCGCGCCATTCATCTTTGGGCGGTACGGAGAAGAATTGTGATGTTCGATTTTGAAGTCCCGGCATAACTCAGCCATCATCTTATTATTCAAATTAGAACCATTATCAGTAATGATTCTTTCGGGAACTCCATATCGGCAAATGATATCCCGTTTTAAGAAACGAGCGACCACTTGTTTTGTAACATTGGCATAGGATGAGGCTTCAACCCATTTGGTGAAGTAATCAATTGCCACCAAGATGAAACGATGACCATTGGAAGCTGTAGGCTCAATCTTTCCGATCATATCAATGCCCCACATGGCAAACGGCCAAGGCGACGACATGATACTCAACGGATTTGGAGGCACATGCACCTTGTCTGCATAGATCTGGCATTTATGGCATTTGCGGGCATATTTGCAACAATCTGACTCCATAGTCAACCAATAATATCCCGACCTTAACAACTTTTTAGCCATTGCCTGCCCTCCGGCATGAGTACCGAAAGAGCCTTCGTGCACTTCAATCATCAACAAGTCTGCTTCATGTCTATCCACACATCTAAGCAGGACCGTGTCAAAATTTCTTTTATACAGCACGCCATCTTTGTTCAGGAAGAAACTACCAGCTAACCTTCTCAACGTCTTCCTGTCTTTGGACGATGCCCCGGACGGGTACTCTTGACTTTTCAAGAAACACTTAATGTCATGAAACCATGGCTTGTCATCAGACGTTGCATCGACCGCAAACACAAATGCTGGTCTGTCAAGGCGGGATACCTCAATCTTAGGTACATGGTTCCATCCTTGCACTTTGATCATGGAAGACAAAGTGGCCAAGGCATCAGCGAACCTATTCTCATCTCGAGGAATGTGGTACAGTTTCACTGTTGTGAAAAACGTCAGCAATCTCCTTGTATAATCTCTATACGGCACTAGATTTGCTTGGTGCGTGTACCAACTCCCCTTCACTTGATTGATTACCAAAGCTGAATCACCGAATATATCAAGGGTTTTAATCCGTAGATTAATCGCCTCCTCGATCCCCATTATACAAGCTTCGTACTCTGCTTCATTGTTGGTGCACCCGAAAGTTATTCGGGCAGTGAAAGGCATATGAACACCTTCCGGCGTGATAAGAACTGCTCCAACTCCGCACCCATTCATATTGACAGCCCCATCAAACATCAGACTCCATTTGGATTCAGGGTCTGGCCCCTCCTCCGGAAGGGGTTCCTCGCAATCTTTAGCTTTGAGAAACATGATGTCCTCATCAGGGAAGTCAAACTTCATGGGTTGGTAATCATCAATCGGCTGTTGCGCAAGATAGTCGGACAAGATACTTCCTTTGATGGCCTTTTGTGAAGTGTACTGAATGTCATACTCTGTCAAGACCATTTGCCACCGTGCAACTCTGCCTGTCAATGCTGGTTTCTCGAAAATGTACTTGATAGGATCCATTTTTGAAATCAACAAGGTTGTGTGCCTAACCATATATTGCCTCAATCGCTTAGCGGCCCATGCAAGCGCACAGCATGTCTTTTCAAGCATTGAGTATCGGGACTCACAATCATTGAACTTTTTGCTCAGGTAGTAAATAGCATGCTCCTTCCTACCTGTCTCGTCATGTTGACCGAGAACACAACCCATGGCACCTTCAAGCACTGTCAGATACATTATCAGCGGTCTCCCTTCAACTGGAGGTATTAGAATCGGAGGTTCCTGCAAGTATTCTTTTATCTTATCGAATGCCAATTGGCAATCGTCATTCCACCTGACCGTTTGATCTTTCCTTAACAATTTAAATATTGGCTCACACGTGGCTGTTAGGTGAGATATGAACCTTGCAATGTAGTTCAATCTACCCAAGAAACCACGAACCTCTTTTTCTGTTCTCGGTTCAGGCATTTCTTGTATTGCTTTCACCTTGGCAGGATCAACCTCGATTCCTCTTTCGCTCACAATGAAACCCAGTAACTTTCCAGAACGCACCCCAAACGTGCACTTGTTTGGATTTAATCTCAGACGGAACTTTCTCAACCTTTCAAACAGCTTTTTCAGGTTAATCAGATGTTCCTCTTCTGTTCTCGACTTGGCAATCATATCATCTACATAACATTCGATCTCCTTATGAATCAAGTCATGAAACAATGTCACCATCGCCCGCTGGTACGTTGCCCCTGCGTTTTTCAACCCAAAAGGCATTACTTTATAACAATATGTACCCCACGGAGTAATGAACGTGGTCTTCTCCATATCTTCAGGTGCCATCTTGATCTGGTTGTACCCGGAGAACCCGTCCATAAAGGAGAACACTGAAAATTGAGCTGTATTATCGACCAGCACATCAATATGAGGTAGTGGAAAATCATCTTTCGGGCTAGCTTTATTAAGATCTCGATAATCCACACACATTCTCACTTTTCCATCTTTCTTCGGTACTGGCACGATGTTGGCTACCCATGGAGGATACTTTGTCACAGCAAGAAAACCAGCGTCCCACTGCTTCTGGACTTCCTCCTTAATCTTTAAGGCCATGTCGGGGTGAGTCCGACGAAGTTTCTGCTTGACTGGCGGACATTCTTCTCTCAATGGTAGCCTGTGCACGACAATATCCGCATCCAACCCCGGCATGTCTTGATACGACCAGGCGAAGATGTCAACATACTCGCGCAACATTTCCGTCAAAGTTCGCTTCACATCTGCTTGCAAGCTGGCACCAATCCTGATCTCTTTCTTGGCGTCCTTGGTACCAATATTGATGATTTCTACAGTCTCCTGATGAGGCTGGATGACCCTTTCCTCTTGTTTCAACAATCTGGCCAGTTCTTCAGAAAGTTCACAATCTTTCCCATCCCCTTCTTCGGCTTGATAAATCGGATTGTCAAAGTCATACATGGCCATATCAAAATCGTTATCAGTGGTATCCGGAGGATCAAGTCTGCATGAACGGGTTCATGCCTTATTTTAGAATTTATTTTTAAGCAAAACAAAAGAAACTGAAACATTGCCATTTTATATTTTTTTGTGCAAAAATAAAAACTGAAAGACAGAGAACAAAATTTGATTGCAAAACGTCCTTTATTAATGATTAAACATTGCAAATGCAACCATGGTGGCCCTACAAATGAATCTATACGCCTTGGGCAGAGCGCAAGATTTTGTCATGCATTATGGTTAGAAAAAACAAAGAAAAATTACTCTGTCTGAAGAGTAACCCGGATGACTTCTTCAACGAACCAGTTTTGCACTTGTTGTCCCGGAACATGAGGGCGTACCCAGTTGTCCAGGTCACAATCACTGTCAACACTATCCTCCGTGGCTGCACAAGACTGGTCCATGTAGATAATTCCCCCACTATTGAAAGTAATGGGTCCCCTGCTCCCCGCATCTGAAGTTGTAGAGGGATGATAACCAATACCAAATTTGTCTTCCTTCATTGGGGTCTCTATCAACCTGCCCCAACCTTGGGCGTTGCCTGCCCTGACGACTTCGACAGCTTGTTTGTAAGATGAAATGGAGGTACCAGCCTCAACTGGTACAGAAGAAGACTCAGGTGCACCGTCAATATTGACTGCTTCAAATGATTGGCACAGCATCTCATGAATTTCCCCATCCATTTCAATGTACTTGAATGTGGACAAGTGACTCACAAAGATGTCTTCCTCCCCACACACTGTCACAACCTGCCCTTCAAACTCATACTTCAGCTTTTGATGTAGAGTAGAAGTAACAGCCCCGGCTCCGTGAATCCAAGGGCGTCCCAATAGGCAGCTATATGCAGGTTGTATGTCCATTACATGGAACGTGGATTTGAATACCTGTGGTCCAATTTGTACGGGCAATTCCACCTCACCAAACACAGATCGTCTAGTTCCATCGAATGCTCTAACCACCAATTCACTAGGCCTTAAGATCAAACCGTCAACTTCCAGCTTCATTAATGCCTTCTTGGGCAAGACATTGAGTGACGAACCAGTGTCTACCAGTACATGAGATAACACTGCGCCCTTACACTCCATCGTGATATGCAAAGCCTTATTATGGTTTCTTCCTTCAACCGTCAGATCTCTACTTGTAAAGCCCAAGCCATGGCTAACATTAACATTGGAGATTACGCCCTCGAGCTGATTAACAGTAATTTCTTGTGGCACGTACGCACTCTTCAACACTTTCAACAACGCCTGCCGGTGCGCATCAGAGCACATCAATAGTGACAAGATTGAAATCTTTGAAGGGGTCTGATTCAGTTGGTCCACAATCTTATAATCGCTTTTCTTGATTATCTTCATAAATTCTTCCATTTCCTTATCAAAAGTAATCTTTGTCTCTGCTTCAGGTGTAGGCGCACTTTCAACCACCTGTTTACCCTTAGCCTTTGCTGCAGCTTCTACCTCCTTATCACTTCTCAAGGTTTGGGGAGCGAACAACCTTCCACTCCTTGTAAAGCCCCCTACACCCCCTACATTATCAATATTTGGGCTGACTGACGACTCAACTTCTTGCTTTTTACCTTCGTAATATACATCTGCCCCATAGTGCCATGGGATAGCTTTCGTAGATGTGAACGGAATTGGTCCTGGCACCGTGATAGTGACAGGACCGGGCCCTTCTGGCGCAACACTCGCCACGGGAACTGCATTGACCGGCATTTGAATCTCAGCGGGAGTGTAATAGATGGTCACGGTTGATATCTCATCAGTGTCTTTCACGACTCTGTCGAACTGTAGACATCCTTCATCGATCAGATTCTGTAAACCCATCTCCAACTTATCACAGCCGTTCTCCTGATTCATGCACTCAGAGCAATCTTGATTACAGCCCGGGAACACCTGTCCCTTCAATAAACGATCTTTTACAACCAACAAAGAAGTTTTCACTTGATGGATATCTGTCACCAGATTCAATCTCCTCCCATCTTCAATAGCGTACACATTTGCTGCACTATGATCAGGCATGGGATGCTGAGTAATATTAGGAGCGGGAGAGAAATTGATGGCTTTAGCATCAATCAAATCTTGTACTTTATGATGGAAAGCCCAGCATTTTTCAATGGAGTGTCCCTGAGCACCTGAGTGGAACTCACAACGAGCATTAGCATCGAAGTTAGGTGGCAGGTTTCCAGCAACCGGAGCTTTCATAGTACGGAGTTCTACCAACTTTAACTCGAGTAGCCGGGGCAACAGCGCGGCATAAGTCATAGGGAGAGGATCCATCTTACGATCCCTCTGTCTAGACCTTTGCTGGAAAAAAGGTTGTTGCTGTTGCTGCTGAACTTGTTGTTGGGGTTGTTGTTTCTGAACAGACGGTGTGGGGATTGTCACAGCATCTACCTGATAATAAGCTCGAGAACGCCCTCTGCCTCGTCCTCTAAACACAGCATTCGTATCACCTTCTCTTCTTTTCTGGTTACTAGCGAACGGTTTCTTCGTCCCCGAAGAGCCAGCCCCACTCACATCCTGGATCTTTCCAAGCTTTAACAGACTTTCTATTCTTTCTCCCGCGATCACAATATCAGCAAATCCAGTTGACGGACAAGCAGCTAATCTATCAAGATAAGCCCCTTGCAAGGTGCCCATGAACATATCCGCCATTTCTCTGTCTGACAAGGGAGGTTGAACCTGGGCAGCCATTTCCCTCCACCTCTGTGCATA